>OY986963.1:12553671-12916329 GCA_963920575.1 Narthecium ossifragum
GCAACAGAAGCAGCAGCAGATGATTTCGTTCGGGCATGCGAACCCGTTCCAAATGGCAGGTTGCCCTCCGGTTTTTAGCGGCAATGAAGGGGTACCATTTTCTCAGCAGCAGCAGCAGAGGTATCAGGAGCAGTGGCTGAGGTATTGCAGCGAGGCGCACATGTTGATGATGAGCGGCCTAGCCGGACAAGACGGCAGGAGGCTGGCCCCGTTGCCGCCTTCGTCGTCGCTGTACACCTCTCTGTTTCGGTCCCGCATGATGCCGGCCGCGCCACCGGCCCCGACCAAGCTGTACCGAGGGGTGCGGCAGCGGCACTGGGGGAAGTGGGTGGCGGAAATCCGCCTCCCAAGGAACCGCACGCGGCTTTGGCTCGGGACATTCGACACCGCCGAGGACGCGGCGCTCGCCTATGATCGCGAGGCGTTCAAGCTGCGCGGCGAGAACGCGCGCCTCAACTTCCCCAATCTCTTCCTCGGAAAGGGCGGCGGCGACGTCGTCGGCGGGGGCAGTAGAGATGGAGCTTCTTGCTCCTCCTCGTCCTCCTCTGCTCCTCCGACTCCTGAAGAATCCCAAGCACAACCACCACCACACCAACAACACCACCAGTACAACCATCCAAATTCTCTCACCACTACTATTGAGATTCCACACGCCATGGCCAATTTCCACCCGACTCGGTCCGAAGAAGATCCCTCTTCTGAGCAAGGCGATCTCCGGAACTACATCCCTCAGCCACCGGCGGAGAATTCGGCCACCGAATTAGTATGGGGTGATGCGGAGGAAGCCTGGTTCAGCACCTGGGGTCCCGGGAGCTCGGTCTGGGACGACGTGGAAGGCGCCAACAGCCTGCTCCTCCAGTCCCGGCTCGCGCCGGCGATGGAGTCCGAGATGGACCATGTTGGCACCTCGGCTTCGGCGCCTATGACTTCTTCTGGGTATCAGGATGTTGCCACAACCAACTCTACCTATCCTTGCACCATGTTCACTTGGAAGGACACCTGATGGCCTCTTTTCCATTCCATTCCTATTGCCCCATCTTTGCATCCATGCATACCTAGTAGACATCTAATTTTAGTTAGCATGGTTCACTGGTTGCAGATTTTTACAGACAGCCTGTGAATCCAAGACTAGACTTTTTCTAGAGCCCTCTCAACCTCTTCAGATTAATAGGATCTCCTGCTTGGCTGCATATTTTTTAGGCCACATCTCAGGAGGCACATGTCTAGCTTTTGCATTGTTAGGGACATGAAACATTCTGTTCTAGGCTATCTAGGCATCGTCCTTTCAGACCTTTTAAAGCATTCTTCTCAGTTCCTACTGCTTTCTCTGATGCCATTTTAGAGTGCATTATGATTGATGGGTTGTTTCAGATGGGGCTTTGATATGAATTTGTCTGCAATTGTAGTGAACTATCAGCGTGAGGAACGAAGAGACGGTTTTGTGTTCTCTTCCTCCTCTCCCAGTTGTACAGGGTTTGCTTTTTATATGAAATGATGTTCTACTATTTGTGGTAATCAAATCTGAAGCTTTTGTTTGCTTTACGATTTGAATCCTTTCAAGCGAAGAATGAAAGCTACTTGTATTTGTTTTAAGTTACAAGCTATTTTTAGAACATTTTGTTTACGCGTAAGTAAAACTGAGATCCTAAATGGTTTTAGGGAGAACAAGTACATAGATTGTGATATTGTTGGATTGTTTTATTTACACATTTTGCAATAATTGGTCATATGAAACATTACCATTCATTAGAGATAAAAATAAGATGTACTAAAGTTTTAAATCAGCTAATCACTAAGTTGGTCTAAACAGGGAATGTAAATGAATGTGTCTTGGAGCCGGAATTCATTCAGGCCTTTTCCTTGTTGTCTTTGATTTTTTATGTCGCTGCCGCTGCCAGTTGCTGAGGCTTGGTTATTACTTCTAAATACAGTCCCTGTGTCGCTCCCGCTCCTACAGTTGCTGAGGCTTGGTTATTACTTCTAAAATATAGGGTGCCACAACAGCATCTACTTTCCATGATGCAAATTTTGTTGGTTCTACAATACAAAGATTATTGTTTGGCTATATCAAAAGAGATATTTTTGCTGCCATTAACTTGTAATCTGGTTTAAATGTACAAAAATACTCTATTATTCAATAAACATTTGCAAATATTTTTCATTGATTGAAAATTTAAATTTCTATTGCGTATAATTTTCTCCAATTAGAGCTCACCTACTTCATATTTTTTGTTTATACCATTTAATGTTTGGTGATCTCCAATATCTCAAAATGACTTCAACTTTACTTTCCAAATAGTTTAAACATTAAACAAAAACTTTTTTTTTTATTTATGACACTAAAGTAGTCCTATTTCAAGTGGAAACATTTTGCTAAATTTGTAGAACATCGTCTATCCGATTGAGCAAACTCCATCGCGAATATGATTATAGTGATATCAAAAGGGGTTCAAAGGAAGTGTGGGGTTATATTTCCTTTCATCAGTGAAAGCAAGACATTGAAAAAAAAAGAACCGGCTGGCAGAGAATGTGCATTGTGTGTTGTTTTGGAAAATAAACGAAGAAAGCATGCATAGTCTACTGCTATTAGTTATGATGGAAAGGAAACCAATCACAAACAATACAGATGAAACTTTAACCAACTGCAAGTTGTATAATCATGCATAACTTTTGTCTTTTTTTTTCCCTTTTATAGTCCTCTCATGTAACTATATTATGAGATCATTGATTGAATACAATTCATTATATGGTATCAAGCTTCTTGTGAGGACATGTACCTCTAACTTTGTCTGACCACGTTAGGTCGAGGGCTTGATTTGGTTAGTTTGGCTTGGTTTGGTTTGGTTGGCCGCATTGAACGATCGTTTCGATCGTTGCAACTCCAAGGACATTTTGGTAATTTTTCCTTGCGGAGTTGGGTTTTACACGTGTTAGTATACACATGGTCTCATGAGTGATGAATGTGCTTGTTAGAACCCTAGGCGAGTTTTGAATTTGAGGATTCGAACTCGAGCGTGAAAATTTGTCTTTAGGACAAGTTTCAATCCTGAGCGTCGATTGGCCTGATCGGCTTCGAGGGTGAGCTTCGAGGCTGAGGTCTCAGCCTGAGTGATCGATCGGCCTTTGAGCGATCGATCGAACACGGCTAAGAGTTTAAGTAGACAACACTAAGATCTTTTTCTTCTTTCTTCCGTTCCTTTAGGGTTTTGAGGATGACAGCTCGTGGGTGGCGATCTGGTGGCTTGGAGGCAGCGACAGCTTGGGGAAAGACCAATCTAAGCCACCCTAGATTGGCTTAGTGAAGATTGTGTTGGGGTTCTCTCCTCATGAGACCTCAACAAACGGAGCTGGTTGGTCGAAGCAACCAGATGTGACAGAGGCGTCGAAGGTCGAGGCCTAGAGGCATCGAGCGTCGAAGCGTCGAAGCGTCGAGGGTCGAGGCGTCGAGGCGATGAGTCGTCGAAGTCAAGGCATCAGAGTGTCGAGGTCGAGGCTTCGAGATGTTGAGGCAAAATGATGCTCGAGAGCCAGAATATGGCAACATGCAAAGTATGGCAGCCAATTTAGTAAGGCCATTGATTGATTGATGGACAATTAATGATTGGATGAGCATTGATTGCTCTATGGTTGTTGACTCCTTGGAGGTCTTGATCGAACGGCTGGCTAACTATGAAGGTGGTTGATCCAATGGCTGAAAAACTCCTTGTCTAAGTTAAACTACTATATAAGGGTGGGTTACTAGTTAGGGTTTATGGGTTAGTGATTGTTTTTCATCATCGTGAGAAAAACAGAGAGCTTCTTTGAGGAAGGAAAGAAGTCCTTGAGAGAGAATCTGTCTTTTCTAGAAGAACCCTTGTAACTTTTGATTCATAGTGAAATCCTTCTCCTCTGCCCCGTGATTTTTTCCTCTCAGTCACTCGATGTGAGGTTTTTTCACGTAAATCTTGTGTTCCTAGCTTTGGTTTGGATTCTTGAGTTTCTGTTCTCCTTTGGCCATCAGAGAGGGAGTTTGGGTGATCCAATTCATCATCGAAATTCGAACAAGTGGTATCAGAGCCAGGTTCATTGGTTCAATCGATCGTGATGGCTGGGAAGTCGTTGATGTCTCGACTCGAAGTTGAGAAGTTCGACGGGAAGGCCACCTTTGGTCTATGGCAAGAAAGAGTCAAGGATATCCTTGTGCAACAGGGCAGTTACAAAACTCTGGAGGGAAAGAAGCTTGAAACTATGTCAGATGGAGATTGGGAAGATATATGCATGAAGGCTAAAAGCACCATCAGACTCTGTTTATCTGATGAGATCATGTACAACGTGATCAATGAAAAGGAAGTTTTGAAGTTGTGGTTAAAACTTTAGAGCCTCTTCATGACCAAATCGGTCACCAATAAGTTGTTTCTCAAACAACAACTCTATACCCTGAGGATGAAGGAAGGAGCCAACCTGATGGAGCACATCAATATCTACAATAAGATTCACATTCAGTTGCTCAACCTGGATGTCAAGGTAGAAGATGAAGACAAGGCGCTGCTTCTTCTAGCCTCTCTACCACCTTCATACAAGCACTTGGTGACAACTCTCCTGTATGGGAAGGAGACGTTGGAAACTGAAGAGGTCATGTCAGCACTTCTTTCAAACGAGATGAGGAAGAAGTCTACAGAGGAAGCTGTCTCAGAAGCACATCTAGTGGAGAAGAGACAGTTTGGAGATCGCTCATAATCTGACGGCAGAGGCAGGAGCAAGGGTCAGAATCATGGAGACAGATTCAAATCTCGTACCAAGTCAAGGGTGAGAAAGGATGTGCAGTGCTACTACTGCAAGAAGAAAGGACATTTTAAGAGAGATTGCAGAAAGCTACAAAAGGGTCAGAGAGAAGGCAAGGTCACAGAGAACGGGGGAGACAAAGACACTTTAGTGGTGGAGTTGGACAGCGACGTCACCATCCTGGGATGCTGCAAGGAGAGATAGATCAACATCGTCGATCCCCCTCAAGTAGACTGGATAGTCGATACTGGAGCCTCTTTCCACGCGACATCGCATCGACGATTCTTCACAACTTAGAAGGCTGGAGACTTTGGCGTTGTGAAGATGGGTAACAATAACACGTTGAAGGTCATTGGGAGAGGTGACATCCATGTCGAGACGAACACCGGTATGAAGATAGTACTTCGACATGCTCGTCATATCGAAGACCTACGCCTCAATTTGATCTCACCTAGATGCTTGGTTGATGAAGGGTACGTGTCCAGTTTTGGTCGAGGCGTCTGGAAGCTGACCAAAGGATCACTAGTAATTGCAAGTGGTAAGAAGTGCTGCTCTCTCTACAGAACAAGAGTGGTAACACAGATGGGCTCAACACTAGCAGCAGAGCATGAGGATACTTCTCTGTTGTGGCATCGAAGGCTTCGCCACACCAGTGAAAAAGGGCTGAAGATTCTGGCAATGAAAAAGATTCTAACCAACGTCGAAGGTACTCCCCAAAAACCCTATGATCACTGTTTGTTTGGAAGACAACATCAAGTATTGTTTGCCAGAACCGCTGCTAAGAGGATGAAGAAGTTGCTAGAACTTGTACACTCTGACATATGTGAACCAATGGATGTGAAGTCCTTGGGAGGCAATGCATACTTCATCACCTTCATCGATGATGCTTCGAGGAAGGTATGGGCTTATATGATTAAGCATAAGTCTGAAGCATTCGAAGTCCTTTAGTATTTTCATGCTAAAGTTGAACGGGAAACTGAAAGATTGTTGAGATGTCTGCGCACTAATAATGGTGGAGAGTACACCTCCAAGAGCTTCATCGATTACTGTAAGAAGCAGGGCATTAGGCATGTAAGGAAAGTCGCTCGAACACCTCAACAGAATGGAATAGTTGAAAGGATGAATCAGACCATTATGGAGAAGGCTTGAAGCCTACTATCGAACATCCTGAGTCAAGAAGGGGGAGTTTGTTGGGGTTCTCTCCTCATGAAACCTCAACAAACGGAGCTGGTTGGTCGAAGCAACCAGATGCGGCAAAGGCGTCAAAGGTCAAGGCCTCGAGGCATCGAGCGTCGAGCGTCGAAGCGTCGAGCGTCGAGGGTCGAGGCGTCTAGCTCGGAGGCGTCGAGGCGATGAGTCGTCGAAGTCAAGGCATCAGAGTGTCGACGTCGAAGGCGTCGAGGTCGAGGCTTCAAGATGTTGAGGCAAAATGATGCCTGAGAGCCAGAATATGGCAATATGCAAAGTATGGTAGCCAATTTAGTGAGGGCATTGATTGATTGATGGACAATCAATGATTGGATGAGCATTGATTGTTTTATGGTTGTTGACTCCTTGGAGCTCTTGATCGAACGGCTGGCTAACTATGAAGGTGGTTGATTGATTGTATGCTTATATTGCATTCAATTGATTGATTTTCATATCCAAATCGTGCTTAATTTGTGTTATCTATGCATATTTATGATGAATTTCATGAATTTGGATCATTTACACCCTTAGTATGTTATTGGTGTTAATTCGGTGTGATTGACATGTTTATCGATTTTTCGTACTCTTAAGAACAAATCTCGTATTCGAAGTTGAATTTTGAACTTAAATCGTGATTTGTGAATACATGGAAATTCGAGTATAATTATTTTAAATGTTGATTTTAATGCATGAGCATGTGTATCACACCATATTTGAGATGTCGGAAGAGCTATTTGTGCTTAAAAGGTCAAGGATCAAAATATGACACTCAAAGCCACTTTCATTTTCCGTATTCTTGAGTGAATGATATGCGATCTTTGACAGTGTATAAATGCTAGCATATAAGTCCGAAAAATGTGTTTAAATACTTGAACATGTGTGTTTCATTATATACTTGAAGCTCATATATTTGGTTTGATCAAATTGCGTTTAGGTCAAAATTTGGCACGCCAAACGAGAACCGAAACATTGCTGAATTTTTACTGTTTTCGTATTTTTCGGGGCTGAAGACCTTTCCGATTGGAGATTTGGTTAACATCCAAAATTGAACTTGAAGATTGCTAATTGCTTATGAAGTATTTTTCAGAACTGAAGTGAATGGGCCATTACTCTTTCTGCTTTTATCGGAATTTCTGATCCAAGGTACCGTTGGAATGATCATTCAGAGCTCTACAACTTTCCCAGAAATAGCTTATTGGATCTGAATTTTCAACATACTATCCTATTAACCCATTAAGCCTCTTAATGGATCCTATGCTTCAAGCCTATAAATAGACACTTAAGGGCAGCTAAGAGAGGGGAGCTGGTGGAGGAGGAAGAAGGAGAAAGAAGCTTAGGGTTTTCTACTTTCCTACACTTGTAAACTTGTATTTTCACTCTCACCTTTGAAATTTTGATTCTATGTATACTTAAGAACTTGTAGATCTCATCCCGATCTATCTTTCTATCGGATTACTTTTTGGATTTGGTTTGGTTTCAATGAAAAGTATGATTTGATCTTAATACTTATTTCATTTTCTATTCCTCTAGTTTCTCTTTGCTTTTAGAGGTATAGATCCCTCTATTTTCTTTGAGATGCATGCTAGACTTGTTAAAGTCAAGTGATTAGAGGTATAGATCCCTCTACATCCATGATCAATTTTCATTTAGGTTGATCCTAATGTCTTCTCTAGAATTAGAGGTATAGATTCCTATCTTTTTAGCAAGGCTTAACTTAGGGTTAACTGAAGGCCTTGAGTTCTAAGGGTATAGAGCCCCTTAGCCTTTCTTTTGGCCCACATTGAGGCTAGCCCATCAAGTAGTTAGGGGTATAGATTCCCCTAATGACCTTGTTGCCTATGGCTAGTGACTCTTGGCATTTTCATGCCTAGAAGCAAGTGTTTGACAAACCATTGGATTTCTAACCGTTGTGCGTCTTCACGTGGTTTATATGTATATCTTCCTAGCTAGGGTTTTAGTGACAAAAATTCTAGCTAGTGTGTGTTTGACGATCCATAAGTACATCTGATTTGAAGGATAGTGAAGGTTGAGACTACACCTTCCTCTACTTGTTATCACACCTTTATCTAGTTTATTTATGTTTTTAACTTCACAAACCTTTATTTCAAAAACCCCAAAACATCTTCTTTACTGTTTTCCCTTTTGTTCATATTTCTTTTGCATTTAAAAGTTCCCTGTTTTGGATTCCATCTGCTCCCTGTGGTAAATGATCTTGGGACTCACCCTTGTTTAACTTTGACAACTCCTGCGCTTGGGAGTATAAGCTAACTCATACTTGAGGGCAAGTCATTGATCCAATGGCTGAAAAACTCCTTGTATAAGTTAAACTACTATATAAGAGTGGGTTACTAGTTAGGGTTTATGGGTTAGTAATTGTTTTTCATCATCGTGAGAAAAACAGAGAGCTTCTTTGAGGAAGGAAAGAAGTCCTAGAGAGAGAATCTGTTTCTTCTAGAAGAACCCTTGTAACTTTTGATTCATAGTGAAATCCTTCTTCTCTGCCCCGTGGTTTTTTCCTCTCAGTCACTTGCTGTGAGGTTTTTCCACGTAAATCTTGTGTTCCTAGTTTTGGTTTGGATTCTTGAGATTCTGTTCTTGTTTGGCCATCAGAGAGGGAGTTTGGGTGATCCAATTCATCACCGAAATCCCAACAGATTGGAATAAGATTGACGCTATTAAGGTAGGAATTCTACTCCAAAACCTCTTTTTAGGCTTTATTAGAGTGGTTGTTGAAAGTTTTGTACATTTCTCACCTCTGTTATGTTTTCCTATGCTTGGATTTCATCTAACCAAGGCCTTATAGGATTTGGATATGTTTTTATTAGGTTTTATCATCTTTTCCCCAGATTTTCTTGGATTTCCCTTTCTAGCCCAAACATATCTATTCATACTCGATTCTGTGTTAATTTTTGTGTAATCTCATGTATCCTTTAAGATTAAAGTATTATATCTTCGAGTCTACTTTCAGATGCTACTCATTTCATAATTTAAAGGTTTTTATACGAATTATGATGACTTATATCCTGATCTGCGACGAAGAAGACTTTTCGGTAAAAATTAGGGATTTCAAAGGGGTTTTATGACCGTTTGAGCCTAATTTTGGATATGTTGTTCCTAATGCTTATTAGAACTGATTTAGAGATCTTGGTTTTAATTTGAGGAATTTGGAGGCAGTATGGTCATTTTGCTAATTTTGGTTGTAGGTAGTAAATTTGAGGTTTTCATCTACTTTCTTTCATCCGTTAGGGCTAATTTTTGGATATGCAATTCAGGGCATGTTGATGATTATGTAGGCAAAATTTTATATGAATTGGTTGGATTTCGTGTGAGTTATGATACGGTTCGAAATCCAGCTCCACCTGGGCTAGACCAACCCACGCCTAATTCTTGGGCAGGGCTCACATGTGGGGTAGGCCCAGGAGGGACCCACGCAGGTCAGGGCCCAGGAGGGACCCGCGCATGTCAAGGCCCAGGAGGGACCCACACAGGTCAGGGCCCAGGAGAGACCCACGCAGGTCAGGCCCCACCTCCTAGGAGGACCCGGCCTTGGACCAGGTCCCAAGCCAAAGCCAGCCATAAGTTATCCTATTCCTAGCTGGTCACTTCCTAAGTTGGTTCTTAGTTGATTTCCTAATTTGAGTTTAGTTTGTACTTAGCTAGTTTCTATTTAATTGAGTCCTAGTTTTGGTTGAGTCAAGTCACTTGTTTACTTAGTTTATTCCTGGTTATTAGGAGTCAGTTTGAGTTGAATTAGTAAGAGTCTGTTTACTTGCTGTTCAAGCAAGAAGGTATTCAGTTTGGAGTAGAACTCTCTTGAGGCCTCTATAAAAGGACCTCTATAGCTTGTAATCAGGGAGGACAAATTTTGAGAATAATATAGATATTAGTAGAGTAATTATATGAGTAGTTGTAACCCGAGGAGTAGCCATAACTTAATACCCCACAACCACCTTCATCTCTCTCTCCTGTCGGATTCTCTCTCCACCAGCCGGCCACCATCCATTACCGTCCACCGCTGCCATCTACAGTGCAAGTCCCCATCACCGGCGTCCATCCTTGGCTGCCGACTCTCCACCGCCACCTCCCTTGGCTTGGATTTCCAAGAGTAACCGTCCAACCCTAAGAGGATCTGTGAGGTATCCTCTTCTCTTTCGTCTCCCACCTCTAGTCTTCACCTTCCTCGTCAAATACCTAGGGTCCTTCTCCTAAAACCCTAAAGGTATCTCTCGACCTAGCCATAGATTTGGCTAAGGAGGAACTGAGACCGGGCAAGAGACCAGGTACCCGTGTCTACGAGAAGGCTTGGCGTAACAACTTGGTATCAGAGCTTCATTCCGTCGACTGTGCCACCCAAAGCCTTCCAGAAGCTGCGCTGATGGCAGGAGATACCACCGTAAGTACTTCCCAGGAGCAGGAAAGCCCCATAACCAGAGGAGAGATAGAAGGCATCCACGGGTCACTGAGGATGTTGGAAACCTCGCAGTTGGAGATGCGGGATTTACAGTGGGAGATGCAAATCATCACCCTAGGGATTTCGGAGAGACTTGCCTTCATGGCAATACAGATGCAAGGGCGAAATCAGGGAGCCACAGGAGAACCTGGAGGTAACCCTAACCCTAACCCTAATTCACCTCCTACCATGAACCCTACTTCTCCTAGGACTCCACCTGAAGCTGTCCCTAACCCAGGAGGACCCGACCCGAGTTCCAACTATGTCTTGGTTGGTCCAGGTCCTATCCCTCCTATCCAACCCCCTGCTCAACCGGCCCACACCACACCCCTGGCCAGCCCCACCACCTTTCCACCCCTATCCTTCCACCCCCACCACATCAGCCTCTATATCCAACCTATCAACCCCATCCATACCAGCAGCCTACGCCCCCTTCATATGTCCCCTACAATCCAGCTCCTCCACCACCCCATTACTACCCCCCTCATACCCCTCATGCATATGCACAGCACCCGGTCCCAATCCGTGAGCCACCCTTGGCTGCCCAAATTCCCAGCATGGACTTCCCCCGCTATGATGGTGCTACAGATCCTACTCATTGGATTCTCGAGGCGGAGCAGTTCTTCTCTTATCACCCTATCCATGAAAGAGAGAAGGTCCGATACGCCGCCTATCACTTCGATGGAGATGCCCAGACATGGTACCAGCTATCGAAGGATACGGATGAGTGCGTAACATGGCATACCTTCCAGCATGCCTTGCACTTGCGCTATGGACCGACGACCTATGAGGACCCCATCGGCGAACTCAATTGGATTCAGCAAGATGGCTCAGTCCGAGACTACCAAATCCGGTTCGACCTCGGTCTAGGTTGTGTTCCACACTTGGCTCGGGATGTTGTACTGAGTCTTTTCATCAGCGGATTGAAGCCGACCATCAGGTACGACGTTCAGCTCGCGAGACCAGCCACCATAGCCGAGCCCATCAGCTACGCCAAGACCCATGAGGTGAAGCAGTACGCAATCTGGCATGCCACGGCAAGGACGACGCCTGCACCTACCCTTCCAACCCCCGCTGCCCGTGCCGAGCCCATGAACTGGAGTTCGAGTGAGACTAGGACTCCTAATCCTAATCAAACTAGGACTCCTAATCAGACTCAAACTCTAGTCCGACCCTAACGTAGACAGCTATCCCTAGCTGAACTGCAACAACGGAGATCACAAGGACTCTGCTTCCAATGTGACGAGCCTTATACACCGGGGCACCGTTGCAAGCAGCAACTCTACAACATAGAAGTTGTCAACGACATCCTTGAGGAAACAACCATGGAAGATCTGGTCGGAGCTAAGCTTGAAGAGGAGACCACAGTCCTAGCTGAGCATGGAGAACCCTCACTTGGCATGATGATTGACCCAAGTGCTTGTGGCTCTTCCAGCTACCGAGTCCACGGTAGAGGACCCGCTGTCGCCGCCTACTTCTGATCCACTACCACCTGATCCGGACAACATCTCCCATGACCAACCTGAGTACAGTCCAGCTCTCATGGCAGCATCAACCCCCTCGATAGCTGCCATCTCTAGTCCGGTTCCTCAGTGGTTGGAACCAATTCAGGAGGATGTCAAAACCACTGCAGAGATGCAGAAGCTGGCTGAGAACATACAAAACGGAGATATCAAGGGACCATGGACAGTTCGCAACGGAGTCATCTTCCATAAAGACCGCATCTTCTTGAAGAAGAACTCCCCAGTCATTCCAGAGATCTTGGCGACCACACACTCCAGCACACATGAAGGGTTTGTCAAGATGTGGCACCGGCTGCGAACCACCTTCTACTGGAAGGGAGTTCAAGCGCGGATCAAGGATTTCATCCGTCAGTGTGACACCTGCCAGCGATACAAGGCCGAGACCCTGAAGCCAGCCGGCCTACTCTAGCCCCTACCCATCCCTCACAAGGTATGGACTGATGTCTCTATGGACTTCATCGACGGACTCCCATCTGTTAGCCCTAATGACGTTTTGATTATGTTTTGATGATGCCAATATGTTCTTAAATGATAAAATATATATGTGATAAAATATATATTGATAGCTAGCTTTAACTTTCATATTTGTGATATTATAGAGTTGATGGATGATGCATGGATGCATCCGTGGAGCTCACGGATGATGCGCGGATGCATCCGTGGACCTCACGGATGATACGTGGATGCATCCGTGGAGCTCACGGATGATGCGCGAATGCATCCGTAGAATGCGACGGTCGATCCGTGGATCGACCGTGAGGCGCGACGGTCGATCCGTGGACTTGAGGCTTTTTTGAAGAAAAGTAAGGTGCGACGGTCGATCGGTGCATCGACCGTGGGAAGCTTTTTTCTTGACAGAGCCTGATGGACGATATCACGGACGATGCGACGGTCGACCGTGAGGTGTGACGGACGATACATGGATCGACCGTGAGCCCAGAAATTAGCCGTTAAAGAGCCGTTGCAGAAACAGAAAATAGCCGTTGGAAGCTATTTTTTGAGGCCATAAAGCTCAAGTATATATGAGAAGATGCAGCAAACTTGGGGTAAGACTAAGGGAGATATTAGTTTACATTGTAACAAGTTTTAGTCTTCTTTTGAGAGCTTTAACCTTTGTAAAGCTACTTCTAGTGTGAAGTAGACTTTGAGAGAAATATCCAAGAGAGAGCTTGGAGTGATTTGTAAGGTTCTCAAGCACCCGTAAGCTTGAGGGGAAGCTCCAGCAGTTGTTGGAGGATTTGTAAGGTCGCCAAGCACCCGGAAGCTTGGTGGGAAAACTTGTAAGGGAGAATTACAAGTAGTGGAACCTCAAGGAGGCCCTTGAGAGAGTGGACGTAGGCAAGGTTTGCCGAACCACTATAAAATATGGTGCAAGTCTCCTAACTCTTTCTCTCATCCTTCATTGCATGCTTTATTTATAGTTTTCATATCTAAACAAGCATACTAGTCTTCTAGCTTTCAATCTTGGTTTTCATCTATTGTATTTTTGCAAAAGGGTCCAATTCACCCCCCTTGGAACTTCAATTGGTATCAGAGCCTCGTCTCTATATTCGAGGTTTAACGACCCTAGAGGATCCTAGGTATAGATGGAAAACCTACAAGAACAATCTACCAATAGGCCTCCCTACTTTGATGGAGAAAACTATAATTATTTGAAGACTAGGATGGAAATTTTTATCCAATCCTTAGACTTTGAAGCTTGGCTTACCATTGAGGATGGACCATTCATTCCTAGCAAAATGCATGAAGGAAGGAATGTACCCAAGCTTAAGAGTGAGTACACTCTATCCGACATAAGGAAATTGGAAATCAATGCTAAGGCCAAATGCTTTCTTAGTTATGCATTGAGTCCCAATGAATTTAGTAGAATTTCAAGTTGTAAATCAGCCAAGGAAATATGGGAGAAACTTGAAATTACATATGAGGGAACCAACCGAATTAAGGAAACTAGGATAAGTATGCTTGTTCATGATTATGAATTGTTTAGTATGAAGGAAAATGAGTCTATTAGTGAAATGTTTACACGCTTTAATGATATTTTAAATGTGCTTCAATCTCTTGGCAAATCTTATGCTAATGATGAAATTGTGAGAAAGATACTTAGGTGTCTACCTAAAGCATGGGATCCCAAGGTGACGGCGATTGAAGAAGCCAAAGACCTTTCCAAGCTATCACTTGATGAGCTCATGGGTTCACTCATGACCTATGAGATGAACTTCAAGAAGAGCAATAATAAAGGAGAGAAGAAAGATAAATCAGTTGCATTCATGTCATCATACCAAGATTCATCAAGTTCAAGTGATGAAGAATCGGATTCAAGTGATGACGAATTGACATCAATTACAAGAAAAATCAAAAGGATGCTCAATCGCCAAGGAGGAAAGAAGAATTTCAAGAAGAAAACATTCGAAGGTGAAAAATCAAACTCTACCTCATATAATTCAAATAACATTATATGCTATGAGTGTAGAAAGCCCAAACACTACAAGCCCGATTGCCCTCAACTCAAGAAGCCAACAAAGAAGAGTTTCAAGAAAAAGAAAGGCATGGTGGCAACTTGGAGTGAAAGCGATAAGGACTCTTCCTCCGATGAAAAAGAGCAAGAAAAGTCAAATATTTGTCTAATGGCCATCGGGGACAAGGAAGAAGATCATGAGGTAAATGATGAGCTAGCTTTTGATGAACTTTTTGAAGCTTATCATTCCTTAGCTAAAGATTTCAAGTTCCTTAAAAAGAAATATTATGCTTCATGTAAGGACTTGAAGAAGCTAGAACAAGAAAAACTAGATGCCATGCATAGGATTGACTTATTAGAAAATGAAAACAAATGTATGATGAGTAAGACATCTAGTGATGATCATGCCTCACTTAGAAAAGAACTTGAGAATTGCAAATGTGAGCATGACATTTTACAAAATAACTCAAGTAACTTATAAAAGGAAATCATCATTTTGAGAGAATCAAAAAGGGATCTCACACTTGAAAATAATGATTTGAAAATTACTCGTTCTAAGTTTATGAAGAGTAAGATCATACTTAATGAGATCCTTGATAGCCAACATAGCTCATTGAACAAAAATGGAATTGGCTATAATCCTAGGAAGATGAACAATCTTAAAAAGACAAGCTTTGTTAAAGCATCATCTCATCCTCATAAATTTGCAAATATACCTACTTGTCACTATTGTTGTAAGAAGGGACATATTGCTCCTAATTGTTATTTAATGAAGAATGCTAGTGCTAACACCCTTTGGATTCCAAAGCATTCATCTTATATGTACATGTCAAGAATTAACGATAATGGACCCAAAAAGATTTGGGTATCAAAAATCAAGACATGATTTGTGTTAGGGATGCTTGAGATCCAATTGTCAAGACAAACTCAAAAGAAAACGGTGATATCTTGATGGTGGATGCTCAAGTGATAAGGTGTGGACAAGAATATGTTTCCAAGGAAAGGAAGTATGCTAAATAGTCATTAAAGGATATATGATCCTTTCAATGGTATGAAATCTTGTTCCTCCATCTTCATTTGCTATCTCAAATAGTGATATTAAACTTTATTCTATGATTTATTTTCCTTATGAAGTCTTTTTGATTTAAAAATGAATCCTTGAAAAGAATTAATCTTGACTAAAATCTTGTATCTTGATTGATTTTAAAAGAGGTCATATGGTCATATTTTGCATTATAATACTTACTGATTTGAAATGAACTTTTATCATCGCTTATGAGATATTGTGACTTGTATGCACCATAAGCCTCAAATTCTTCAATTGTTTTCATGAAATGGAATAGTGGTATGTGAGTTCTAAATGCTCATTTTCACACACACTCATGTGCCATAATTTTGATTAAATGCATGAATTCCTGGAAAAATGACTTGGTTTAGCTCAAAATATTAAATTACATGTGTATGCAAAAATTCATGTGATTTTGATTCAAAAATCATTTTAAATTAAATTTCAAAATTCATTTTCTGGAAGTGACGGTCGACCGTGAGTTCACTTGGATCGACCGTGAGTACGCAATGTTTCATGTAATGTTAAAATCGTAGCTGACGGTCGACCGTGAACCTTTGAAGGTCGACCGCCACTGATTGTGTCACATTATTTTCATGAAATTTTTCATCATATCTCATTTTAAAAATTGTTTTAAATAATTTGTATCATGGGGGAGATAAAGGAACTTATGTTTGGGGAGTACTTAATTTTAATGGGTTTAAATAGTTTTTTAAATATATTCCCTATTTCAATTGGTATCCTAAGTATTTGATATCAAGCATCCATTGGTGATCAAAATCTTTATCTCTAACTCCATCCCCACTTTTTGATGATCTCATAGGGGGAGAAAAAGTTGTGATGAGATCTATTGCTACCAACCATGATATTAGTTAAAGATGAAATTATACTAAAAGATAAATTATCTTGTCATAATATCATGGATAGAACTTTTCAATATCATATGACTAGTATGCATCCTTAGTATTCATCTTAGAACACCTTTTATCAAAAAAATGGATGCATAGATTTAGGAGGAGCAATAGATATTTTATCATCAAAAAGGGGGAGATTGTTAGCCCTAATGACGTTTTGATTATGTTTTGATGATGCCAATATGTTCTTAAATGATAAAATATATATGTGATAAAATATATGTTGATAACTAGCTTTAACTTTCATATTTGTGATATTATTGAGTTGATGGATGATGCATGGATGCATCCGTGGAGCTCACGGATGATGCGCGGATCCATCCGTGGAGCTCACGGATGATGCGCGGATGCATCCGTAGGATGCGACGGTCGATCCACGGATTGATCGTGAGGCGCGACGGTCGATCCGTGGATCGACCGTGAGGCTTTTTTGAAGAAAAGTAAGGTGCGACGGCCGATCGGTGCATCGACCGTGGGAAGTTTTTTTCTTGACAGAGCCTGACGGACGATATCACGGACGATGCGACGGTCGACCGTGAGGCGTGACGGACGATGCATGGATCGACCGTAAGCCCAGAAACTAGCCGTTAAAGAGCTGTTGCAGAAACAGAAAATAGCCGTTGGAAGCTATTTTTTGAGGCCCTAAAGCTCAAGTATATATGATAAGATGCAGCAAACTTGGGGTAAGACTAAGGGAGATATTAGTTTACATTGTAACAAGTTTTAGTCTTCTTTTGAGAGCTTTAACCTTTGTAAAACTACTTCTATTATGAAGTAGACTTTGAGAGAAATATCCAAGAGAGAGCTTAGAGTGATTTCTAAGATTCTCAAGCACCCGTCAGTTTGAGGGGGAGCTCCAGCAGTTGTTGGAGAATTTGTAAGGTTGCCAAGCACCCGGAAGCTTGGTGGGAAAACTTGTAAGGGAGAATTACAAGTAGTGGAACCTCAAGGAGGCCCTTGAGAGAGTGGACGTAGGTAAGGTTTGCCGAACCACTATAAAATCTGGTGCAAGTCTCCTAACTCTTTCTCTCGTCCTTCATTGCATGCTTTATTTATAGTTTTCATATCTAAACAAGCATACTAGTCTTCTAGCTTTCAATCTTGGTTTTCATCTATTGTATTTCTGTAAAAGGGTCCAATTCACCCCCCCCCCTCTTGGACCTTCACCATCTTCTAGAGGGTACACAACCATTCTACTAGTCATCGACAGATTGTCCAAATATGCACACTTCGCTCCCCTACGACATCCCTACACGGCATACTCAGTAGCTCGAGTTTTCTTCGACACAGTGTTCAAACTCCATGGCATGCCAACCAGCATCATTTGTGATCGAGATCCTACCTTCACCAGCAACTTTTGGTAGTAGATCTTCATATTGTAAGAAGTCAAGTTCAGATTCTCCTCAGCTTACCACCCCCAGACGGATGGCCAAACTGAGGTAGTAAATCGATCCCTGGAGATGTACTTACGTTGTTTTTCAGGTGATTGTCCTACACAATGGACCCAATGCTTGACTTGGGTGGAGTACACCTATAACATTAGTTGGCACGCCAGCATCTAGTGGACACCCTACGAGGTAGTGTATGGGAGACCTCCACCGTCTCTCCTCTGCTATGTACCCGGGACAGCCAAATCAGCAGCTGTAGATCACTTCCTAGTTGAACAGGATCAAGTGATAGCAGATGTTAAGTCAAGGTTAGCAGCTGCCCAAAACAGGATGAAGCTGACTTATGACCGTGGACATCGAGACGTCAAGTTATAGCCCTATCGACAGAAGTTCGTGACCAAGCGCAAGTCACAGAAGCTCGCCGCGAAGTTCTATGGGTCGTATGAGGTACTGGAGCGTATAGGAGCTGTCGCCTATCGCCTCCGTCTTCCATCAGATTCCAAGGTGCATCCCATTTTTCATGTGTCACTTCTGAAAAAGCACGTTGGAACTGAAGTACCTGTCATCACCGAGATTCCGGACCCCTCAGAGGAGCAGCCCAAGTTCTACCCTCAGGCTATCATCGACCATCGACATCCTCCCCGTCACCAAGAAGAAGTTCTAGTACATTGGAAGGGCCATAGTCCATCTGAAGCCACATGGGAGGTATTCACTGATTTCTTGGATCGTTATCCCGACTTCGGCCTTGAGGACAAGGCACTTTTCGAAGGGGGAGGGGATGATACGGTTCGAAATCCAGCTCCACCTGGGCTAGACCAACCCACACCCAATTCTTGGGCAAGGCACTCATGTGGGGTAGGCCCAGGAGGGACCCACGCAGGTCAGGCCCCACCTCCTAGGAGGACCCAGCCTTGGACTAGGTCCCAAGCCAAAGCCAGCCATAAGGAATCCTATTCCTAGCTGGTCACTTCCTAAGTTGGTTCTTAGTTGATTTCCTAGTTTGAGTTCAGTTTGTACTTAGCTAGTTTCTATTTAATTGAGTCCTAGTTTTGGTTGAGTCAAGTCACTTGCTTACTTAGTTCATTCCTGGTTATTAGGAGTCAGTTTGAGTTAAATTAGTAAGAGTCTGCTTACTTGCTGTTCAAGCAAGAAGGTATTCAGTTTGGAGCAGAACTTTCTTGAGGCCTCTATAAAAGGACCTTTATAGCTTGTAATCAGGGAGGATGAATTTTGAGAATAATATAGAAGTATTAGTAGAGTAATTATATGAGTAGCTGTAACCCGAGGAGTGGCCATAACTTAATACCCCACAGCCACGTTCATCTCTCTCTCCTGCCGGATTCTCTCTCCACCAGCCGGCCACCATCCATTGCCGTCCACCGCTACCATCTACAGTGCACGTCCCCATCACCGGCGTCCATCCTTGGCTGCTGACTCTCCACCGCCACCTCCCTTGGCTTGGATTTCCAAGAGTAACAGGCCAACCCTAAGAGGATCTGCAAGGTATCATCTTCTCTTCCGTCTTCCACCTCCAGTCTTCACCTTCCTCGTCAAATACCTAGGGTCCTTCTCCTAAAACCCTAAAGGTATTTATCGGCCTATCCATAGATTTGGCTAAGGAGGAACTAAGACTGGGCAAGAGACCAGGTACCCGTACCTACGAGAAGGCTCGGCGTAACAAGTTATGACATGTACATCTTTTTGCTAGTTTTATTTAACTTGGGGTTTTGTGCTTGAATGTGCCATACTACCTACTATGTATATATATATTAAGGAAATTTTTTTAAAATAATATTATTTTAATAAATAATTATTATAATATGCCTCTGAAGAAAGTATTTATGAAAGTATGTCTGGTTTGGCCACGTCAGCGCCATGCTGGCGTGGCCTTTCATTTTTTTAATCGTGTCATTGAAGACGTAACTCCAAGTTACGTCTATATTAAAAAAGACGTAACTTGAAGTTACGTCTTTGACCGTCTTCCCCAAACCGCGCAAAGGCCAAGGGCGGATAAGAGAGTGGCCCTTATAAGACGTAGGTTGGAGTTACGTTTATATTAACTAAGACGTAACTTGAAGTTACGTTGTCACTGGAACCTTTTCCGTGAGTACATTCATAAGACGTAACTTGAAGTTACGTTTTCACTAGAACCTTTTCCTTGAGTACATTACTAAGACGTAACTTCAAGTTACGTCTTAGTCTGTACTCACAGTAAACTCACACTTTGAGTTTTTTTCCACTCTGTACAACCATACAAATAAACAGAAATACAATCAACCATACAATCACATTCACATCTAAACACCCACCCACCCCATTCACATCTAAACACTCACCCACCCCATTCACATCTAAACAAAGTCTTAATATAAATCGAAATCGTTTACATCAAACATCATTAACATCTCTAAATGGTCACAAACCATTAACAAAAAAAACCAAAGTTACAATACAAGACAATTATAACCTCCAAATATTTCGCTTCTTCTTCACTGCCATCCTTTTCTTCCTCGACGGTTCTGCCTCGTCTCCCCCCATCACAGCACCAACATCGACATCATGCTCAACATCTCCCTCCGAATCCTCCTCTGTTGTGCCCATGACTGGATATGATGATGGTATATCTTAAGATATCGGTATGTCACATAAAGTAGTCTGGCTAGTAGTCTGTTGGGACTGTTGTGAACTGACAGGGTTTCCGCCGCCAATCCGCAAATCCTCCATCATAGAGTAGAATACTGGTGTCAAACGATCGGCGAGCTCCTCTCCAGAACGGTCACGACACATCATGTAATTCTCCTCAGCTGTGTCATACTGTTAATGGCGAGTTAAGAAAGTTTGATTAGATTAACACAATATAAGAATTAATTACTAACGAATAAATTATATTTACCAGCTTCCATAGAAGGTGTATGTTCGGCTGATAGGCCATTCTGTCCTCCAATCTAGGCCTACTGACATACCGCCTGGTGATCCCGCAGTACCAGTGCAAATATGACGCAGGATCTTCACCATCGTCTACTGCACCGTCAATGATTCTCTAGTGCCGCTCCTCCCATTGGGTGATATACTGGTGATGCGTAGAGACCCAATCCGCAGTAACATTGCCCCGACGGCTTGCACGCGCTAGTCTCTTTGTCACCGAAGGCGGTATCTCTTGTCGCAGGCCAAACTGCCGCATCACCCGTAGTGCATGGTGCATCTCCATAACATCAAAGCATATGAGCGGCACATGACTCCTCCAGACAGCAAACCCCGCCGTGCAAAGGGCCGGTAAATGTGCTAGACGCTGCGGTGGGTATGGATACCATATAATCTATAATTTTAAAATATGAACTAGGTTAGATCACATCAACATTAAAGTAAGTAAAAAAATCAAACATTAAGCGTGAGCATTAATACCTGGGATGACAACTGTCTATCCAACTGCTCTCGATAGTAGGCTAAGTAACGGCCATGCGGATTCCCTCTACCGATGTGTGGTGTTGTCTATCTACATTGCACATAAATAGTTAGATGCTAATGCTAACCAAACTTTAAAAAATATTTGAAAAAATCAAGAGTTCGTACTGGATTGCTAAGGAGCCTTCAAGGATACGCAAATCATGCTCCTCATTTTGCTCTTGGGTAGCTAGCGGTCATCGTGGCATTAGTTCAGGCCGTCCTATATGGAGGTGCTCCCATGACCATACCTGTGAAAACAACTCCATATTAGGTATAATATAAAATATTAAAAGCAACTATATATAATATTGAAATGATAAATCACCTGTAACAGGTAAAGGCATCCAGAGATCTCATGCTTTCCTTTTTCTGAAGCTTTACATAGCTCCCGAAAGAGATGTGTTAGGCACGTCGCCCCCCAAGCATACTGTCCACATATGTCCAAGTCATGTAACAAAGGTAGGTACTTCATATGTACCTACAATAGAAGACAATGTTAGTTGATCCAATAGATCGATAAATAAAATATAAATAGGCAATTGTACTTACCCTTGAGCCACTCACGTCAGGTACTACTAAACAACCCAACACATACAGGATGTAGCCACGTGTAGCCTGATATACAAATAGGTCCGTGGCATCCGGTCCAATATGTCCGAAAGTAGCGCGTAGCCACGACAACTCAAGCATAGTCGGTCGGCCCTCCGTGGGTACAACACCGAGCAAGTTCAAGCATATGTCATGCCAAATGCCTGACGTGCTCCTGGAAACTACTGGGCCATCAACAGGTAAGCTCATAAGTATCCCAACATCCTGCAATGTGATCGTCATCTCCCCGTGGGGCAAGTGAAAAGTAGTAGTCTCTGGTCACCATCGCTCCACTAGCGCTGTGATCAAACACCGATCAAGTCGAATCAGCAGCAGTCTACTGACAACATAAAATTCTGAACGCCGAAGCAAGTCTATCTAACGCTCGTCCACAATCGGCCAAGACTGTAAACGCAATGAGTGCTTTGTACACTTAAGGCCGAGGTCATCGTCATCTTGTATGTAAAAATACAATAAATTAAAATATTAAATTTAATAACAATATATGGTATATATTTAACATTTACCTGGCCATCCCAAACCGTCGCGGAGTGGTGCTTGCCCTGGTCCCAAAGTACGTCTGGAGAAATCGGACCAGGCTCACCCTCGTACGGCCTCGGGTCAAAGGCCCTCATGTGAGCCATCTCGAGCCTATTGCATGCATTTAAAAAATGTTAGTATGTAGTCCAAAATGAAGGATATGTGCAGTCTACAAAAAGAATATATTTAGTACAATAATTAGAGAAGCATTCTTACTCGTGTATCTATGTTAGGTAATGGCTCGCGGCATGTAGCTCTGTTGTGACCCGTCTGATTGCACCTACTGCACCTTACATGTTGCAGTCCTCTTATTTCATCCATGCCATTACGCAACCTTGTACTCCTCGGACGCCCAGCCGGCCTCCGCACATGTGGGGGAAGCAATGTGTACTCTTCGACTACCGGCCAGTGTTAACGTTCATGAATAGGATGGAAATGAGTTGCATATGTTTATTTGTACTTGCTGGAGGAGTAAAACGGTGAAACAAAATCGTATCCCGAAGCCTTGAATGATATGTGATCGCATACGGCTAGAATGTGCAGACATGGATACAACATCATTTGGAATTGTCCACAACTGCATGTCCCTTCATGTCCAGATAACTTGACAATAAAGGTGATCTCATGTCGTTCTATCACCATGTACTCACCACCGTCAAATGACTGCACGTGACATGATTGGGCGAGTATGCAATGCTTGCGTAGTACATCTTCGACTACTGGTGTCACCTCTCCAGTCATTGGTTGGCCCTCCCGACGACGGCGCATGAAGAGGTCGTTCATCCTTTCAAAGGTCTGTGCCACTAATGCTTTAATAGGCATACCTCGTATACCTTTCAAAATATTATTCAAACTTTTGGACCAATTGGTGGTCATTGCGTCAAATCGTTTGTTATCATCATGTGACAACGCCCAAGTTTTTGGTGGCTCTGCAGCAACGATCCACTGATAAGCTTCTGATTTAATTTTGTGTATTCCATCCATGATCTTATCAAATGCTTCCTTGTTGATCTTCTTTGCCGCAACCCAAAATAAACTATACAAATTATCATCCCTGAACTTGCTTCTGAAGTTGTCTGCAAAGTGCCTCATACAGAATCGATGGTAGCCTAACGGCGGGGGAGCTCTGTCCTTACTGCCTCTTTGATTGCTCTGTGTCGGTCTGAAATTATAGCTAGACCTCTTCTGCCACTGACTACATATACTCTAAGTAGATTAAGGAACCATGACCAACTGCTGGAATTTTCGAACTCAACCACGGCAAATGCTATTGATATCAAATTATCGTTGCCATCCACTACCGTCGCAACTAATAAAGTGCCAAGATACTTTCCATATAGGTGTGTTCCATTGATAGATATCATGGGTCGACAGTGTTTGAAAGCCTCGATAGTAGGATGAAACGACCAGAAAATGCGCTCAAATATATCAACACCGGTGCACACAGTCTCTGTTTGAAGCTTCACTACAGTATCATGGTTATCTACCACCATCGCTTACATATACCATGGCAAGATATTATATGATTCTTTCCAATCACCATATATAATCTTCATAGGTAGTATACGTGCATGATATGCCTCTGCATAGCTGATGTTAACATGGTAATCATCTTTGATCCTTTGCACAATATCTTTGGAGGTCATAGCGATGTTTGTCCTTATGGCATCAAGTATGATACCACATATGAATTGAGCAGTGCAGTGGCAGTGGTTGTTATTCAACAGACATGCCCAACATGTATGTGGAACACTGTAACTCTTCACTTGAAAGTAAGACGCTTCTTTGTAAGTAGACGCATGCAAACGCCAGGAACAATCAGGATTACAGCACTTGACGGTCAATACCTTAGGCCCGGACCTGACAGTGCAATGTTCCGCAAACCTCCGAAGCTCGTATTGTTGAAGAGCATGCGTAAGTGATGCCTTGGTCTCGAATATTTGCTTCTTATAGAATTCACCATTGAATAAGGTCGGATCTTTAAATACCCCAAGTGTGGTATTGTTCATTGTCATCCGTTCGACCCACTCATCATTTGGGAATTCATCTGGTAATTCCTCCTCGTACTGTGTTGGAGTAAGCGGCATTGGATCATCAATACCTTCATCATGATGTGTTGGCTCGTTGCTCAATGCAGTATTCTCGATCCAATCGTCATCATGATCCTCGACCACGGCATCTAGCAAGGGGCTTCGAGATGTTGAATGCATAAAAGCATCTCCATGGCCACGGCTTTGAGATGTTGAAGGCATAAAGGCATCTACATGGCCGCTAGTGACATTGCCATCATATTGGTGGCCTCCGCGCAAACTCGACGAGTCAAACATCAAAAGTATGATGTGTGTGTCCCATGTTTGTACCCGGAGTAGTTTGCGTGTATTCACGAGTCAACCATGTATCCTCTTGCTGGTAAGGCCTGTATGTTCATACACAAGCAAACTCATGAACAAGGGGCAAACCAAGATGTAACATTACATGTTTGACAATAAATTACTTACTGCGATGTCTGGTGTCTGAAGATAGGAGCGTCATAAGACCCAAGAGAGACGTTATCCGTTGAATCGTATTCTCGTTGTAGTAGGCGTGTAAATTCACCAAATACCGTGTTATTTGGAGGATTATTGTTGACTTCGACACCAATTTTCACCAAGAACAATTGTATACTTGGAATAACTGGATAGAGGCTAAGAATGCCACTAGTATCACTATCATCCTTTATTTCTACACCGCAATACATGCTTTTCCAATTGGATATTTACAAGTTATGCGAATGTCGAAACAATTTGGATTGTATCCAGTCAAATCAAACATTAAAGCCTTTAAATCCGCATAACTTGCATTTTTTCGTATCCTACTTGGTTTGATTCTGCCACCTATGTACTCAATATCACCCGCATTACCCTTTAATTCTACATTTCCGTCCATCCGACTCAATAGTGGAACAAAGCCATTATCCATCACTATAAATAACACAAATATGATGACAATTATGAGTCGATTATAAAGAAATTACAAGTTAATATTAAAAATTCCTATGGAAAACATGTTTCATATACTCTAATTAAATTAATACTAGAAATTTATCAATAATCCCACTACCCAAATCATCATACCGGAATGATTAAAAACAAATTTTATAATAAAAAATGGGCATCTCAATTCCTATAGAAAACCCTAATTTGATTATAGAAACCCTAAATCTCACACAACAAGCATATAACTAAAATTTCAAGATAAAAACTCACTGAAAAGCAAGATGGAGAGAAGCAAAAGGAACTTGGAGGATTTGGCCGGAAGCTCGCCGGAAATTGGCCGAAAATTTTTCAAGAAATAACTCCTCTTGAAGGAGTGGATGGACGGGGAAGGAGGAGGGGAACCGCGGGCCACGGGGCCGCGCGCGGAGCTTCGAGGAGACGCGCCGGAGAGTGCCGGAGATCTCCGGAAAGAGGAGAAGGAGGAGGGCCTGGGTGGGGAAGGAGGGGGGACTGGGTGGGAGGTCGGGTGGGGAAGGAGAAGAGCCCGTGGGGGGGGGGGGGGTAGATGACGATGAAAGACGTAGGTTGAAGTTACATCTTTATTAATATAAACGTAGCTCCAACCTACGTCTTATAAGGGCCACTCTCCTATCCGCCCTTGCCCTTTGAGCGGTTTGGGGGATGGTTGAAGTTACGTCTTCCATGGCAGGATTAAAAAAATTGAAAGGCCACGCCAGCGTGGCACTGACGTGGCCAAACCAGGCATACATTCATAAATACTTTCTTCAGAGGCATATTATATTTAGGGGAAATTACCTTTTTCATCCCTCAAGTTTCATCGAAGTAACGTTTAAGTCCCTAATCTTTTATAAGTTTCAATTGGGTCCCTACAGTCTTCTTTTCATCACAATGTGGGACATCTGTCTGACGCCGTCTCTATTTTTAACGCCTAGGGTGTCACGTGACCGCACGTGATGGATTCCGTGCAGATGGAAGTAACGTTTTAGTCCCTTAACTTTCATCAAAGTAACGTTTTAGTCCCTTAACTTTCATCAAAGTAACGTTTTAGTCCCTTAACTTCCATCACGTGCGGTCATGTGACACCCTAGCCGTTAAGTATAGAGACGGCATCAGGTAGATGTCCCACATTGTGACAAATAGGAGACTGTAGGGACCCAATTGAAACTTAAAAAAGATTAGGGACTTAAACGTTACTTTGATGAAACTTAAGGGACGAAAAATGTAATTTACCCTTATATTTATTATTTATTAAAATAATATTATTTAAAAAAATTCCATATATTAATTTAGTTATACCGTGAAAAGTGATATGATGCAATGCTTCATTATGCAAGTTATGCGGATTATTTTGGTTTCTATGAAATCCAATAATATGTCTTAGTTAACCAGGAAAGGAGAACTTATATGAACTTATGTTGAATTGATTTCGATTTGTTTGGCTGCCTTTCTTTTGAAAGACATTCTTCTTGCTCTTCTAAGTTGAATAGAACTATGTTGGAAAAATTTGCTTATAACTTCCATAGATCTCATTATAGATGTAGCTCTGTAATGAATTGGATTCACAATTATGAAGGTGTATAAGTAAATCCACCAATTACTTTGTCAGAATTTTATAAAAGTTCTTCTGTCTTGTTAAGAGGTAGATCTCTCTTCCAAATTGCCCACAACAAGTAAATGTTCTTTATATTTTTTTCCACTATAACTGATGCATTATTAGTTCTTTCTATTATAACTGATTATTGTTAATTCTTTTTGCTGTAACACACAAGTAGTTCCCAAGTTGACAGTGAAACAACGTAACATGTATCAAGGGAGATTGATGATAGTAGCTAGAGTGTTGGGAACTATCACATGTCTCGGCCTGCTAATATTTATAAGGGTGTGCCAAAGGTGGATTCTAAATTAATACCAACCATTGGTATAACTTTTAAGACATTGGATGAGTGTGAAAGCTTGTATGGAAAGTATGCATATGCTGCTAGATTTGATTTTGCTAGAAGCACAAAAACATATCAAAATGTGAACGACACTAACGAAAGAGTGGTGAGCCAAAGGATCTTGGTTTGCTACAAGTATGGCAAGTGGCAAGATAAATCGACTGTCAGAAAATATGGCACGAGAAAGACTGATTGTAAGGCTATGATGCGGTTTAAGTTGGATATGCCTACAAGACAGTATATTATGAAAAAGTTTGTGAAAGAACATAATCATGAGTTCGTAAAAATCACTGAAGAAATAACCCCTTTTATGACAGAGACCTTTAACCCCGCACTTTGGAATCATAACTGGAGTTAAACTCCAATTTTCGTAATATTGGTACTCATGACATCAGCAGACCGATTGATCGAACTCAAAACTGATGTCCGATCGATCGGTCGGGATTGATTCAGTGGATCAGTTGACTGCCACGTCATTAATCGATTTCTTCAGCTTTTTAATTTCAATTTCCATAGATCTGACCTTTGCTTCAAAACTGACGTGAATTTATAAAAAAATCTCACAAAGTCTCTGACATGAAAATTGTATCTCTTTAGGTCTTCTTTCATCTCCCTGAATTTAAAGATTTTTAGAGTTTTATGTAAATTCTTGTGATTTATTTCTAAAAACATAATTTTTTTTATAGAATTTAATAATTTTTTATTAAATTTTTTATATTCTTTTTTTGATAATTTAAGGGGTTTAATTATGTATAACACGTTACTCATCAATTATAATCTATTTTATTTTGGATTCTTTATAATTCTCAAAAGTAATTAAGCTAGGTCTTCAAAACTTTGGCTCGTGTGCTCGATAGAGCCTAGCCGAGTCTGCTCCATAGTCGCAAGCAAAAAGCCATGGCGTCGGCGGAGGGGTTCGGGGGAAGGAGGCAGCCGCTGAGGCTGCTGGAGATCGCGATGAAGAGGAAAGACAGCTTCGTGCAGCTCTTCCTCATGGCGGGCTTGCTGATGCTGAGCATGCGGTCGCTGAGCCAGAAGTACCGCCTCCACGACCTATCCAACGACACCGCCGCCCTCCGCGAGGAGCACGACTCCCTCTCCCGCCGGATGGCCGACATCAAGGACTCCCTCCTCCGAGAGGCCTCTGGTGACTCCTCCGGCCTCCTCGCCGCCCACCTCCGCCGCCTCTTCGCTGACCACCAAAGTTGAGGTCCTTCGATAGGTCGGCGCTGTAATACCCCCCTCTCCTTTTGCTTTCTTTTATCTTTAAGGATTTGGTTATGAAATTGGAACAATTGCTTCTCAAGACCCTCCTTTTGATTGCTCCAGTAAATTCTAATGATGATCGGATGCTATTATTATAGGGGAAAAGAGTAGTTCTAATTTGAAATGGCTACGGCATGCATTGTCACCGTAATGTTATGCTACGAATAGGTGCACATTGTTGTATCCAACTATCAAAAGCTATGCGACTCATGAATTTGTGACCTTTTGAGGAACCCTAGCGTTTCTTTGAGGATTAGACTTTACAGAGCTAGTGCTGAGAATGTTTATGGTGGATGGAATTGTTTTGGGAATTGAATAGATGAGAGGCTTTTGAGAGGAATTTAACATGGAAATATGTTTGTCCTGCCTCAACATTCATCAAAACTAATCCCTTGTGGACCTTTTGAGACTTGCATCCAATGCTAAGATTTTCCTATGGGCAATGGTCCAGTGGTTTTCATTTTCCCTGTCACCTGACCTTTCCAATGGCTTGCTGCTGCTTTCAGAAATCTGTATTGCATAGATCTCTGGTTTTATCTCAATCATAATCATGGAAATTGAGTTGAAATCTAGAGTTCTTTGTACCTCTTCATCATTTACAAAATGCATACCTAATGGCCAATCTTAACTCCTAGATTTCCACAATATCTCTCATTGGCGTTCCTTCCCTCTTTTTGGAGAATGAGTGCAACAAAAGGGTAAATGTCAATCTCCTTCAATAGTGGTGAATCTGGACGAAGTGGTGAAGCTATTTCCATTTGATGATCTTTAAGTCTATGGAGGGTTACTGTTTCCTAAATTCTGAATTTCTATTAAGTGAGCTTCAGAAGAGGGACGCTGCCAGCATGTTTTGAGTATTTCCGGGATTATTGAAGTCTGGAATCGATTCTTGAAGTTTTCTTAGCACTCTCCGGGATTATTTCTATTTCCTACAAAATCGGAAAGTATTACCATTCTTTAGCTCTGATACTTTCTAACGTAATTCTCTCTAACCCTTGTGATTGCCAAGGGTGTTGGATCTAGTATTCACCCCCATTTGGGGCCCTAGGTTTCTGTATTCTTTCATTAATTTGTATGAGCATCTTCCTTAATTTCCTTTGAACAAAGGGTTTTTTTTTTTTTACACACGTGCCTCTGAAAACTTGCTAAATATCATATGTACCCTAAATTCTTTCATATTACATGTAAACCGCTGCAAACATCGGAAAAATTCACAACATACCACTTTGAGCCTTGTAAAATGACTATTTTGCCCTTAACATGCTGTTGTGAGCTAAATCCTAATAAATATGAATAAATGGCAAAATTGTCATTTTATATGGCTTTTTAATGCCTTGAGAACGGAGGGGTATGTTCGGAATTTGTTCAATGTTTGTAGTGGATATGTAACATGGAAGAATATAGAGGTACATATGTAATTAAGTAAGTTTTCAGGACACATGTAAAAGTCTACTGAGCAAATTACAAATATCTCTGTCTATTTCAATCACTTCGAAGGTCCTCTTTGGGGGACCAATGCATCTAGATTCCTTGATCCTTTATTCCAACGTATTTTTGTTCAAGGATCTGGACAAATTCTTTCCTCTCTTATATGTATCTAAAATTGTGGACATTTTCTTTCACTATTTCAAACGCACAAAAATATGTCTACTTGGTGTGCAATGTCAATGGCAAACACTAACCTATCTAAATCATCATACAATCACACAAGTGCTCAGGTTGTCCAAATGCTTTTTTTTTTATCGGATCCAATCGTGTTCATAAAAATTCCATTTATAGACTAATAATTAACCGATGAGGATCACGTCCAAACACTTAAGGGCCGTTTGAATTGAGGATAGGATAAGTTTGTATGTTGAATAAAGTAAAAATTATGTAAGCATTAAAGGTAGTTATGTAAGATTGTGAATAAAATATTTGAATATATAAATGAGGTTTATGCATATTTATTCTCAATCCAAACGGGTCTTTATTAAGCTGTACACTCCGTGTCTCATCATAGTTTTCAAACATACGGTCATAAAAAAATATATAAAAAAATATATATATATAACACACCCAAAACGGAGTTTTAGTATGACCGACACCATAAACCGTCAAACCATCAACTTCAGCATCTCAGGGCAAACATCAACCAGTATATTTGTGCCACAAAAAATATAACACACCGAAAACGGAGTGTTACTGTGACCGACAACATCAACTGTCAAACCATCAAGCCTTTTGACTTCCACATCTCAGGGCAAACATCAACCAGTATATTTGTGCCACACAAACCCGCAACTTTCCTAGAGGTCAAACAAAGGCATCCAGTGGATCCTTCCTTTTTCATTGATGTGATGCGTAGCTCTAAAGATCTCAGAAGTTGCAGGAAAGCCGAACTAAAGTAGGTCAGTTGAGTGGTAGACATGGAGAGTGATCTTTCTTTCCGGTCTCTTCTGGGCATGTTTTCTTGATTTTTTATCCGATGCATTTTTAATATTTATTTTTGACACTTTAAAACCATGTGTTCTTGTTTTTTTACATAATATGATTCTAATAAAAAATACACATAAAAAACACACGTATAAAAAAATACATATATAATTATTTATTATACATGTATCATTGATACGTGTATTATTATTGGTTATACACGTATTCGTTTATATATGTGTTCGTTATATGTATTTTTTATTGAAGGTCTAATTATGCAAAAAAAAAAAAATTAGAACATGTAATTTTAAGTGTCAAAAGTGAATATTAGAAGCCTATTCTAATAAAAAATCTCATGTTTTCCACATGCAAAATGGCAGTCCTCGGTGGAGATGCTAACATGTGACACTTCACTTACATTACATGATGTTACGTGGAGATCAAAGTCTTAGTAGCAATAACTTGCGATGAGCAATTATAATGAAAATCTTTTGTCGGAGAAATAAGCGGGTCTGATGGCATGCAGTAACCAGTATGTAGGACATTATCTATTAGTACATGCGCTTGCGCCTCTTAAAACTCACTTTTTGGGATATTAGAGCAGCTGTGCTCGTACTAAATTTGTTTGTTTGTGGAGTAATATCTGACTGGTGGGACCAAGTTCAAACCGTGTCAGGAACGAAGTAATTTATGTGTTTCAATCTGGCCACACACTCAGGCTGCAACGTGAAAAACACATGCGAAACCATAAGTGATTTTTTGGGAATGAAAAACTAAAACTTCAGAGCACATCACAATTAAAATTAAAAGTATACACATTTCTATTACAGTTATTAATGTAACACATCAAACATATTTTTAAATATTATTTTAAATTAAATCACCGTGATGTATAAATGTGTCTCACCTCATCACAGGAATAAAAAAACACAACACATGTCCAAACTAATCCGAGCCTGGATAATAAAAACAACTAGTCAGAAGAGAGAAGAGAAGAGAAGAGAATTGAATTGAATTGAAGGGGGGGGGGAAGAAAGGCTATTTTCCTCATGTGATTGACATGATTATTCCTGTACAACTGGACCAAACCATGTCAGCAGAATCACGTGAGACTCGTGCCATCTTTTCCTTGTTATCTGAACAGCTTGCTAAAAAGCTCTTCACATGATCCTTGTTTGAGACCGACTCATACACGCTTCATACGACACAATGATGACATAACCATTCTGACTGGATACATGTTAATGATAATAAGGAACAACTTAATACAAATGTTCCAATAGTTATTTCCATTTCGGGGGATGTTTTTCTTAGCTTTATAAATTCTCTAACATTCATTTCCAAGAAATTACCGATCACAGAGCATATAAGTAAGTTTCTTTCATCTGTTTTTCTTGGTTTATGTAAGTTGAGAGCTGCTCAGCTCTACCTAAGGGCAAGATGCGAAGCCTGCTTATATATCATTTTTAACACTAGTTGCTTGATTTTAGACCAAGATGGTGTGTATTATATTCCCAAGTCAGTCAAGATTATTGAGTCAATTATTAATGATAAAACTGATGTAAATCCAACATAGTCCTTATATAGCAGGATGGTTAACAATGAAACTTTTGATTTGTCCTAATGGCGTCCTATGTGGCAGGGATGATCCTAGGTAGAGCCTAGGTGGAGGGGAGTTAGTGGGAGAGGTGGGAAGTTAGTGGGGGGAGTTAGTGAGAGAGGTGGAAAGTTAGTGGGGGGAGTTAGGGGGGTTAGTAGGGAGTTAGTAAGAGAGATGGGGAAAGAGGGTAGTTACCCTACCAGGTGGTAGGGGGATTTACTATTTGCATATATGTGACAACACTTTATGCTGTTTTTTTTTTTCATATTAGTGCCACCAAAATTAGTGCCACGTTTGGTGTTTTTCGACATATTAATGACACTTTTACTTCATAAGATGAAACCACGCTTCGCTTATGTTCAGCTCCTCATTTGTTACGTAACTCCATTCACTTGTTGTGCAGTTTCATTTACTTGTTGCGTGGCTTCATTCACTTGTTGCGTAATTATTTATCTTATTAATCACATTACAAATAAAGTTGCTTAAGAAATTACGAAGTTACGTGACAAGTGGGGGTAATTTCATCCCATCAATTAAAAGTGCCATTATTATACAATTAGCAATGAAAGTGGCAGCATGTTGCAGGAAAACAATACCACTAATATGCAGATTACTCAACCCGATATGTAGGTCTCCCCAAACACGGCTTGGCCCCGGGCCTGACGAGTCGGGCCTAGGTAAAACCTGGCCGGACTGGGCTTTCGGTATTGTCATCGCAAGCCTGACCTGGTCGAGTTCAAACAGACCCGGTCCAGCTCACCTTAATCATTATTATATTTATTAATGTCTTTTTACCCATTTAAAAGATTAGTTACTCTTTCGGGCCGGCCCACTCCAAAAGCCTGATTGTTCGGTAGGGCTTAAATCGGAAAGTGTTGGGTTCTTTTATGGGGCCCGGCTCGACCCAGAAAAGTATGGGTGGCCAGCACACTCGGTTGACAGTTGGACATATGGCTTGCTGTGCTATCTCGTCTCCGGTTTGTAGCTTATCAGAAAGCCCACGGACTAAAGTTTGAAGGCCATTAGGCCTATTACTTTCCTGGTCTACGAACTGGCCATTTCGACGTCTTAATGTATAGCCCTACAAATTGGAAAACAAATTAAGGCCATTACACATAAATCATTTGGAGGTTACTCATCTCGTCTCACCACTCTGAGATTCTTTTAACCCATGGACAACGTGTTATCTAAATATTTTAAAGAATAGGCCTTGGAGTGGGGTGGTCTTCCACCAAAGGACACTAATTTAGTGGAGAAAAGACTTCGACAGCCCATAAGGCCTAAGTGTGATCCTTAAGCCAAGATAATCGACTCAACAAAGAGGAGAAAAAAACAAATGTATCACTTATGCTTATGGATTTCATCTCACCTTGGTACTCTGGGAGGAAGCAAAGTTAATATGATAGTAGCTAGCTGATTGGAGCTGCATCATGGAGGTTTCCTATGAAGCCAATTAATAATGTTTTCAATGGAGCACATGCAGCCATAGGACTAGTTCCATTCACTTTATTGAAATGTCTCTTTCGATCAGCAGATATATCCATCAAGTTGCCAGCAGGTTTTGTAGTCCTGTTCGAAAAATTTATTAGCAGAAGAGCAGTAGCACATGCACCGAACTGCATCAATTATGTCGCATTAACCTCCCTAATTGATGCACCTCATTGATACAAGACAGCCTTCCCCCCATTGATACAAGACAACCTTCCCCTCAAAGGCACGACATATGCTACTCGACATATCCATATATTGAGACCACGAGATTTAATTCCAGATCTCCTCTAGATTCATGTATGTGGAGGATGTTCATATACAAACACGAGTGGAGGAAGTCACTCAAGGTTGGTTGGGTCCAAACCACAGGCAGCGCCAAGTAGATGACACTCACCAACCCATCATCTCCTTTTTCTAAAACCCATATGAAGTAAAGAGCAACAAACTACCTTAAAAAGTATAGCTATCCAAATTGAAGGATCTAGATCTAGATCCTGGGACCAATCCGATTGATCCGGTCGTGTCACATCAACTTGTTTAAGGCCTAATCAATCATTTGGTCTCAATCAGAAGGGACCCAACTCACATCCCTTCTTGCTTAAGATGGTCTCGGTCTCTTCAATCATTTCAGTTAGGATTTGCTCTTAGATGCTGTTCTTTGTCACCATCGCTTAGATTAGAGCCACTCAAATAGAGACCTATGGTACTCAATAGAGACCTATGGTCTCTACTCTAGCTCTAGGGCCTCTAGGGTTTATGAATGCTACAATGGTTTTTTTAAGAAATTAAATCTTTTACCAAAAGGTAGTGCATTTGCAACAAGACAGGCATGACTGCAAATGAGCTGTTCATATATAGATAGGACTATAGGAGATGAGGAACGATAGAGGAAAAAGGGAGGAAGCTATCAAGAGGTTACGGGGATAAAGGTGGTGTTGGAGTAAGCACAATTTTTTAAAATATATATTATTTTAAAATATATATTATTAAAATATATCTATAGCAAAAGTATTTACTGATATATGCCTATCCTGACCACATCAACAGCCACGCTACCGTGGTCATTGGCTTTTTAAATGCTGGTCCATACCGTAAAGTTACGGCTTATCCCTAGTGATGTCGTCCTCCTCTCTCCCCCAACTCCATCCTCTACCCCCCATCGTGATCACCATCCTCACCGTCGACGACATCATCTCCCCGCCAACCCCCTCGCCACGTCCGTCAAGATCGCCAAGCAGATCCGTGACTCCAATGCCACCCTCGCCATCTCTGCCCCTGATGAAGCCCAAAAACTCACAACCATCGACATCTCCGTCCTCCTCACGACCCGTTCCGAAGCTGCCTCCTCCGCCGACGACTTGGTCACCCCCCTCTCCACGGAGGAGCTGATGGAGGGAGTCGATCCGTAGGCGACGCCGCTTCTGGGTTGCCGTGCACGGGGTCCACCACGGGGGTGATGCCGCTCGTGCAGTCCACCATGGAGCTGATGGAGGACGACGACTTGGTCAAACCCCTTCTGACTTGGTTCCCATGCACGGGGTCCACCATGGTGGTGATGCCGTTGTTCGATCTCGATGCCACCATGGACACGTGGCGAGCTACTGCATCAGCATCATCCACGCTCTGTCGATGGTGCTCTTGGTGATGCTTAAGGTGGCTCCCAACGCCAAGTGGGACCTATCGAGCTTGCGAAGAATAGTGATAGAGGCGGCGCCGTTGGCGGAGGAGGTGGCGAGGGAGTTTCCCCGGAGATACCCGTGGGTGAGGGTGAGGCAGGGGTACGGGTTGACAGAGACTGGATGGGCGGTGACTGTCTTTCTTAAGCCGAAGGAGACGGTGGGGAGAGAGGCTTCAGTTGGGAGGCTACTGCCAGGGGCGGAGGGAAGGGTGGTGGATGTGGTAACGGAGAGGGCGGTGATGTCGGGAGAGGGGGGAAGCTCTGGTTAAAAGGACCAACGGTGATGAATGAGTACTTGGGGAAGAGGAGGAGGACGATGCCACCAGGGATAAGCCATAATAACTTTGAGTTACGGTTTCCATAATTCCAAGTTACGGTTTTCATAACTCCAAGTTATGGTTTATGGACCAATGTTTAAAAACCCAACGGTCACGTCAGCGTGATTGTGATTAGGGGAGGCATATTCCCATAAATTATTTTGTTATAGTTTATATTTTAATAATATTTTATTAAAATAATATTAGTTTAAAAAGTTTGGATGAGATACCAGCCTCTTACTTTTTTAAAGTTTTTTTTATGTGCTTAGTTGAGCCCGGAAGTTTAGTTACATTTTACAACAAAATTGGGCTACCCCAGTGGGAGCCAATCTCTTTCTTATGTATATATAGAAGCATGGTGGAATACATATCTATCGAACTCGACTTCTGCGCTGATATCATGTTAATTCTAACCATTCAAGTGACTCGTCCGAAAAAGGTTGAGTCGACATGTGATTGAATTTTATCTGTTAATTATATTTCAGTCTACACCAAAAATAGACAAATTAATATATTTATATATATATATAACTAGGAGTTGATCTTATATTAAGTTATTAACTCACCATCTCTGCTTTCTATGCATTCTCTCATGTCTTCTTTCCATAAAAGAAAAGCATAGGAACAGGCTGTAAACTGAGAACTGGCAGGCAGTCTCTTGCATAATTAATAATGTCACAATGCAAGCATGACATGAGAGGAACGAATGAAGATGGCATCCATCCATGTGTCACAGTACGATAATTCGGAATATAATTATCTCTAATCAATGTTCTTTCCACCATCACATCGCCAAATCCTCTTATCTTAAGGCACAATAGACCAATGGCATCCATCTCTGTACTTGTTTTATATCCTCTCTTTGGTTGTATCTTTCTTAACCTCATGCATCGTCTCACCTTCCTAGCTAAACCCCTCGTGTTTTATATAACCCTATATATTCCCCCATAGCTCTATCCTAGAGATCTTTTCACCTACTAAGAAAAGACTTGAAAAAAGGATCCAAAGTCCTATCACAACATTGATTAATAGGCATGATGCCACTAGCCAAACCACTAATCCAAAAGGTTGGAACTTTAGGCCACTATAAGTTATTCCCTTGATCATCCTAATCAAAGTCAATTGCATGCATGTCTATTGGAGAAAATTATTGTGAAGTACGTACTTGAAGTATCGTATGCACAGTATAGATTGATATGCATTGGATTCATCAGGATTGAAACACGTGCGGCCATCGATCGTGGGCAGTTGTTGAAGGTTCAGCTAGCCTCTTTGTCACAGATTTATCGCAGCATATATTGTTGGTGCGCACGATGTCCTTTTTCACAATCTCGATCAGTGTTAGATCGACTGTAATGCAACATAAATATATAAACTCGTCCTTTCCTATCGGCTTAAGTTGTTGGGATTATCGGTGAAGTTAACAATCAGAATCGATCCCTATGCTAACTTTTAACTTCTGCTGTGATGAAGCATATATTTATGCGAATTGGCATATATACACCAGTCATGATCATCGATTATATATAATGCCAGCATTCTCTCAATTCAAATACTCCATCAGAGACTCAATAATGCTGAGTTTGTTGTGAAGTCACCTTCGGTCTGAGAATTGTGAGACAGGAACAGTGAGTCCACTTTAGTGATGGAACGATCGATTAGCGTATGAAAGCATATTGCCACCAAAGATTCCTAAATCCAGATTGAATTGAGCCTTTGATAATTAATTAGTGTTTTTCCATATGATCATAAGTAACTGATCAGTTCCATTCAGCCTAGCTATAAAACTAATTAATTTAAAGGATATCAATGACAATACTGTTACAAGAGCATTCCCAATAAATTCTCTATCCCATCTTCTATCCTTAAATTTAGGAAATATGATTAGAAAGTGTCATCCAACATATTCCCTATCCCTATAGTCATTCCCTAAAACCAATTTGGCTCCCTATGTTTAGGAATTAAAAAGCATTCCCTATATCTTAAAATAATATTATTTTATGTTCTCCCTCCTCAACCATGTCAATATACACGACTGTTCTTTCTCCTCCCCCTTTCTATCCAGGTCTCCTTTCTCTCCTTCCCCGTTTCATCTAGTTGACCAGCCACCGCACCTCACCGGCGACTATCAACCCCGGAAAGTCCATCCCCCTCATTGCTCGCCGCCAACTTCCCTGTTCCATCTTCGCCGTCGCCGATCTCCTCTCCTCCCTCCACCGTCTCCTCCATTGCCACCATACGCTGGACGGGATTCAAAATTGTTTTTGAGGCGTCGCCGTCTCCTCTATCGCCTCCATGCGATCTCCTCTCCTCCCTCAACCGTCTCTTTCATCGCCTCCATCGCCGTCGCCGGTCTCCTCTCCTCAAATTAAAATTCACAAAAAAAGATAAAATAGGCTGGACGAAGGTCGGAGGGGAGCAGTGATCACCGGAGTCTTCAAGGGGGGCCGAACGTTGGAGCACGACCGGCCATTGCCGAGATTGAATCTGACGAGATCCGAGATGAGGTTAGGGGGTTTTTCGGGGATCCCAAGGCGGGAGGCCGAGAGGGGCGGAAGAGGCCTAGCTCTTGCCAAAGATGCCGCCCACCATGGACGTCGAGGGTGCGACGAGGTCGGGTCTCGACGCAGGAGGGAGAAGAGGATGGCTAGTGCATCCACGCAAGCTCGGACATCTGCTGGGATGTCTACGTCGAGGTAGCGGAGGAAGTGGTTAGTGGTGGGGAGCTTCTGGTCTTTGAGAGAGGCGGCATGGCCGAAAGAGGCAGAGCTCTGGTTGTAAGCGTTGTCGGAGGTGTTCCTGGCGGTGGTGGAGGAGAGATCGGTTCGGATCGTCGTACGGTGAGACAAGCCGCGGGAGGAGGAGGTCGTGGGCCTGCTTGGGAGGCATCGGATGGGAGATCGGAGTAGCGGGGGCTGGAGGAGAATGATCACTAGCGAGAAGAGTAGAGGAGAGGAGGGTGGGTGGCGCCGTGGTGGTGGACCCTCTCCTAGGAAATAGTGATCTCACGTGCCCGTGCCCAAGGGTCATGCCAAAATTTTTTAGAAATTTTGAGATATTTTATATTAAATTGGGGCGGAGCGTGACATCTCTTCTCAATATCTTTTTGTTTTTTATATTGTACAAAGGTGATTATATGAAAGTTAATGTCTAATGTTGTAATATTGCATGGAAAATAGTATAGGATAATTGCATTCATAGACGTACATTAGACATGTAGAGGTCTTGAGGGTCCTCTCATCTCTACTGAGGCGCTCCATGTTCCACCAGTCCACCGCTCGCCCAGTCAACAGATATGACGCTAGGCGGACTCTAGTGGTGTCAGCAACATAGTCAAGAACTGTGAAGTTCTTGACCACTTCCGCCAACTAGTCCTCAGCTGCCACTGCTCCCTCTACACCAGCAAACCTCGGGGGGTTGAGCTTCAAAAACTCGGTGAGCTCCCGAGTTGCCCTCGGCACTGAGTCACCTACTGGAGCCACAACCTCTGGTGCCCTCGGCAACGGCTGCTGTCGAGGCGGAACTCTAGTAACTGACTCGGCCATCTCTTGCTCATTCTCGTCAGGGGACTCATATGAGAACTCGTCTGAGGCCTCAACAGTATGGCCCTCCTCCGCCTCTCACAAAATATCCTCTAGTCCTCGGGTGCAGGGACCACCCCTACCCGAGCCGCTAGAGGCGTGAGAACCACCTCCACGAAGTCTGGGAGGCATCTGCGTAGAGAGATTAGGTTATATCTGGGGTTATCCAAAAACAGAACAAATCAAGCACAAATCAATAACTAAAAATGCAAGGATGCATCTAAGGACTCAATCTAGCCCACCTGTACATCTATACTCTCAACCACCCTATCTCACCCTAAGACCTACAGCCTAGGCTTTGATACCAAACTGTCACGCCCCGCCCCAATTTAATATAAAATATCCCAAAATTTCTAAAAAAATTTGGCATGACCCTTGGGCACGGGCACATGAGATCACTATTTCAACCTGTCAACAGATACAGCTACACATTCTATGAATACACATCTAATATTTACAACATTCACATCTCTTTTTCATTCAAGTACATAGGGTTTCAGTCATCAAATACATGGTTGAGCCACGAGACTACAATATACAATTTTTCCAAAATTGCCAACATACACGGGCATCAAATACACAAATGGAGAGTTAAGGTAGAGTACAAAAAGAAATTAGGATACAACCCACAACCCTCTACCTACTGCAAAACTAACTCTCACTCAACATGTACAAAAACTGACGCCTCGTCACCGCTGACCACCTCCATGTGGTGCACTGGTCTCAGGCCCACCTCCTGCACAACAAAACCCAAGGAAAATGAGCTCGAAAGCCCAGTAGGAGTCACTTGACACACTCTAGGACGCTGGTGTACACCCACCTATCCTAGTATACTGCCCAAGTATGGTCTGGTTAGTATGGGTAAGTCTTAATTGCACAGCACCGCGTCCGGCCGCCAACGCTAGCCCATACCCCTATAGACTCTATACCCGGCCCCAGTATACTAGTATAGGACAACATCCTCCTATTCTAGTTTACTGATCCTAGTATGGTCTAGCTAGTCTGGGCAGTCTTACATACACAGCACCGCGTCCGGCCGCCAACGCTCACCCAGACCCCTATAGACTCTATACAAGCCTCAGTATACTAGTATAGGTCCAACACATCCTCAAATCAGATCATCAAATCAGATCAAAACCTCGAGTCAAGTCAAAGTCCTTGATCGACATACGGAGATCAAAATCCATCCGTCAACTCGTCGACATATCCCCTAGACTCTGACTAGTCTAGCTACAGGACCTGACTAGACCCAACCACAATCCCTGTCCTAAGACAGCCTGACAATCCTAGATGTATGCATAATCAGATACATAATGATAAACAAATATAATAGTTCATAAGTTCTCAATGCATACAATACAGGAATAACATAGCATAACCTTCATTCATAGCTCATAATTTCAGGTAGTTATATAGCATAACATACCCTTAATTGTAAGTATAAGGCTCTACAAGCCCCAACATGTTATAACATCATATAACTCCAAACTTCTCATAGTATGACATCACAGCACAAGGAAAACATAACATGCATGATGGCATACATAGTATAATCCAGCAGATACATGGCTTAACCAGCCCAACAATTCACAGTCCAGTTGGAACATAATTCATCATAAACACATCTCAAACAGAGTGCACACACACAATAACACACTGTCACATAAATCATCATAGCAACACAGCATAGCATAATTCATACAATTCCTAAGAGGTAACTCCTACCTCAAAAGAACAGTCGATGCGCTCCTTAAGTCCGGGGGTCCACGCCCTGCTCCAACCCCTCACGGCCGCTCACCCGATCGCCTAAAACATAAGAACACCGAACGCGGTCAGGTAGAGCTAGGAAGACCGATTGAAACAACCCAGAAAAGGGCGAAGACGGGCGTCGGAAGGCTATGGTGCACGTTAGCAAACAACTAACGTGTGCTGCGCGCACATGGTGCTGGCCAGCGCACCAAGGCAGTAGCTGCGCACGCGCACAGCATCACCATCCTCCCCAGGAAGATCGCCGGAGCTCGCGGCGCCGGAGCTCCGTCGGATCTCCAAACCAGGGTGCTCAAGCACATGGTAGACAACTACCAGAGGAGGAGGGAAGCTATTAGCTGTCCCTGGCACAAGGTCTAGAGGGAGGTTGACGGCCATGGCCAGAGAAAGGCCGGTTGGAACCTCACCGGAAAACATGGCGGGATGGAGGAACAGGGGCCTCCCGACCAAGAAAAATGCCAAGGCAAGGGGTCAGAGAGATGCCCTGGACAGTTGGGGTTCTTCCTCCGACGCTGCAGTCGCCAGGGGAAAAACCACCAACGCCGTCCCCGGCATCGTCCCCGACAACCCGACGCCGGAAAACGGCCAAAACCACCAAAGAAAAATCACTGGAAAAACGCGCCAAGAGAAGAGTGGAGGGGAAAGGAGATAAGAGCTCACCTGAGCCCAGAAGGAACCAAAATCCGGCGAGGTATCCGTCGGATCTGCCCTTTTTCTCCGACGAGTTCCACTTCTCCTCCCCGTTCTTCCTCCTTTCTTCTTTTCCTTCTCCGGCGCCGGCGATCTCTCTCTTCCTCCCACTCCCTCTCCCTTTTCCCCCGATCACTCTCTCCCGATCTCTCTCTCGGATCTCTCTCTCTTGATCTCTCTCTCTCTCTCCCGAGCTGGTTCAGTTGAGGTGAGAGTGAAGAGAGAGAAAGAAATATCGAGGGAGAAGAGGAGAAGTGGGGGTAGGTGGGGATTCTTGCGGAAAACCCCCCGCAAGACTCCAAATTGCATAAAAGCCCTCCAGTTTTACAGAAAACCTCAGTAATCTTACATTTAGGCCCTTACAAGAGAGGTTTATTGAGAGTAGATTGCTAGTTTATATGATGGCTTGCCTCATTAGTGGGATTTGGTGGCTCCAACTTTCCTATTTAATACTACTAAAATAAGATGTTGCCAATGTTTATGTATGCTGCCATGTACCTCTCCCATATTATTAAACAATATATCCTCCTCTCTTCTATGTAGTTTTCCCCGTTTTCGACGTAAATCTTCTTGTTTTTCATATTCTACCTGGTATCAGAGCTTCGATGACTTTGCTCAGTTGATTCATTGAAATTGATGTATCAACAAATGCAGTATGATCCTTTTTATTATTCTCATAATTAGCTTTGAGAAGAGGGTGTAACTCCCACCAAGGTGCCCTCGGGGTCCAGTTTTGCCATTCTTCCTTTGTACCGATAAATGTTCTTTTTTTTCTATTGACCTCCGATCATCTTTTTCGGCTACAAGGGCATTTGATTCAGCTTTCTCATTGAGATTTTTCAGCTATCTAAACTCATTGTTTTCTTCCAAGTTTCTTCACGTTAAATAATAGCACATACAGTGGAAAAAGATGCAAGGGTATGTAGCACTCATAAGAATATTGCTTCTTATATTTTCATATTCTGGCTTCAAGCTGCTAAGCAATGAAAAACTTTATCTTCTTCAGCTCTTTGCAATAGAACCTTTTCATCGGTAGTATGCGGACGGTACATATTTAATTCATTCCACATTCTCTTCATATTTCCAAGATGCCCACTGAATTTTTGTTCACCTTGCTTTGCTGCTGCGATCTCAGTATTTTGACTGCTATATAATTCTGCTTATATAGAATCCCAAAACTGCTTTGCGGAGTCAGAAAAAGTAAAAATTAACTTTGTACTTCCATTGATAATACCCAACTTCTTCTGGCCTGCTGGCCGCCTATAGATAAAGTGAGAGCTCTTAACTATGGTACGTAGCATGGATTTCCATACCGGCCGGTACAATGCGTACGGGCCGATATTTACCATACCGGTGGCTAACCATGACGATTTTCTCCCCCGGATCGGATTAGGGGGAGACCGGATGTGTATTGGCCGATACATATCCAAACCGGCCGGTACATGCCGGTTTGGATGAATATTGACCGGTACAAACCGGCTTGATATAGAAAGGGAAGGGAAAATGGATGTGTCGGTGGGGATGTTGTCGGTGCCATTGGTGGCGGCCGACCGGTGGCCCAGCGGCACTGACTTTGCCCCCGGCACCACCACTTTTGGGCCTCTTGCTCGATACCTTCTTTCGACGGTCGGAAACATGGTGGTGCCGGTCACCTCAATAATTGAGACTCGATTATAAGAGGGAGAAGAGAGATGAAGGAGAGAAGGAAGCAGTGATCTCCTCCACCACGCTCGAGGAAGAACAGAGAGGAGAGGAGTGGATAGGAGAGAGGATGAAGTGAGGAAGATCAAGACTTACCTGGAGGTCTTGGACCGTTGCCATCTCGTCCACCAATCTACTCCACCACGATCTCCTCCACGCTGCCATCTCCTCCATCGTTGTCATCTCCTCCACCGCGATCTCCTCCTCTCCACCACGCATTCACCGTTGCGATCTCCTCCTCTCCACCGGTCCTCCACCGCTGCGATCTCCTCCTCTCCACTGGTCCTCCACCGCTGCGATCTCCTCCTCTCCACCACGATCTCCTTTCCACCACGACATCAAGGCGTCCCGGACCACCCCGGCGTCGAGGGAGGAAGAGCCCCGGAGTCGGCGTCGGCGTCGAGCGAGGAAGGAAGAACCCCGGGTTGGCGTCGAGCGAGGAAGAGGCCTGGGCCAACGTCGAACGAGGAAGAGGGCCGAGCGAGGTATAGGGTTTTGGGCTTAAACATATTTACCAGTGACTTATATAAAGGTAAGTAAGTTTATTAATTTATTTATATTTTTATGATTCAATTATTAGTGTAGATTAAGTTAAAATAACTAAATTAATGATTCAATTATTACCACTAACTTACCACTGACTGCCAACATCACACTAAGTTAACACAAATGGTTAAAATAATTTTTCATAATTTTATCTTAAATACCCTATAATTTGAATCAAATAGGTTCGAAGCCATGTGAAGAGGATATAAAAAAATTGGAGATGGTGCCGAAGCAACGAGTGGATGACGTCGGGTGGGAGCATGGGGAGATGATTGATGAGAATAGAACTCAATGGAAATGCAACTATTGTGGTATGATCGGAAAGGGAGTAGGGGTGAGTAGGCTAAAATTGCACGTGGCTAGTATAGGAGGAGACATTAAGAAATGCCATCGAGTGTCTCAGAAGGTCAGGCGGCTACTTAGAGGTGAAATTGAGGCAATAAAGGCGACGAAGAAGGTGGTCGAAAGACAAAGAATAGAGATTGACAGACGAGCTACAAAGTATCCTATTGTGGATGACTATGAGGGTATGGGAGATGAGGTAGATGAAGATTTCATCACAGCGAGGAATGCCTCGTTAGAAGAACAGTGGGAGAGGGAGGAGATTATGCGACAAAGAGCATGATTTGGTCCTTCGCAGTATCAGACTGGTTCTGGTGCTGGATCTAGTTCACAGCGCTTTGACGAATCAGGTGCTGGAGCTGATTACCCTCCCCTAAAGCTCAACAGTCAGAGATCTCTTCTCGGTATGTTTGGATCTCACTGGAGGGGTAGGAGGAGCACAGATGTAAGAGGCATGACCAGCGTAGATATTAGAAATATAGATCCAAACGCATTCTCCACTCAGGAGGCCAAACAAAAATGCATCGATGACTGGGATGGAAACAAGAAGAGGGAAATAGGCCGCAACATATCTAGATTTTTTCATTTCAACCATATACCTCCATTCTCGACCGCAAATACTTACTTTCGAGCTATGATCAACACAATACAGAAGCATGGCTCAGGGGTTGAGCCACCTACACCCAAAGACATAGCAGGCAAATATTTGGATGATGAGGTTGAGGTGATGCGCAAGTATGTAGGGACATTTAAGAGACAATGGGATAGTTATGGAGTGACGATGATGTGTGATAGCTGGACAGGTCCCACGAGACTGTCCATCATCAACTTCGTCGTCTACTGTAATAAAAAATTGTGTTTCTGAAGTCCGTGGACGCCTCTGAATATTTTCACGATGCAAACTACATATATGGCATGAAGGAAAATGTACTAAATGACATTGGAGAAAAATACGTTGTGCAGGTAAACAATTACTTGTATATTAGTTCCACCATTAGTTTTATTCTAGATTAACCAATTTCTATTCAATAATACAGATTGTTACTGACAATGGCGCAAACTTTAAGAAGGCAGACGAGATGCTTATGGAGAAAAAAGGTCATTTATTCTAAACTCCTTGTGCGGCACACTGTATTAACCTGATCTTCCATGAAATTGGGGAGCTCATTTTTGTGATGAAAACCATAGACAAAGCCCAACAAGTGTCTAGATTTCTATACAACTCGATCTATCTGCATGCCATAATGAAAAAGTATACTGAAGGAGAGCTTATACGGCCTGGTTCCATTAGATTTGGGATTAATTTTATTGCACTTCAGTCTATGCAAAAGAGGAAGAACAGACCGAAGTCGTTTTTTGCATCCAATGATTGGGCGACTACCAATCATGCTAAAACAAACGAGGGGAAACAGGTTGAGAACATAGTCATGGCGGGCAGATTCTGGGACTATGTTCATGAAATCATCAAATCCGTAGAGCCCTTGTATTGTATTCTATGCATGGTCGATGGCGAGTCTAAGCCTCAAATGAGCACCATCTATCACGCGCTACAGATGGTAAAAGGTGAGATACAGAAGGCGTCAACGTGACTTTCTAGTAAAATATTGGAGATCATTGATCGCCGGTGGGACACACAGATGGGCAAAGACCTGCACTTAGCTGGTACGTCTGAATCATCTGATAACTTTAGTTTGTTATTTATTACGTTATAAGCATTGACCAATCTTGTTCTCTATATGTTACTATCTCAATCCGGGTTTACACTACGGTTATGATGTGGGTATGCGACATGATTTACTGTGAGGATTGCGGACGTGTATCCTTAAACTAGAGCCTGATGCTCATCGTGCCTCTCTTGTGATTAATGAGGTAAGCACCGCTTACCTTATTTTTTGTCCATATCTAAATTGAACCTACTCTAATGAAAGTAAGTAATAATATTTGATGTGGGTATGGGCAGGGAAGTTTGTTCCGAGAAGCTGCTGGATCCTTTGGGGAAGTTGCGGCAATCAATGGGCGTTATACTACTGATGCCGGTGAGCTTGTGCTTGAATCTATTGGTTGAATAAGGTGATATAACTAAACCTAACCGAGCTGTTGTTTCTGGTCACAGCTGAGTGGTGGGGTGCAATACGGAGACACAACACTAAACTTATGAAAACTAGCGATTCACATCCTCTCGCAGACCACCTCATCCAGCGGATGCGAGCGCAACTGGTCTACCTTCGCATTCATCCACACCAAAGTGCGAAATCGTCTATCATATGCTCGTCTAGAGAAGATGGTGTATGTACACTACAACATGAGGCTTAGAATGAGATACATCAGCACTGATTTGGCAAAAGACATGGGAGAGGTCAACATTATAGACACCGGCTTTGTTGATTATGACTCGGATCCTATCAACGACTGGCTGCGGAGTACGGATGACCAACCGGGCCCAGACCTTGATGAGCCAGGTGACCCACCGCGTCCTTATCGCTTCATTTCTCAGGAGTTGGGACTGAAGGACGATCAGGCTTGGAGCAACAAAAATGTTGGTCGTCTTGTTGATGATTGGTGTCCTGCAGCATCATAGAGAGTTGCTCAAAGTTCGAGTAGACCACATGCTACACAAAGTGAGCGGCGATATGAGGATGATGTTAGGGAGTTTGAGAGCCTCATACAGGGCACTAGAGGTAAAAGAGATAAGACGAGCCAGCTGTCTGGAGACGAATCGGGATGGGTTGCTGGTTCTCATCCGCATGCAGTTGCAAGACGTCGACCCCAAAGCCCCACTGATATTGTAGATGATGAGACTACTGATAACAAGTCATCGTCTTCAGAAAAGAGAGACAGTGGGGGTGATGACGGGGCCGAGGCCGGAGGAGGAGAGACATTTGTCCATGCAACACAGTCCCAGAAAGGTATATTATTTATTGATGGGCAGTTTTATGACCATGCTACGCAGGATACTAATCATGGCGCAAGATGACCAGGGGCCCAGGACAGGGCAGTGTATTCAAGAAAGGGAAAGAAGGGTGGCACAAGTGGGGGGGCTCAATACGACTACACTGCCATGCGTGATGGATTGGCAGACATAGATGCAGAGATCAGTTCATCTTCGTCAGCTCCTTCGTACCAGCACGACAGTTATGCCACGTCCCAGTATTCTAGTCACATCGGCCAGCCTCAATACCCACATGAGCCTACCTTCATGCAGGGTATTTTTGAAAATACTGGATCATTTGCTTCATATGCAAGTGATATATATTCGTATGGTGATTCTGGTACAAACCATCCAAATCAACCACAGAGGGTTGATGTTGTGCCTATACCGGCTCATCAGATTGTTATTGATTTCGAGCGTGATGCAGCAGAGTACCAGTCGCTTATCAGAGAGTTTGGTGCCTATTATTCCCCCTATATGACTTTCCCTCAATATATGCAGCACTTAAGTTCCACTAGGAACATTTTCCTTAGACCACCGAATGACGAATTATGGTTAGTCTGAGAGAGAGCTTGGTGTGTGTGCTTATATGAGAGATGTATTGAGCTATTGCTTATTTTTCATGTATTATATTATAGCGCTTTGGTATGTTGTCACTCTGCTTTCATATAAGAAATGATATTTGGCCAATTAGAGATGTTGAATGCAGGTAAATATCAACTTTAATTGTTAATTACATTAGTTAGCTTCAATGTATTTCAAATCAAATAAGAAACGAGCGGAAAACGCCCTAGAAGAGGCCAAACCAGCCCTTCATGACCGGTTTGGATGCGTACCGATACGGTGTGTACCGTACCGGTGACTGACCGAAACGACGCGTACCACCGGGACGACAATCCATGGTACGTAGTTAATATCATTTAAAACAATAGACGAAAGTTTCCAACCATGATTAACATATGATTCTTCCATCGGAGAATAAACACGAGATCAAAAGATCAAAGAACCGATCTGAAAGGTAAAAACTTACCCTCACAAACTATGAGCCAAGATGAATGATCCTGACTTTAGTATTGAATTGAACTCCTCCAACAACGACAGATTGATCAACCTAGGACTGACATCATGAAAAAAACTCTAATCATTCGGTCCAAAAGCTTAAGTCATTGGATGATGATGAGTTAATATTAATATAGTCTAACAACTTACAAGAAGCCATGGACTTGATTTTACATTATGTGTAGGATCGCCAATCCATTTATCAGCATTTTATTCCAGCTCACACGCCACCGATCGATCGAATTGAACTCACTATCCACCAACTAATCACAGCAGCTGTTATTGACACGGTAATGGCGGCGGCGGCAGAGGTGCAATTTGGATATAGAGTGAAGTTACTGTACTGTGCTTTTAACCACACGATAATGCTTAGGAATTAGGGTTCTTGATAAAGTTATTTTCCGGCAGACGATGGTCCCCCCAGCCATGCAATGAGTTAGCGCCACCATCCCTAGCCGTAGACTTTTTTTTTTTGAGACGTACACCCACCCACAAGCCTCACTGCCCAGCCATTAAAAGCTTCTGGACCACCACGTCACCATGGGTACGTAGGTCCTTCCAGTAGGAGGAGGAAGGCTTGCATGAGAAATATCATGGTGATCTTTTTTATCATGATCTGGACCACCTCTTTGTTTTGATGTGTTCATGTGTGATTCAAATACCCTTTTTTTTTCAGGTTTAATTCCTTCCATTTGCAAGTCAAGTATCACTTTTAACTTTCTGAAACATTCTCTATCATCAGATCTAGGATGCAGTCTTTTTATGCATTTGTATCTTTCCAGCACAGCTTTTCACATGTTGTTTACTGCTTATATATATATATATATATATATATATATATATATATGTATATATATATACTCTTTTGGATCCAAATAGGTCATGGAGATGAGAAGAAAAACAACTAGAATTATTGAACAAACGGTTTCTTATATTCTAGCTAGAAATAATTATGTGGGTAAATAACACCATCATGATCCTATGTCTTTAAATATTTGATGTTTGCATGTCCTTTGTAGAAAAGTTTTGTTATATTTTATAGATATGGATGTTGCTTAGCATGTTCTAAGTAGTTAGGATGCATGCATTGCTATTGTGTGTATCTTATAATCTGACTATGAATGGGCTGCCGCATAGACCAGGTTGATTATATTCTAAAGCCTGAAATAATTAATTAATGTATATATATTTATCTTTCAGTCCTCCCTCGGCGTTGAATTCAGTATTCATTGATCTAATGAGCATACTTTGTTAGTGCTCTGCACATAAAAGTGATCATCGTTTATAAGGTGAGACATCTTTTTTTTTTAATTTTTTTTTGAAAAGGCACTACCTAGCATATTTACCACGAGTTTTGATAGATCACCGCCGACTATTGGTGTTCAAACTTCTTAGATTCTAATATATAAAATAAATTCATTTCTCTCATTAGCTATAAGTTTTTTAGATAACATACAAGTAAAGTTAACATTTATATCAGAGTAGTGGTCGATATTTTGAACACCATCTCCTTCAGACAAAGGTTAATTTTTTTTATTTTTAATGTATGTTTAAATATATTGTAAGAATAAGAAGGGGGACAAAGATCATGCCAGTAATGTTAATGGTTTGGGAAGTCATAACTTTTGAAGTTATGGTATTGAAAAATTCTATGGTGCTATACTGCTATGTTTAAATAGTTTGGGACCAGTCATTTGAACTCGAAGGGATATATACAATGTGACGAGGAGGCCATAGATCAAGCTTTGAAGAAGCGCATGGCGAGCTCCTGCATGCAGGGCCTAGACCTAGAGTAAAAATGTTTGTGGAAGCTATTACATCGGAAAATTCTTACGAAACTAACATGATATAATCTCTATTCTGATCGGAAATGCCCTCGATGTAGTTTTGAGGATGGGGCTATTGATCACATTCTGTTTCAATGTAACTATGCCAGGAATGTTTGGAAAGGTGTCTCGGAAGGCTTGGGACATGCGGAAAGGATCCAGGACTTGGAGAAATGCTTTCAATTGTTAAAGAAACCATCAAAAACTCATGAGATTATTATACTCTTTAAATCACTGATGGCTTACACTGTTTGGAATCTTTGGAAGGACCGTTGCAAGGTGGTGGCTGCAGAGGAGTGCCATGGAGATAAGGACCTGGTGCGCTCCATTAAATGGCAGGTAAAGGACCTTTTGCTCGTAGATAAGGAGAAAAGAGTTAGTTGTCAAAGCTTGGACGTACTGGGATGGTGTGATTATACAAACAGATGCTGCGGTTAATAAGGAGGAAGGGGTGGCCCGATTAGGAACTGTTCGTATAGATGATGAGGATGCTATATTGTGGATGGCGAGAGGCTCAAGGGAGGTGGCATCAGTAGTTGCTGGGGAGCTATATGCAATCCAGTTGGCATTACAAGAGGCTTCGAAAGCGTGGCTATTGTAGAGTCTTGGTGGAGTCTGATTCATTGTTTGATGTTAATACGATAGAGGGATGATTTCTGGTGACTGGTGATTGTGTGGCTATTGTGCAAGACATTTGGTGGTCCAGAGGCAATCTTATAGAGTTTGTGGTTAGATACATTCCACGCGAGAACTCTTGCGTGGACTGGGTAGCAAGAGAGGCCATTGAGCTTGATTCTATCCCTGATAGTTCTCCTAGTTATTGACTTTACCCCTAATGGAATCATCGTCTGAGGGCTTAACTCTTAAAAAAAAAAAAAAAACTCCCATAGGGAGGAATTGGTGTCCATTCCATTGCCTAGGGAAATACCATGCAAGGTTAAAATCCTCATGTGACTCATATACTATACTATATAACCCATGTTATAGTCACAAGATCAATACACTCATTATATCATAGTTCTGCTATGTCTCATTACCGTAAAAAAAAAAAAAATGTTATTCAACATTGTAAACAGATGCCCATGGTCAGTTCCTAAACACGAAAAAAAATTGTCAATCATATATATGTTACCAGTGGAGGATATGCACGGTCGTGAATTTTATACCAGTGGAGGATATGCACGGGTCTAATCTAAGAGAATATATGTATGCTCATTTCTAATATATATTATATGAAAGCTCAAGCAACCTACGTTTTGAATGCCCCCGAGCCATATATTGAAGAGAGGTACCCTGAAAAAGACAAACCTTAAGCTGTCGCTCGCAAGATACGCACCAGAAAGATAAAGTTGTCGTCTCAAGGCGAGGCACAGTGTCGAGAATAATACGGAGATGTTCGAGGTGTAAGATACTTAGACACAACAAGAAGACTTATAGAACACCCATTCATCCCGACGCACCTGTACGTCATGTAGTTGTGCCGGGTACAGCACTAGCTCCGTCCGCTGCATGATGTTGCGTCTATCTTGTGTGTATTGTATGGTACACCTTTTGATGCAATGTAAAAAACAGTCATTTTGGCGCCACACGTGTACTTTTTATGACGATACGTGTATTTTTTTTATGACAATACGTGTATTTTTTGAAAAACACGTGTCTCAACTTCTTTTCACGAGTATTTTTAGGATACGTACGTGTACAATATTGATGAATGTGTACGGGATTTGTTGCATACCACCCAAACAATATCAAGGCATGGCGCCTCCCGCCATCTTCTCTTCTCCCTCTCCACTATCTCCTCTTCTCTTCTCCCTCTCCACTCTTCTCCGTTATACTTTCATCTCTCCGGTGAACTATTTTGGCGAATGTAGAGAAGTGGAGACAGTAGAAATGGATGAGAGATGAAAGAATAAAGAAAAGAGTGGTTAGGAAGAAGAGAAGAGGAGGCAGTGGAGGAGCCATGCCCGACGGGAGGGAGGAAGAGGATTCAGGAAGAAGAACTTTTGGAAAGAAGACACATCCCGTCGCATTAAATGTGACGGGATGTTTTTGTAAAATTTTAACCAAAATTAGAATGTAAATATTGTCATTTTGCCATTAAATGCGAGGGGTAAAATCAGGATTTATATAGTTAGGGGTCCTCTGTTGCAAAAAAACTTAAGGGGGGGTCTCATTCTGCCAAATGTGAACATCAAGGGTCCAATTTGGCAAAAAATCCATATTACACGCTCCTTTTTTAATCTGTTTTATTAAGTTCTTCTTTATAGGTTTTTTTTTTGAAAAGTAAAGCGTGAAGGCTGGGAGATTACAATAAGCTAATCCCCATCATAACCTGCTGAGTCCATCCCAAAGCTAGGAGGCCCAACCACAAATTCCGCTAACTGCCGTGCATGTCTTGCCACAAAATTAGCATGCTGGTTCTCCTCCGTTGGAATAGTCTGAACCGCTAAAGATCAAAGTTTTCCAGCTAGCCACCAGATCTCCTGAAACATCATAATAATACCCCCCCCACCCCCTCCGAAGGGAATCTAGCATTGACTCACTGCAACCACTGAATCACTCTCAATCAACACCTTTTGCAGCCCTCGATGTAATGCCTCCTGCAATGCCAAATTGATCGCACCCAACTCTCCTAGTAGCACAACATCCACTTCATGTTCCTCTGTGCAAGATGCCGTCCAGGATATGTTCTCCTCTTCATCCACACAGACCGCGCCCAACCCCGCACACACACCATCAGCCCCCACTGACTTATCTACCTGAACACGGAAACCATCCCAAGGTACTCTCGATGGTCGCCCCAACACCGACCGCCCACCATGTACGACCAAAAACTCCCTCACCAGCCAACGAATCCTTCTACTGATCTCCAAAACATTATCTTGGACATCCTCATACACTAACAGGCAATGCGATTTCCACAAGCACCAAAGGGTATATACCACCAAAGATTTCACCATCTTCGTCTCCTCACCCTTTGAACTTTTACCTAGTAATTGGAAGCAATGATCAACATCCCACATGGACAAATCAATGCGTGCATGAGCCTGCATTATCACCGCCCATGTCTTTACAGCAAAGGGACAAGAGAAAAATATATGCTCAAGAGTTTCCTCCCCCAGCGGCACCGATGGCACATGTTGTCGATTATCATGTATACATCCCACAATGACAACAAGGTAGGCAGCTTGGACTGCGCTAATCACCATAGGAAAAACTTCACATGTAGCCATGCCGGTGCGCGCTACACCCGAAACCACCAGTTTTGTAGATCGTCCACCTCCAGCCTTGTAGCTTGAATAGATTCCATGTACCTATAGCAGGCGGAGGTCCTGATCCTCCCCGTCACACTACCCAACCATCAGAATGCATCCTCCATCGCCGCGCCATCAACAACAACTTCGCAGGCTTCCTCTACCAACTCTAGCGCAAGGAACTATCCAACCTTGTCACCCAACCAAACACCATTAGAGTCCATCAGGTCACCAAGCCGCAGGACAAGTAGATCATCGCCAAACCCCACCGGACATGGACGCCGAGCCAAAGCTAATTCTCCAAACCACCAATCATCAAACAGTCGCAGCTGACTACCAACACAAGGAACCCATCAGATACCCTGATGCAACAACCTCGTTGCTCTGTTAATAGATCTCCAAAGAGGAGAGGCTCTGCTCAACCCATCGGATACCCATCCCAACAGTACTTGTCACGCACCACCATTGTCCATGCGTTGTACCCCCCTTCCAACAAGTCCGCCGCCCGCTTTATACGCATAGCATCCTGCCACCACTGAAGGTTCTTAAGACCAAGCCCTCCAACGTCCTTATGTCGGCACACCCTATCCTAGACCACCACAGATCCACCAACTCTCTTTCCTTCCCATAGAAAATTCCTGACAATCTTATCAATCTTATGTAGTATACACTTTGGGATTGGCCTTGCCATCATTTGAAACACAGGGATTGCCTGCGGCACAGATTGCGCTAACACCACCCTCCCGGCTCCAGCTAGGCGCCTAGCAGCCCCAACGAGCAAGTTGTCCTGGACCACTTCCACAAGAAAATTAAAATCCTTTTTAAACAACCTTCCAGCTTCAAGAGGGACCCCAAGATATCGCCACAGATCCTCCTTCACCGTCATACCAAGCCGGCCTGATATGTGACCTTGTCGGCGCTTGGATGTCGCTTTAGAGAACTTGACACTTGATTTATCTCGGTTCATTTCTAGCCGAGATAAATTCTGGTACCATCGTAGCACCGTCAGCAGCTTCTGCGCTTCCAGGAATGTCGCCTTTGAAAAGAATATGCAATCATCCGCATACAGAAGATGAGTAATCCGAAAGTCCTTACGAGGAAAATGAACTCCTCCAACGGCATACATAGGAGCCGCGTCAACACCTCATGACATAAAATAAATAGATACGAAGACAGAGGGTCCCCCTACCGAAGGCCCCTTGCCGACCTGAAGTATCCACAAATCCATCCATTTAGAATCAAGTAGAAGCTGGATAAGGAGACACAAGGCATCACCTAGGACACCCATTTATCCAGAAAATCCATCAACTCCAGAACCCTTTGTAGAAAATCCCAACTAACTGAGTCATAGGCCGACTTCAAGTCAATCTTGATGGCCATAAGGGGGTCAGTTTCCGATGTTGTGTGGAGAGAATGAAGGACCTCTTGGGCAACACCCAAGTTGTCGTAGATGGAGTGCCCAGATATGAACGCCGACATAGTTGTAATCAACTTATACCAATGATTCCAATGTTGTGTGTTGCAAAGAATTATCGGGCGGAATTCCTTGACACGGTAGGGGTTTTGAAGCTTTTGAATCAAGGAGATGAACGTGTCATTCCAATGATTCGGCAACATTCTAGAGAAAAAATCCATCACCAACTTAGAGATATCTGGCCCAATAATATCCCCGTGTTCCCTGAAAAACTCTGCTTGTAGACCATCTGGACCATGACACTTATCTGTACCCATCTGATGCAAAGCCAGACGGATCTCCTCTTGTGTCGGATCAACAATGAAGCGATCTCTATCCTGGGAAGCAAGTTGTGGCTACTCCAGAAGCAAGAGCCAGGAGTTGGTTGGTCCCTTCCCCCAAAGCTTCTGATAGTGACTCAGAAAGACCTCCTTAACAGCCTCCTAAGTTGTCACCACCTCCCCCGCCTCAGTCATAATCTCTCCAACACTGGATCGGTTACCACTTGGCTTCAACGAATGATGGAAATAATGTGTATTTCGGTCTCCCTCTTCTACCCAACTGGATTGTTTATCATGAGCAATAAAAGATTCATAATGGACTACCAGTGCTACATATTTATTTTCAAGCGACCTCATGCGATGCTCGTCCTTCAAAGACAATGGGCCAGCCTCCTCCTGTAAATACAAACTCTGCAGCTGCTGCAAGATTACTTGACTAGAATTGAACAAGTCGAAATCGTCCTTGCGACTCCAAGCCTTGACATTATTCTTCACCCCCTTCAGCCGCCCCTTCACTTGGTACTGAGTAGAGCCTCGACGATGTCGATTTCGAGCATGCCACACCGTCGATCTGAACACCGGTAAAGGAATCCAGAACTGTTGAAGGTGAAATGGCGTCAGGCTAGTCAAAACCGGCTTAACTAACAAAGTCAGAACTATTTATTTAGTTGTTCTCAATAGGAATACATGTAACAGTTGTATGTGAATTTGACAACAAAACAAAATATCCATAAGTTGAGATTAATACTTTTGTTTGCGAGTTAAAATCTTCTGTGCTTTTTTTATGTTAGAAGATTTTTGGGATCTCTAAGGAATGATTTCCTTACTAAACATAATTTAGACACATGGAAGGTTGACGCGTGTAGGAGGTGGAAGGTGTCATCGGGAAAATACAACGGAAAATTTCTCTCGAGTTCTTCATAATGATGGCGTCAAGACCCCTCTTGACAAGCCCTCTCACGTCTTCTTCACATGCTAACACACAAGAAGACACTTAGGCAAAGGATTCACCCGCTCTCTTTATTGATACAATTGTTGATCGTTCACAAACGCTGTCGTTAAATCATGAGTAACTTTTAGTTTAGAAATTTATAAACCCTGATTCCAACACTAAACTAATAGGGTATAATAGTGATGAAATTCGGGGTTAATCCACAGGGAAACTTTTGATTTAAACAACGAAGGTGAAATTAAATCTCAAAACTCTAATCCTAAAGCAATGAAGGGTTTATTGGGTTTTGGAAATTGATTAATTAAAACTAATTAAGAAACCAATATAAAAAGATTAAGATAAATCAATAAGAAAAAGCCTTAGGGATTACTCAATTCACTTTCGTTTCACTTTCTGCATTCTCTAGTTATCCTCTTGTCTTCTTATCTAGACATTATAGATTCATAGCTTCTTAAACTTTCATGAATCCTAAAAGAAGGCAAGTGTTTTACAAAGACGTACTTTATCTTCGATTAGCATAACTTGTCTTCGGGATAACCTCAACATAATCGATCGTCACTAAGCATAAAGTATCTCATCGGGTATTCACAAACCACATTAAAAGCATCCTATATAACTCTACACTCAATCACATAAATCATGCAGGTCTAAAAGTACGTCAAGGAACTCCGTTCCCTTAACTCTATTATCATTAAAATCAAATCTATGAGATCATGTCTAGAAAAAGAATATAAGATTCAAAGTAGAAAAATACAGACAAGATATTCTAAAGCTTCATGAGATCCCTAAGTAATGGAATTAGCCACTCATCTTGGGGATGGAAGTCACAGATTTGATGAAGAACAATAGGGACCCGCGCATTAAATCCACCATCTTCAAAAACTCTAATCCTCTCTTTTCTTTCTACGGTGATCTCTATTTTCAGCCAGAAAACTTCTTTTTATATGGAGAGACTCGGCCAAAGCATTAGACTTCAAGTAGAACTTTAAACTTTAATCTTTCTGAAATTAGTAGGGGTGGGCATTCGGTTCTCGGTCCAGAACCGAAGAACCGAATTTTTTCGGACCTGTTTTTAGAGAACCGAACCAAACCAAACTTATGAAGGAACCGAACCAAACTTATGAAGGAACCGAATCGAACCGAACCGAAATTGTTCGGTTCCAAATCAATTGGAACCGAACCGAACCGAACTTTTGTTCATAACCGTACCGAACCGAACTTTTTGGAACCGAACCGAACTTTTTAGACCATAGGTTCATACGCTAAGGTATGTATGAAAACTTCGGTTCTGACCCGAACCGAACCGAATTTTTTTTAAAGAACCGAACCCGAACCGAAACCCGAACTTTTCATACATCCCAAAACTGAACCGAACTGAAAAACCGAAAAAATCGAACCGAATGGACCAAACTAATTCGGTTCGGTTCGGTTCTGCTCACCCCTAGAAATTAGGTTTTCGCCTGACCGATCGATCGTCCATATGACCGACTGATCGTCATTGTTCACCGATTGATTGGTCGTCATGACGATTGATCGTCCACACTGGTTTCTCCAACCAACTTCGTCTTGATAATTCTTGAACTTTTGTACTAAATTTGGCGAAACTTCCAACATGAAAGTTGTTCATCTCGATATCTTCTAGGTGTCCCTAAAATTTCCAGAATTTAGGGATTTTCTGGGGATTAGGGCGAATTATTTCCAAACTGACAGCGAAGCAACGTATTTTCAGCATAATAACCTTTTTCTGTATTTTCTATCTTGAATTTTTATTAAACCTGAAATCAACTAATAAACTATCAAATACAAACACTCTTGGGCTAACAAGGATAAATTAGGGGGTTTAATTATGAATATTTAGTGACTCATCAATTATACAAGAGAAGCTCTCAACTCTCTTTCCGAAATCCTTGGTTACAATCTCTCAATTACAAAGAGAACCCAACCCTAAGCCACCGCCCAGATCCAGCTTGATGATGTGTTGCGAATGTGTCGTTAAAACGTTGCAAACTCAATCAAATATTAAATTTATAATCCTTATTCAATCACTACGCTGCTAGGTAGGATAACGATGAAGTCCGGAGTCTATCCACAGAGAATTTACCATGAAAGATTGAAATCAATTCTCAAAAACCTAAATCTAAGCAAAAGCAAAAGAATCAATGATAGGTTTGAATTATCTAAAGCTATCTAAGAAAAGAAATTAAAAGTGATGAATTCGAATCAATGGATAAGTGACTTAGGAATTACTCAATCTGCCCTAATTTTGCCTTCAATCTTCTCTAGTTATCCTCTTGTTATCTTCTCTAAACATTATGAATCCATAGCTTCTTAAGCTTACATGCATTCCTAAAATAAGGTAAGTGTTTTCCAAAGACGTACTTTCTTTTCGATTAGCATAGCTTGTCTTCGTAGTAACCTTAACACAACCTATCGTTACTGAGCATAAAATATCTCATTGGGTGTTCACAAACCACATGAAAATCATCTTATAGATATCTACCATCAATCACAGAAATCAAGTAGGCCAAATATACGTCAAGGGAACTCTGCTGTTCCCTCCACTCTATTAACATTAAAATCAAATCCATTAGATCATGTCTTGAGAATATTACAAGAGTCAAACCAAAGAAAATAGAAAACTACGCTAGGGTTTCATGAATAATTCTAAGTACAATAATTAGCAATTCACCTTTATGATGAATGCCATCAGCTTGGAATAGGAAGCTGTCACCATCCACATCCTCACCGTCTTCTTTTTCTTTCTCCAAAGATAGTCGAAAAGATTATAAATTCGGATTGAATACCCATATTTATAGGAGAACTCCCGAAATTAGAGTTTTAGTTGAGTTGGACTTCTATTGCAACTCGGATTTTCTAAATTAATTTTGGCAGTCTTATTCCAAGCGCAACTAGGCACAATCAGTTTGGAATATGAAACCTCTTCCAACACGGAAGTTGTAGATTAGGACGTTATCTGTCATATTCCGAATATTTCATAATATTTTGACTTAGCATGGTTATTTGATAAATATTCTTCTGAACATCGATGGACTAGTTTTCCAGCAACTATATATCTTTATCTTCTTCAAAATAGGTATCAATCCATAACGAGTCTCATAAAATGTCCAATATTAAAGTTGTATCACTTGAAGTCTTATATCACGTACTAAATTTCAGAATATTTGGACTTATACATAATTTCTGGACGACAAAGCAGTCTTTATCACATAAATTCGTCTTTTTAGCTGAATTTATTGTATTTCTTCTCAAAACATGATTAAATCTGAAATCAACTAACAAACTATTGAATACAACTACTCTAGGCTTAATAAAGGTAAATTAAGGGGTTTATTATGAATATTTAGTTCACTTGATCATGACCAGCTCCTCCTTATATAGAGGAAGGCTCCAAGCCGTTCCCTTTTAAGCAAGACTCCTTGCTCAACTCCAACTTTGGGTCCTAGATTGGTTCCAAGCTAATCTTGACTCTATCTTGGCCAATCATGAAGTTACCTACTTAATCTGGACTCATTCCTATTTCCGAACAATAAGTAAAACTTCTTCCGTGCCATATTCCATATTTGTCGTGTCATCCTATGCTAGAGACCTAAGCCAAGTGGAATTAGTCCAATGGCACGCACAATTTGGCCTCCATGGCCAATTGGCTTCCGCCGAGCGAGTCGAGTCCTATTCTAACTAGAACTCCCACGCAACAAGTATTTTCCCCGCGTTAAATATTTCCTTTGCTGCTTCAAGTCTCTTCAGGATCCCAATCCAACAGGAATTACAAAAAACACGCGATTGGTTTGCCCCGATGGCCTATCACGTCGCGCTGGAGTGCCATGGAATGTCGAGTCCTAGTCTGACTAGGACTCCGTGCGCCATCAATGTTTTGCCCGTTCCAAAACTGTCCATGCTTCTCGCCATGATGTGCAAAGTCCTAGTGCCACTAGGAATGGGAGTCCTAGTAGGACTTGGACTCGAGTCACCGCCGTGCCACGCTGCATCTTGTCGTGCCACATCACGTTGTGTTGCATCGCGTCGCGCCATGCCATGCGCGTTTTGCTCGTGCACCTTCCTGGTTGCCTCGCCGTACATCCCGCTCGATAGGATTTCCTCATGGCACGCCAAGTTTTGCTTTGGCTCGGACCACTACACCATCTTCAAACTTCGTCGCGCCATCTTCAAGATCCCTAATCCCAATATTAGGGAAGATGCTTGTGGACGTCTTGCTTGCTATCCTGAGGCCGCCTAGCCTCATGTGACTCATGGCACCGACCACGAGTCATGGTTGGGCTCTTGGCCGAGCAAACTTTTGATGTCGCGCACCAGGGTTCGTGTCTGGGGCTCAAGGCCCTGGCAAACCTCTTCTACTAGGAGAGTCTGATGCCCCCATCGAATTCTTGTTGAGGAAGTCCTGGACTAACTCCTCGAACTACCCTAGTGTCACATCGTGCTTCCATGATGCCTCTGACTCTGGCTCGCTTTTCCACTTGACAAGATAGAAGATGCGCCTATTCTGCTTATTCTGGCCGTCTTAATTTCGAACGATAATTGCCTCGACTTCCTTCTCGAACACAACCCGTACCGTTGGGGGGGCTCTCTTCAGCTTGTTCCGCTCCGGGTTCTCCAAGTCTTCATGATAAGGCTTGAGGTAGCTGATGTGAAAGGTGGGATGCATGATGTCGCTCAAATGTGTCACGCACAGCGGTCGCGGTGCAGTACAACATAAGAGAGGTCGAACCCACAGAGAGACAAGCAGAAAACATCCAAAACGCAAATAACAATGAATTGAAAACAAACGAGAACATAAGAATTAACTAAATTAGATCAAAAGATTTAATGATAATGTAAGATTAACTAGAGATATCAGGATTTTAGTAAAGGTTGGCTTCAGGAATCACTTCACTCGGATTTAGGTTCTTCTTCTTCCAACGGTTCATATAATACTCGGTTAAGAGATTCACATCCCAATCACCTTAATCAGAAGATATAGAGTTATGAATCTAATAAACTATAAATGTCTCTTTCTATGTTTGGTTCTTCTCGTTGTAACCCTAACTCCGTCCTACCAGATCCTAAGAATACACGATACCGGTTGTCACTACATGCAACGCATAGCAAAGATTCCTCGGGATAGAGCCCCAACCTTGTCTTACCAGATCCCTAAGAATACACAATACCAGCTGTTACTACGAACAATGCATAGCAAAGGTTTCGCGAGACTCGGTAGGAGAATCAAAAGAGATAACTATGAGATCACAATATCATAAAAGAAGCATGACTGGATTTATAATAATGTCTAACCACAAAGCAATATGTAAAGATCCAATACATAAATAGAGTTTAAACAATAAAGATGAAAATTTAAGAACCATGATGAAGAAGAAATCCTAATTCTCGCTAGATCATCCGTCCGCCATGCCCGCGGCTTAGTCGGTCATGGATGGAGATGTCTTCATCTTCTTCCTTTAAAAAACGTCCAGAAAAGAGCCCCCAAAAAGTCCAAGAACTCCCCTTATATAAGGACATGAAACCCTAGCTTTTATTTCAGCCTTTGGATTAAATCTGATGGCTCGTATTCAGATCTGCCCGAATAAGATCAATCATTCCTTAAGTGTAGGATCGATCCTTTGAAATCAACATCTTCAATTTCTGACTGCGCTCGAGGAAGATCGATCCTTCCTTAGGTGTAGGATCAATCCTTCTCAGTAGGATGGATAGTAGGATGGATCCTTTTCAGTAGGATGGATGGTAGGATCGATCATTCTCAGTAAGATGGATAGTAGGATGGATCCTTCTCAGTAGGATGGATGGTAGGATGGATCCTTCTCAATAGGATGGATCCTTCCATAGAGCAGGATGGATCCTTCTATAGGAGAAAGATCGATCCTTCTCCTCAATATTCTCGAGTGAAAGGAGGATCGATCCTTCTGTGATCATCCGAAAAGTGTGTGTTCTGTCAGGTCTGTCTGCATAAAAGGATCGATCCTTCTAAGGAACATGATCGATCCGTCTTTCCTGAGTATTTACTGTTTTGCCATCTAGACTGCGCCATCGGTACTAATATTGCCATAACTTCCTCTAGAAAACTCGGAATAATGAACCGTAAAATTCTCCAGAAACTAGACTTCAAGAGCATTTCAACCATATATGACACTTTATCTGCTTCATTCCAAGAAGGTACATGTTTGGCGTTAAAGACCCATCTTTGCTTCAATTTCATGCATAATACAAATAACTTTGTAAAGCAACATATACAGACGAAATCATCTATATTAATCATGAAAATTAAGCAACTAAGCTACTCTTAGTCATGTTCAGAGTGCACTTTCATACACTCATCAATGCACCTTGAGCCTGTCGGATAGAAGCAAGTGGTAGGCCACCCCGTCCTACCTTTTTGACAATTTCGAAGGGACTATCATACCTTGGCACAAGTCCCTTGTGTGATGTCTTTCTTCTGAACTGCTTCAGAATCTGTGGTGTCAACTTGAGTAGGACCTTGTCCTGCACGTTGAACTCCAAGGGTCGCCTCCCTTGGTCAGTAAATTTCTTCATCCTCTTCTGAGCCTTCAAAAGACTCTCTTGAGCTTGTTCAACCATCTCCTGATGGTTTCTAGCAAACTTGGATGCTGCCTGGAACCATCCATCCCTCATCTTGGGCCGCCAAGTCTTGAGGAGCCAACGGTTGTTGGCCGAGCACGATCTCAAAGGGACTCTTCCCTATTCATGATGACTGCTGCAAATTGTAGGAGAACTGAGCCACCTCCAGAAGGTCAAGCCAATTGTGTTGGCTACCCATTATGTGGTTGTTAGTTTGTGGATGATTCGCTGTCAAAAACTTTAGTTGTGAGCCCATGATATTGAAAAGATGGGTCGAAAACCTCCCAGTGAACCGCCCATCCCGATCAATGACAATGTCCCGATTACTGACAATGGCACAGGAAAGTCCAAAGTACTTCACCACGTACCTAAAAAACAAGTCAGTAGTCACATTAGAAGGGCACCCCTTTGAGGCCGGGATGAAGATGGCATACTTTGAGAACCGGTGTAAAACCACAAGTATTGTAGACTTCCCTTCTACTTTCGGAAGACTCACAATGAAGTCCATGGATATGGACTGCATGATGTCATCGCGTATGGGGAGGGGCTGAAGTAGGCCCGCCTGCTTCCTTCTCTCCGTCTTGTCTAGTTGGCATACTAGACAAGTCTTCATATGCAACTCCACGTCATTCTCCATCTTTGGCTACAAGTAGTTGCGGCTGAGAAGGGCCACCGTGCGCTTCCACCCCGGATGGCCAGTGTTACGAGCCAATTCAGAACTGAACCGGATCCAAACCCAAGCCCAAGCATGGGCGGATCCATGATGGACCCATGACCCTTGGGTGACTCAGCCAAGCAGGTCCTAGCTGGTTATTTCATTAGTTGAGTCCTAATTGATTTCCTAGTTTGAGTCCAGTTTGTTCTTTGCTAGTTCAGATTATGAGTCCTAGTTGGGTTGAGTCAAGTCACTTGCTGTTTAAGCAAGTAGCTATCCAGGTTGGAGTAGAACTCTTTGAGGCCTCTATAAAAGGACCTCCATAGCTTGTATTAGGGTTTTATGCATTGAAGAATAAAGGTAAGAGATATTATAGGAGTAGTTGTAACCCTAGGAGTAGCCATAACTTAATACCCCACATCCACTAGCCACCTTCATCTCTCTCTCTTGCCGGATTCTCTCTCCACCAGCCGGCCACCATCCATTCCCGTCTACCGCTGCCATCTACAGTGCACATCCCCATCACCGGCGTCCATCCTTGGCTGCCGACCCTCCACTGCCACCTCCCTTGGCTTGGATCTCCAAGAGTAACCGGCCAACTCTAAGAGGATATGTAAGGTATCCTCTTCTCTTCTGTCTCCCACCTCCAGTCTTCACCTTCCTCGTCGAATACCTAGGGTCCTTCTCCTAAAACCCTAAAGGTATCTCTCGACCTAGCCATAGATTTGGCTAAGGAGGAACTGAGACCGGGCAAGAGACCAGGTACCCGTGCCCACGAGAAGGCTCGACGTAACAACCCGCCCATCTTGAGTCATGTGACTACTTGATGAGTTCCGCCCGCAAGTTCCCCTGTGGAACTAGGATCCATCGGGCCTTGGCCTTGAGGATGCCATCCTCAAGCCAAAATCGCCCGACGACTTCATCTTGAACCTCCTTCATGAGCTTCTGATAGCTTGCATCTTTGCTTGCCACCAACTTGATCTGGTTGTACATGTCTGACTCGATCCAGATCAAGGCCGCAACATAGTGTGCCACTTGTTGTCGACTGAGCACGTCGACAACCTAGTTATGCCTCCCATGCTTGTGTTTCCAATCGAACTCGAACTCTTGACGGAACTCCTGCCATCTAGCTTGCTTTGGAGAGAGTTTCTTTTGAGTTTGAAAGTAGGTGTTTACCATGTTGTCCGTCTTCACCATGAACTTAGTGTTGAGAAGGTACACACGCCATGTGCGTAGGCAATGGATGACCGCCACCATCTCCTTCTCATGTGCCGAATAGTGCTACTCTGCATCGTTCAGCTTGCGGCTTTCAAAAGCCACTGTGTGTCCTTTCTGGACCAGCACCCTGTCGATAGCTCTGTCAGATGCGTCGATGTGGACTTCAAAAGGGAGACTGAAGTCCGTGAGCCTTAACGCATGCTCACTTGCAATGGCGTCCTTGATCAACTGGAACGCCTTCTTGCATTGCCTTGTCCAACACCATGTGTTATCCTTATTAAGAAGGTCGGTCAGTGAAGTTATCTATTTGGAAATAGCCTTTGATAAACCGCATGTAGTAGTTGGCTAGACCAAGGAACGATCGAAGCTTGGGCACCTTGGTTGGTGCCGGCCAATCCAAGATTGCGTCGATATTTCGCAAGTCCATCATCACCTCGCCGCCCCTCACCTTGTACCGAAGGAAGGACAATTCTCCACCGCAAACTCACACTCTCTTTCTTGATGAAGAGTTGTTGCGTCCTCAACCTCTGAAGGACACGCCTGAGATGATCCACGTGAGCTTCCAAGCTTTCACTATAGATAATGATGTCATCCAAATACACCACCATGAACTTGTCGAGAAAGTCATGGAGGACTTCGTTCATCAAGTGGCAGAAGGTTGCTGGTGCGTTGGTGAACGCGAACGGCATGACAAGGAACTTGAATGCGTCGTACCGAGTGACGCAAGTAGTTTTGGCCTCATCGCCTTTCACGATTCGCACTTGCCAAAAACCAAATCGAAGATCCAGTTTAGAGAATACTTGAACCTTGGACAGCCGGTCAAAGAGGTCTTGTGCCAAAGGAACCGGGTACTTGTCTCGGACCGTCAGCTTGTTCAAGGCTCGGTAGTTGATACACATCATGAGGGAGCCATATTTCTTCCTCTGAAACAACACTGGTGCGTCGAAGGGTGATCTTGAGGGCCGGATGAGCCCTGAGTCAAGCAGCTCCTCGAGTTGCTTTTTGAGCTCCACAAGCTCCGCGGGTGCCATACGAAAGGGAGCTTGGGCTGGTGCGCGTGCGCCGGGCAATAGCTCGATGCGGTGATCGACCGCACGTCAGGGAGGAAGTTGCTTGGGCAACTGTGGTGGCATGACATCCTTAAGCTCCTCCAAGAGGTCAAGGACTGGTGTGGATACTTTGGTTGAGGACTCTGCTTGGGCCGCGGTCAGTGCGCCAGGGTGCGGCTGCGAAGTTCAGCAAGCACCGGTCTGCTACCATGTCGTGCCAGCCAACGCGTCAAGCAGCCCACCAAGCCTCCCGCACGCCAGGCCTCAGCAGAGCGCGCCGCGTTCTTGTTGATGCTTTTCCGCCTTGGTCGTGTACCACTGGTTTCGTCGATGTTGCTTGGGCCTGGCTCATGTCACATGCTTGTTGATGCTTGTTCGCCTTGGTCGTGTGCCTCTAGTTTCGTCGATGTTGGCTTGGGCCATGCCAACTCCGAGGTGTCGTGTGCCATCTCCTCCTGGGTGCGTGCCAATTGTTTTGCACCGTGTGCCATCTCTGTTGCTTGAGCGAAGTTGCTCGTGCAAGGTCACCAAGAAGGTGGCCTCGCCCTTTCGCACACCGTCCTTCAGTTGTAACGCCGAGAGCAACCCCGTTTTGGACTTGGCCCGACCAGGTCCAATAGTTTGCATGAAGTGAGGATTCTCCGCGTCAGGGAGAAACATGTCATTGATGTAGGGCATGAGCAGTGCCTTGCTGCTCCTGGACAATTCGCTGCCCAAGATGATGTTGAAATCATCTAGGGGCACTGCCAAAAAGTCCATGGACGCCTTCCATGGTCCGATCTCCACCAAGGTACGTGCAGTACTACCAACAACAGGTCTCACATCAAAGTTTACAGGTTTGATGCGGTTAGTACTTGTGGTGATTTTCGCCTTGAGATGCTCTGCCGCATGTTGTGCTAGAAAGTTGTGAATGACTCATGTGTCTAGCATCGCCATCAGTTTCACGCCTTGAAGTGTGATTAGAACATGTATCAATCCAGAAGTAAGGTTAGCCCTTAACGCATTGAGAAGTTGGATAGGGTTTACCCGAGTTGGCGAGTCCTGCTCCTCCTCACCTTCCTGAGTGATGAGGGCATTGAACTTCTCACACTTTGGACATTCTTGGCCCATTTCTTCTCCTTTGGCCGCGCTTTATCCTAGCCTTTATCTCCCTTGGACTTGTCCCTAGGCTTGGGTGGCCGGTTGCTTTGCTCTATCAGCTTGGTCTAACGAAAGTCCACCAAGGCATCCGCCGCAGCCATCGTTGAGGGGAGATCTTTCACCCGTAGTCTCCTCAGCTCAACATGTGCCCATGTATGAAGCCATGACCAGAAATTGAACAACTTGTCAGACTCGGACATGTCTTTGATATCCAGCATGAGACTACTGATCGCCTTCATATAGTATCCGACAAGTCCCGTCTGCCTCAGATTCTTGAGCGCCTCCCTAGCAATCCACGCCGTGTTGCTAGGGAGGAATTGATCCTTCAATTCCTTCATGAAGGTGTTGAACATTCCAATCTCGGGGCGTCAGCCCATGACACCATCATCTAGCCTCGTGTGCCACCACAGTTTGGCGTCGTCGGACATGTACATAGCAGCAATAGAAACTTTATTTGCCGCCTGGAAGCGAGTTGCTTCGAAGTACTGCTCCAAATCCCAGATAAAGTTCTCAAGTTCTTTGGTGTTCCTCATCCCGCCAAAGGATTTTGGCTCAGGCACTCAGAATTTTTCTGTAGCCTCCTGTGGTTCCATCTGAGCCACTGCTCGCTTGAGCCCAGTGAGCTCGCTATCGATTCGATCGATAAGCTGATCAAGAAGAGCGGAGATACTTGATACGTTCTCTGTCGAGTCAGCCACCTTGTCCTCGATGTCCTCCTTGAATGCCACGGACGCATCTTGCAAGGCCATAATCCCTTGCTCCGTCACTGCCAGTTGTGTGACAAAAGGATGAACCTCTTGTGCTGAATCACCCCTGATCCGTTCCTCTAGGTTGATGATTCGTTGACAAAGCTCCATGAAGTTCTCCATGGATAAATGCGACCTATGATACCAATTGTCACTGGGAAAGTGCAGCGGAAAATTTTTCCTGTGTTCTTACCAATGATGGCGTCAAGAGCCCTCTAGACAAGCCCTCCTTCGTCTTCTTCACATGCAAACACACAAGAAGACATTTAGGCAAAGGATTCACCCGCTCTGTTTATTGATGCAATTGTACAAGAGAAGCTCTCAACTCTTTTTCCCAAACCCTCAGTTACAATCACTCAATTACAAAGAAAACCCAACGCTAAGCCACCGTCCAGATCCCTCTTGATCATGGCTGGCTCCTCCTTATATAGAGGAAGGCTCCAAGCCTTTTCCTTTCAAGGAAGACTCCTATCTCAACTCCAACTCTAGGTTCTAAATTGGTTCCAAGCAGATCTGGACTCTATCTTGGCCAATGATAAAGTTGCCCACTTCATCTAGACTTCAAGTTGTGATGAAACTTGCCTTGGATACCATCTGCCAAGATCCACCCGCACTTCGATTCGAAATAGGACTCCTTCCTATTTCTGTGCGCTAACTACAACTTCTCCCCATGCCATATTCCATATCTGCCGTTTCATTTCATGCTGGAGACCTAAGCCAAGTGGAATTGGTCCAATAGCATGCACAATTTGGCCTCCATGGCCAACTGCCTTCTGCTGGGTGACTCGAGTCATAATCCAACTAGAACTCCCGCGCAACAAGGACATCCCCCACGCCAAAACTTTCCTTTACCGTGCCAAGTCCCTCCAGAATCCCAGTCCAACTGGAATGACAAGAAACGCATGGTTGGTTTGACCCTGATGGCCTATCGCGTCATGTTGGCGTGGCATGGCATGATGAGTCATAGTCCGACTAGGACTTCGCACGCCATCAGAGTTTTGCCTGTGCCAAAACTGTCCATGCTCCTCGCCATGATGTGCAAAGTCCTAGTAGCACTAGGAATGGGAGTCATAGTAGGACTCGGACTCCTAGTCCCACTCGGACTCGAGTCGTTGCCATGCCACGCGCGAGTCTTGTCATGTCGCGCGCATTTTGCTCATGCGCCTTCCTGGTTGCCTCACTGCGTGCCCCGCTCGATAGGATCTTCTTATGGTGCGCCAAGTTTTGCTTTGACCCGGACCACCGCGCCATCTTCAAGATCCCTCGTACCAATATTAGGAAAGATGCTTGTGGACACTTGCTTGCTATCCTGAGGCCGCCTAGCCTGATATGACTCATAGCACTGACCACAAGTCATGGTTGGGCTCTTGGCCGCGCCAACTTTTGATGCCGCACTCCAAGGCCCGTGTCAGGGGTTCAAGGCCCTGACAGTAAGCAGGGGGCTTTCTTGACGACCGGTTTCAACTGTGCTAGGGGCATGGGCCACACCTAATTTATATATACTTGATATGTTTTGAGACATTCACAAGCCGAAATATAGATGAGAAGGCTGTTGGAATTATTATATTTGGTCCATTCTGCACTGTTGATGAGACGTGAAAAGTACACAAATTAACCCCTTAATTTACCTTTATTAGTCTTCGAGCAAGGTATTTCTAATAATCTTCATGGTATTTCAGGTACAAGAGTGCTCAATAGAAGTTAGATCAATTTTGGAGCTTAAACGAGCCTATTCGAGCACATTTAGGTATATGGGTCAACTTCAAAGATTAAACTGTACCTTCTCAGAAAGAACCAGATAATATGCCATATATGATTGGAAAGCTCTGGAAGTCTAGTTTCTTACGGTTCATGATTCCGAGTTTCTTAGATGAAGTTATGGCATTTTTGGCACCAATGCGCAGTGCTGAATGGCAAAAGAGATAATATGCAGAAAAGAAGATCGATCTTCTGTGTATAAAAGATCGATCTTTGTACTGTAGCAGAGATGACAGAGACCAATAATTCAAAAGATCGATCTTCTTCCTATAGAAGATCGATCTTATGCGGGCGCAGCCAGTTTTACGAGATAAAAAGATCGATCTTCACCCCTAGAAGATCGATCTTTCATTGCCAGTTAAGCAAAATGAAGTGCCCAGATGTAATCCGAAGGGGAGAAGCTTGAGGGCTATAAATACCAAACTTTGGGCTCTTATTGGGGATTCCTTTGGATAAGAAGAGGCTATGGAAAAGGGCAACCCCCTTGGGCAAGGAAGGGAGCTCTCATCCAAGAGGGAGGAGATTGATGAAGAAGAGGAGGATCCATCTCTTCTCCATGGCTTCTTCATCGAAGATGAGTAGCTAATCTATTTACCTAGTGGAATACCATGATGTTTTAGATTTTTATTTGTAGTTTTCTTTGGATTTGGATGTTGTAATCCTTATGAGACAAAATTGTATGGATTTATTCTTCATTTCTATATCTTTGTAGTGGGATTCTAATGTTGGATGGATGGATTCTTTGGTTTGCATAAGCTAGAACCTTGTGCCCAATAGATGTTTGTTGATATTCCCCAATGAGTAGGTTGTGCTAGAACCATGATCACTTGTGTTGAAGGGAGTCTTGGCTCTAGATTAGGGACTTGGTTGTGCTAGAACCACTCCAATCCACATCTAACATAGCACCTATCCTATCTTTTATAGTGTTTTGGATTCGAGATGCTAGAACCACCTCGATCCATTACCATATTCCATACAACCCAATTCCTTGCGACGAGATGATCCTAACCCGACCTCTCGTTAGCGATGATCGTAGCTAATCCCTCGATCGCCGACTTTCTAGCATATACCTTTTGCGACATATAGTCCTTATCCGGTTATTCGTTAGCGACGACCTTTGTTAGCCACAAGGTCGTCGATATTGTAGTGTCTCGATAGGATGGCACATCTTGATTTATTAGAAAGCTATGATTGAGCCTAATCCGGATTGGGATTCCCTAGGACCTCTCTCTATCCATTGAATCATTTACACGCTTTCTTAGTTTTCTTATCATAAAACCCAAAAACCATTTCTTTTATTATCCTTGTAGGAACACTTAGATTGAGCTTGGTAGTTTAATTGTTTCCTTACGCATTCCCTGTGGATTCGACTCGGACTCACCGCTAGCTACCCCCAATGTAGTTAGTTAGGAGTTTGACTATAAATTTGTAATTTTGATCAGGCGCGTTAAGCCGCGACACTTTTCGCGTGCCATCAACTGTATTGTTTGGATCCACGGGTCATGGGAAGGTGATAGATATATGGGTGTATATTGACAAAATCAAATGCCAATCAGTACTCCTCCATGGTTTTTCTTCTTAAAAAAAAAATTATTCAGCTTAGTATTCAAGTTTAGAGGTGCAAATATACTACAAAAATACCAATTACACTTTTAGGCCATATGTTATTTTTTCATAATTGACCAACATAGTTTGAACATACTTGAAATTCATCTCCCTCCTTTATTCATAGCATGGAAAGGGTAAAAGCAGTGAAAAAGTTCTAAATGTGAGTGCTAATTAATTGTTGACTCCACTCAATCGAAATGCTTTGGGCGTTTCCAACATATTCTTCATCTTTATTCTTATTTTAGTGTGATATGATGTCATTTTATAATATAGGGAATCATTTTTTATTTTATTCAACCCGATATGTGAACTCCTCTTGTTGGAAGAACTCTAGAGAGGGAAAGACGACAACAAGAGAGCGATGTGAGAGCTCCAGTGCTTTAAGAGCCCTCCAGCGCTTTAGCTGAGAGAGAGTGAACATGGAGCCTAAGAGTGTAGAAGAGAGTGAAAGAGAAAGTGAGAAGGACCAAGAGAGAGAAGCCATGGCGGAGAACGAAAGTGGTGAACATTCCCACCAACCCAAAGCTAGAGACCAGAGGATCTGGGCTCGTGTAGCGGAAGATGAAGGTGGCCGGTGCCAGACCTATGTCACCAATGAATAGGCGAGGGCCTATGAGATAAGATTTGGGGGGAGGATCACCTTCGATCAGGAGGAGATGGAGGAAAGCCTAAGGCAATGGGAGTTTGCCATGTTCGGGAGATTTGTGATCGGAAGAGTGCAAATAGAATATTTGAGACAATGCCTCACCGGTATGTGGCGTACTGCTAAGCCATTCTTGGTCTCTAACATGTCGGGGGAGTGTATGTCTTCAAGTTCTATTCCCTGGAGGATATGATGGCCATCCTAACTGGAGGGCCATGGTCTGTTGTGGGGCGGCTACTGGCCCTAATCAAATGGAGGAGATGTTTCAGACCTTCGTGGGAGAGCTTCGACCGAGCCCCAGTGTGGGTAAGGTTCCCGGAGCTCCCCACAGAGTTTATTGGAGGAAATGGCTTATCAAAATAGCCACAAGGATAGGAACCCCACTGGCGGTGGACTACAATACAAGACAGCTAGGTCGATGTAGCTATGCTAGAGTTTGTGTTGAACTCAGCTTGAAGGACCCAGTGCTTCCGGGAATGACCTTGGGTAATGGGGAGATAGGTGAGGACTCTTACACCTTCTTCCAACCGTTCTCTTATGAGGGTGTAGTAGTTTGCACATGGTGCGGGAGGATAGGCCATAGAAGGAGCTCTTGCAACTTCCCAAAGCAACGGATGGAAGCTGGCCCTTCTTTCATGCCAGGGGAGGAGGAAGGTGAGGATATGGACGGTGTGGTGACGGTAGGGCGTCAAGAAGGCATAGCCTCGCAGGAAGACGGAGGAGTTGCGGTAAAGGAAGCCTACGAACAAGAATGGCTGACGGTGACGAGGCCGAGATGGAGGTCCAAAGGTGGTGGGGGTCGCTACGCTGGAGGCGGTTGAGCGGAAGAGGGTCGTCATGCGAGTGGTCGTGCAGGGAGGGGCGGAGGCCGCTCTGATGGCCGGAGCGATGGACTGGGAGACGTCGAGCAGACCGGCGAGGGAGAAGCGTATGGACACATTGGGAGATAATTGGAGATCAACTATCTAGTTTATTACTAGAGTTCTTTACTTAGTTGAAAATGCCTTCTTCTTGGAACGAGGCGTTGGTGAACCTCATTCCTAAGTGTGAAAACCCTAGAAAGGTGAAAGACTTCCGTCCCATAAGCCTTTGTAATGTTATTTATAAGATAATTGCTACTGTGATGGCACAAAGGTTGAAATAGTCCTACCGGAACTAGCAAGTCCTGAGCAATCAACATTTCTGGAGGGCCGCGGCTTACATGACAATGTGGCAATTGCACAAGAGATTCTTCACTCGGTAGCAATTTCATTGAGAACGAAACCGTTAATGGCATTGAAACTCGATGTCAAGGCAGCCTATGATAGTGTACATTGGAGGTACTTAGAGGAAGTCATGGAGGCATTGGGCTTTCCAAGAAGATGGATACAATCGACTATGCTTTGTGTCTCAACTCCAAAATTCACATTCATCATTAATGGCAAAGTAATGGGGAGAGTTGTCCCCCAACGGGGGCTCCATCAAGGAGACCCATTGTCTCCTTTCCTCTTTGTTCTTGCGCATATTCCCCTCTCTACCGCCATGGATGCACAACAAAGTGGCTTGGTGGGGATTACATTCCAAAATATAGAGCTCAAGGTCACCCACCTCCTACATGCCGATGACTGCCTTATTGTGACGAAAGCCTCACTCATGGAGGCACAAAAGCTGTTCAAACTGTTTGCAGCCCATAAAGAATGTTCAGACATGGAGCTTAATCCAGCAAAATCAAGTGTGAAGCTTGATGAGTGCATGAAAGTGCACTCTGAACAGTCTTATAACCATCTCAATTACTAGATTATTATTCTTAATTAGCATCTTTATTACTATTTTTATATCTATATGTTGGTTCACATGGTTGTTTGGAAAATGCAGGAAATTGGAGCTAAAAGAAACTGAAAAGAGTATATGGATCAATTTCAAAAATTAATCTGTACCTGCTCATGAAGAACCAGATGATTTGCCACATATGGTTGGAAAGCTCTTGAAGTCTAGATTCTGGAGAATTTTACGGTTCGTGATTCCGAGTTTCCTAGAGGAAGTTACGGCAATTTCAGTACCGACGGCGCAGTCTGAATGGCAGAAAGGAAAATAAGCTGGAAGTCCGAGCGATCCGCCGATCGATCGGACCACGCAGAAACGCGACAGAACCTATGTTTTTCAGCCATAAGCGATCCGATCGATCCCTCCATCCCTCCTATGGGGTCCGATCGATCCGACACCAATGGTCCGATCGATCAGACTCGGAAAAAGCCAAAAACAGTGGATTTTTACTCAACCGATCGATCCAACACTCATAATTCGATCGATCGGACTTGGGAATTAAAGGGTGACAGAACGCATGCTTTTTAGAGGAACATAGTTCGATCAATCCATCCATCGATCGGACTCGGGAATAGCCAGAGACGGAGGATTTGTACGAAATCGATCGATCCGACTCCCTTAGTCCGATCGATCGGACACGGGCGAAGTTAGAAGTTGAAGATTTTAACGCATCCTATCGATCCAGCACCCCGAGAAGGATCGATCGGACTTTCCCAGTGAAGAAAATCAACGATTGTGATCTAATCCGAGGGTGGATACACTTAAGGCTATAAATAGGACTCTTTCTAGGGTTTGGGGGGGACTTCTTGGACGTTTTTGGAGGCTCTTTTCAGGACTTTTTCAAGAGGAAAAAGATGGAGACATCTCCATCCATGGCCGAGTAATCCGCGGGCATGGCGGACGGATGATCTAGCGAGGACTAGGGCTTCTTCTCCAACAATGGTTCATAGTTTTTAATCTTTATTGTTAAACTTTTCTTATGTATTGGATCTCCACAGATTGCTTTGTGGTTAAACATTATTATAAATCCAGTCATGCTTCTTTTATGATATTGTGATCCCATAGTTATCTCCTTTGATTCTCCTGCAGAGTCTCGTGAGACCTTTGCTATGCATTGCCCGTAGTGACTGCTGGTATTGTGTATTCTTAGGGATCTGGTTAGATAAGGTTGGGGCTCTATACCGTGAGATCTTTGCTATGCATTGCCGATTGTGAGAGTTGGTATTGTGTATTCTTAGAGATCCGGTTAGAGTTAAGGCTTTGTCCCGATGAACTTTTACTGCGCGTTGCCTGTAGTGACAACCGGTATCGTGTATTCTTAAGTTTGGTTGGATGAAGTTAGAACTATAAAAAGGAAGAACCAATCGTAGGAAGAGACATTTATATATTTTATCAGATTCATAATTCTTTATCTTCCGGTTAAGGTGATTGGGATGTGAATTCCTTAACTGTGTATCGTATGAACCGTTGAGAAGAGAAGAACCTAAATCCGAGTGAAGTGATTCATGAAGCCTAGCCTCATTCAAATCCTGATTTCTTTGTTAACTTTATCTTACCATTACATCTTCGATCTATTTTCTTAACTTTCATCGCTCTTGATTGTTTTCAATTCATTGTTATCTGTGTTTCTGGATCTTTCCTGCTTGTCTCTCTGTGGGATTCGACCTCTCTTATGTTGTACTGCACCGCGACCGCTGTGCGTGACATATTTGAGCGACATCAAAGCTGTCTAGATCCCTGGGGGAGGATAGAAGGAAAAGGCTCTGTAGAAGACTACGGATGAAGGAGGAGATGGACACATGGAAATATCTTGGTGTTCCTATTGCAGGAGGAAGAGTCCGGGCAAGGGATTTTGGAAGCCTTGAGGAAAACGTGGTAGCCAAGTAAACTCTGTGGAATTATGAAAAATTGGCTTTCTCAGGACGGCTAGTCCTAGTGAAACATGTATTGTTGGCAATCCCAATACATACTATGATGGCCACGAGTATCCCAAAGGTGGTATTAAGGAAGATAGGGAGACTATGTAGAGCCTTTCTCTAGGGAGGAAAGAGGTCTGGAGTTTCAGTGCTCAGGTGGGAGAGGGTATGTCAGGAAAAAGAGGATGACGGTCTAGAAATAAGGGACCTAGAAACTTGGCAGAAAGCTGTAACTTTGCAAAGAGTGGAGAAGATTCTTCCAAGAAGAACATCTCTCTGGAAGATTGTGGTTAATGCTAAATATAAGTGGAGGGGAGCGGTGCCTTCAGAAGCTCCCTGCAAGAAGGCTTCACAGGCCTGGCGGAGGTTGTGCAAGATAAGTCCTATGCTAAGAGATGATCTCAAATGGACTCCATCGAGAGAAAGTAAAATCAACATATTGAAGGAGTGGTGATCCTCGATCTCCGTCTATGCATAAAGCCAACCCATTTTAACATTAATATGGTCAATATGTGCATGAAGGTTGGTAGGCTAATTAATACGGAAGGCCGGTGGAGAGAGAATCTTGTGAAGGAAATCTTCCCTGAACCCACAGTTTCAGCAGTAGGCCATAATTAAGTGGATGTTGCAGTAGGTGAAGATAAAGCGGTGTGGACATGCGAGAAGACAGGGAAACTTAGCTCCAGCTCTGCCTATTTTATGCTTTATGGTAAGAAGAAAGCACGAGAAACAGAACAGGGGATCGGCTTCAGATGGAGGAATATATAGGCAGGGCCTTTTGGACCACGGATTAAAGCTTTTTTGTGGAAACTAATGTATGAGAAGATGCCTACCCGTCAAGCTCTAGGCAGAATAGGAGTATGTCCGGAGAGCTATTGTCCATGATGTGGAGAGGAAGAGGACTCTATAGAGCATTTGTTACTAAACTGCAAATTTGTGTAGGAAGTGTGGAATTTAGTGTTCAGAAAAGATATGGAGATGATCCACACTAGAAGATGAAGACAATGGAAAGAAGTGCTACAGGTTTCAGGAACAGGAGACCAGCTGCAAGAAAGGAAGACAAAACAGGGATACACGTTGTGGCAGTTATAGAATGGTGTTTGAAGGCACTCAAGACAGGCCGATGGAGCTGGCTCGATCAATTCTTTGGCTCTCAAAAGAATGGAGCATGTCTAGATCAAAGCAGCAGAAAGAGGTGAGGAAAAGATATATCTCCATCCAATGTGATGCTTCATATGATCCTGTGTCTAGGAAAGGAGGGGCTGGAGTTGCTTGTAGAGATGAAGAAGGCAGGCCAACGTGGGCTACAACAAAGCCTATTGTAGCTAGTGATGGACTCGAGGCAGAGATTTTTGCGATGCGTAGAGGATTGGAGGAGATCCAGAAGGATGGAGTTAGAAGACTAGTACTGGAATCTAATTCTAGAGATGCCATTGATATGATTAATAGGAGTATGACGTGGCGTGAGAGGCTAAGAAGTGGTTTGCCAAAAGTGTGTTGGCTGAGAGCAAAGATGGAGGAAGTCATGTTCCTTTTCATTCCAAGAGAAACAAATCAAGTCGCATATTGCTTGGCAAGAATGAGACGTAATAGTGATGTTCCTTTGTGGTGGTCAAAAGAGATCGGGCCCCCTCCCGACTCCATTGGTTTAGTTATGTAAGGGGATTTTGTACTTATCCAGCTAGTTTAGCTCAACTGATAAAAAAAAACCCAATATGTGAGAGTCCAATCAAAAACGTTAAGTCTGTAGGTGAGGATAGATTTATACATTTATAAGTTTAACACTAATGACGCGGTAGATTGATTTGGGACCCTTTTTTAATAAAAAAAAATTTTAGTTGATAGAATTATGACGTCTTTTTTGGGTAATTCATATTGATATTAGATTTATCATAAATTTATTGACCATGAATCAAGACAGCAACTGTGAAACACAACGACTTAAAGATGGGAATTTTAAATTGGATTAGTAGTCTATAACCCCATATTACCACCACTAACCGTCCAAAACCCCACTGGCTTTGATTAAAACCCCTACCTGCTTCTTTCTTGGGCAAAAACCCCAATTGGCATAAAAAAGACGACACTACCCTCCTATCGGCGTTTCATCTTCCTCCCGCTCGACGACGTTTCATTTTCCAACCAGCTTGACGGCGTTTCATTTTTCCCTCCTCTCGCCGTTTTATTTTCCATTTTCATCTTTCACCCGTCGCGATCACTCCGTCGCACATTTTCGGCGTCTCCATCGACTCCGGCGTCTTCACGAACATCGCGACTAATCAACAGCTCCATGACCTGAGCTCCATTTTCATCTTTTTCAACCACGAAGCCGGTTTTCAAACTTCATCAAGGATGGTGAAGAATGTGAAGATGCCTAAAAGAAAAGAAAAAAAGGTAAGTTTCGATTCTTTTCCATTTACCTATAGATTCCGATGGATTTATCTTTGAGATTCATTTTCATCTTTCCGATTTCAGACTCCGTCCACATCGGTGAAGAATGTGAAGATGCCTCAAAGGAAGGAGAAGAAGGAAAGTTTTCGTTCTTATCTTTGATATTCATTTTCATCTTTTCGATTGATGCTTTCAAGTCCATTTCTATCTTCTTGGTTTCATGAATCTGATTGCAATGCCTTTTAGGGTTTACGCATAAGTTTTGAATAGCATAAAACCCTAAAAAAAGGAAAAAGATGAAAATGCATCAATTAGTCTATTAGCTTCGTGAGAATGGCTAAATAGGTTCATTTTCATCTTTGTGTCATTCATTTTCATTATTGTTGTTACGAGCGGTCTACTCGTGATCCTCTCGTAATGGGTCTCTACTGCTCCAATCGATCAGAATCGGCCTTATCGGACTTGATTTGAGTCCAATTGGCTGAATTGGCTAGCTGGATCGGATCTGGCTTGAGCTGGATCGGATCTGGCTGAGCCTGATTGGATGGGACTTGACTGGGTCAAGTCTGAATTGATCTGGATCAGGTGGACCAGGTTCAATTAGTTGGATCTGGCTGAATCAGTGGTTGGGCTGAACCGGACTGGACTTGACTAAACCAATTTGGTCAAGTGGCTTGAGGAATATCCGACGGCTGAGGATCGCCGGAGTGGATCGCCGGCGTAGGGGCGGCGGCGGCGGTCGGGATAGTGACAGGACGGGTCGCGGGTTGTTGGGGAAGAGATCCACCGGAGTGGATTGGTCGGAGGTGGGCTAGATCAGCGGGATCTAGAGGTCGAGGGCGGCGGGGTTGGGTTCACCGGCGTCGGGGACGACGAGGAGCTCGGCTGGAGGCCGGGAATGGTCAGGGATGGTTGGGATCGGGTCTACGGAGGCCGGGGAAGGGTTTTATGAAGGGTTACGGGTGAGATCAGGTCGTTTGGCGGATGGCGGACGGTGGCTGTGAAGATGAGGTTGCCGGGGAAGACGCCGGAGAAGACGAACGGGGCAGTGAAGGGTATGGCCGGAGTCGTGGTGCCAAGGGGAAGAGGATGGCAGGTTTAGGTGGCGACGGGGGTGGCCGGAGAGGGGAGAACGGCGGTGAGCTAGGGTTTCGGGATAGAGGAGAGAGGAGGAAGAAGATGAACAGTAGCGGGTGACGTGGCGGTGGGGTCGCTGACGTGGCGGAGAGAGAAAGTGACGGGGAGAAAGAAGATGAAGGTGAAGGCGATGCCGGTTGCGGAGAAGATGACCGACGGGGAAGAAGATGGATCTATGGTGGATATCTGGTGAAAGCTATATTATCTCTACTCCTATAATAATTTATCAACTACTCCTAATAATTCATAACTCTTCATTCATCATTCATCATAACCTAATACAAACTACTAAGGTCCTTTTATAGAGACCTTGACAGAGTCCTAATCCACTAGAAAACCCCCTTGCTTAATTAGCAAGTAATAAGGTTTCTGACTCAACTCAACTTCCTAACTCAAATGGACTCTTAATTAATTCCTAACAATCAACTAGGACTCAAATAAAGAATAATAATAAATCCTAATTAAATACTTTAGTTTGAACTAAGGAAGACCAAGTCAAACTAGGAAAGAGGCTGAACCAGTTTGGCTCCTCTTCTGGGTTCGGGACCAGTTGGTCGAGTCGGATCGACTCGTATCAATTGTGTATTAATTTTCATCCTTGTGAGTGTCGTTTTCATCTTTGTGTGTTCATTTTCATCTTTGTCATTAATTTTCATCTTTCTCATTTTCATTTTCATCTTCGTCATTCATTTTCTTCTTTTTTGGATTAGTTTTCATCTTTGTGTGTTCATTTTCATTTTTGCGTGTTCATTTTCAGTTTTGCGTAATCATTTTCATCTTCGTGGATACATTTTCATCTTTCAGGGTACACAACAATACAGATCAGCATTGTCAGGGATAGTGTCAGCTATCGAAGAAGCTCACACACATATCAAGCCAGAACACTTGGACTTGATGATGAAAACAGTGTTTTACGCACTTTTTGAAGCGATCTTCGAGAGGAAGATCACACGAAACATGTGCACAAATCAGGATGAGGACATCACAAAAATAATTAACCGATACAATCGGTATACTGAGACATTCAGGCTAGAAAATGAAAACCATAAGATTAGAAAGAGAGATGTTCAACTAATCTTTGGCCTGGTAGAAGGTGATAAGAAGATTAAAGTTTTCAAGGGGCCGAAGAAAAAGCCCTCGGCCTTCGGGGATAGAGTATTCAAAGGCATGAAACAGATAAATCTGAGCTCCTTGAAGAACGAGCTAGTGAGACAGTTTTATGGTAAAATGAAAACAAATCAAGAGGATAGTGTAAAAATTTGCTGCCTCATGCTCCTTGGTTCCTTCTTCTTCACTATTTTTGGCCCACAGCTTGCATGGGGCTATTTGGAGCTAGTTGAAGATCTAAACAACATGAAAATATATGATTGGAGTGGTGCCATTTTGGAATACCTTATAGAATCAATTCATAAGAAGGTAAACACTCCCACGAGAGTCCAAGGATGTAGAACCCTCTTACTGGTATGATTTCCTTGCTTGAGTACAATTATTTTATGATTATTTTGATAGTTGCAATTGATGTTCATCTTTCAAACCTATTTTCATCTTTCTCATCTTTTTTCATCTTTCTCATTTATTTTCATCTTTCTCATTCATCTTCTTTTCTGTTCATTTTCATCTTTTATGATTCATTTTCATCTTTTATGATTCATTTTCATCTTTGTGGAATGATTCACATATTTGTCATACATTTTCATCTTTATCATTCATTTTCATCTTTTAGGGTTCATCTTTCTCATTCATCTTCCTATATTTTTTTACAGTACTGGTATTGCGAGCTCACATGCGTGATTACACCGATCAATAACAAACAAATAATGCCTAGATGTATAAAATGGGACCTGAATCAGAACAGGAGAGGTATCTTTGCATGGCACGACATCATTTCAACACCGGTGAGCTCAATCTGTTCTGAATTGTATACAATTTCTTATCTTTGATCTTTCCATCTAATTTGTACTAATTTCCATGGCAATTGATGTAGGCCAATCCTGAAAATCTAAATCCTATAGAAGAAGAGCTAGAAGAATATGTGAATCATCAAATCACTGATGATGGAGGTGAAGGAGACAATGAAGACAATGATGATGCTATTGAAAAAGAAGATGAAGAAGAAGAACAGCAAGATAATGATGCTGATGAAGAAGATGAAATTGGTGGAGATGACAAGCATGACAATGAAGAAGCATCTACCTCACACCCATCACATGAAAAAGAACAGTGTTGTCTGCATGATGTTGATATACAATTGAATGGTGAGCCAGATGTACAGCCTCATGTTGGGAATGTGAGTATCATTTTCAACTTCATCTTTGTGAGTGTCATTTTCATCTTTGTGTTCATTTTCATCTTTGTGAGTGTAATTTTCTTCTTTCTCATGCATTTCCATATTTGTGTGATCATTTTCATCTTTGTGAGTATCATTTTCATCTTTGTGTGTTCATTTTCATCTTTCACATTTATTTTCATCTTTGTCATCCACTTTCATCTTCGTCATTTTCAATTTCATCTTTCTCATTCATTTTTCATCTTTGTGAATTAATTTTCATCTTTGTGTCATTCATTTTCATCTTTGCATGTTCATTCTCATCTTTGTGTCAGTTATTTCCATATTTGTGTGTTCATTTTCATCTTTGCCATCTTAATTTTCATCTTTCATATTCATTTTCATCTTTCTCATTCAATTTCATCTTTGTGGAATCAATTACAACTTTGTGAGTGTCATTTTCATCTTTGTGAATTCATTTTCATCTTTGTGAGTTTCTTATGCAATAACATGAAATCAGCATCTAATTATCACTTGACATTCTAAATTCAGTTTGATGTTCATATGTCTAATGTCGAAGAAGCGTTTCAAGATGATGTACAGCCTGACAGCCTTCATGACTTAGACATCAATGTAAGTGTCCCTTCATTTTATCTATGAATTCATTTTTATGTTTCATACGTTGAATGCACAAGTTCATTTTTATCCTTCTTCTGTAACATGGTTGGCCAAACATACAGCCGGAGCTTAGCATCGTTGATGACCTGAAGACTGAGGTCAACGGGTTGAAAAAGGATGTTGAGGGTCTGAGGGAGAAGATTGAGCTTCTTGTATGTGATAAATTGGCGATGGAGCTTTCAATGAAAAGAAAGGAAGAGGAGCTCAATTAATATGCAAAAGACAATATGCAGCTCATGATGGATAGAAACAAGTTGGAGGAGTGGCTTGAAACACTTGAAAATCCAATGAGTGTGGCTTCCTTAAATGCTGATGTCTCTCCTCTTGAAAAAATGATTCAAGAGCTGACAGGAGATCTTAGAGCTAGAGATCAGACTCTCTCATCTTTCAAGAACAAATTACAGCTCGCAACCGATGAAATCAGCCAAAAGAGATTGGAGTGCAAAGCGCACACCAAAGAAAAAGCAAATATGTTGAAAGAAGTAGAGGAACAAGAGTCCATGATCAGGAAGTTGAATGAAGAGATAAATTTGATGAGAAAGGAGCATGAAGAAACAATTCAAGATGCTCACATACAACTGGTAGAAGAACAAGCAAAATTCAAGAAGGATCTCAAGTGTGCCACAGCTACTGACCCAAGCTCCATGGTATTAAGGGTAAAGTCAAAAAAGAGAAGCCTAAAAAGAGACGCAAAATACTGATAAGACTTGAAAAGTGCACAAAACACCATTGTAATTTGGCTTTGTTGGGTCCCGAGCAATGCTGGATTGACTACTTTTATTCCATTTCAGGTATAACAGGTCCTGCTACGAGTTAGATCATCTTTGGAGCTAAAAGAATTGTATTTTGGTGATTCTGACAAGTTAGATCGATCGGCCTCAATAGGTTCGATCGATCCAACTCAACCAACGAGGGGAGAATGAACAAGCGCAGGATCGATCGAACTTCAGGAGCTAGATCGATCCAGCGCGGGATGTAGTGCAACAACGATGGTTCGATCGGTCGGACTCGATAGACGGATCGATCCAGCTCGGGCGTTGCTCACAATATTAAGGGAGTTAAGGAGTAGGATCGATCGGGCTCCAAAGGTTGGATCGATCCGACGCGGCCAGAAGCAAAGATCGACGGCTCTGATCTAATCCGTGGGTGGTTGTCTCTTGGGCTATAAGTAGTCATTGTTTAGGGATTTTTGGGGGGCTTTTTCCAGACGTTTTTGGAGAGAGTTTACCTATCTTTTCTACATCTTTTCTTCGACGATTCTTTGGAGGAGATCCATGGCGGGAGGAGATCATCAACTTCTACCGATGGATTATCCCCTGAAGATGAGTAGCTAAAACCCTAGCCATGGGATTCTTATGATATAACTAGGGTTTTTACTAGGGATTTCTTAGATCTAGGGTTTGTATACACGATTATTTGGTTTTATGGATTGATTATATTTGCCTATATCTTGGTGTTGATTTCTTGCTGGATGTTTGGATCGTTCTTGCTTGCACTTGATTCTAGAGCTTGTGTATGTTAGGGCGTGGATTGGATTCATCCAAATAAGAGGATCATGCTAGTCCCATGATACCTCGGATGGAATCTTGTTCGTGATTAGGGATTGTATAGTGCTAGTCCCACTATAGTAGTGCTAGTCCCACTACGTTCCATCCCTAATCCTTCATGCATCTTATCTTTGTAGTTTTGGCCATCGAGATGCGAAGTCATCTCGATATTACACCTAAATCCATTTCTATGGCATTGCTTGCGATGAACTCATCTGAGTAAGAGGGTTCATTAGCAGTGAATGTAACTAATCATTCGGTCACTGATATTTCGTTAATTGTTCTTGCCGACAAGGAATCCTAAACAGAACTTGTCGAGTGATAATGAGAACTAGCCATTCCTTTATCAACTTTTAGGGAACCATTCATCGTGTTTGCATGCCCTGATTTTTGGAAAACCTGGTAGATCCTTAGTTACTGATTAAGAATCCTATGGTTCTCTCTCGTATATTCTTCAATCTTTTAGTATAGTTTTAGTTTAATTTCAACTTGCAATCTTTTCTCAACTTATTAGTAGGAGATTTGCTAAGTATTTGATTTAAATCCCTGAAATCCCTGTGGACTCGACTCGGACTCTCCACTATCTACTAGTCCTTAGTAGTTAAAGTAGAGCACCGGAATATATTGTGATTCTGACGACGAGGATGAGGACGACGAGGATAACGAGGACGAGGACGACATGGACGACGATGATTCGACTTTAGCACTATCGTATTCTGCTTTCTAGGACTTCTACTTGCTGCCTATCTAGGTTGAGTTTGTTAATTGCTAGTTTATACTTTTTGCACTTCAGATTCTATCTTCGCATCGTTGTTTTGTTAGTTCATCCGTAACAGTGGGATTCGGTTTGCTTGGATTTATTGTGTTGTGTTGGTGTGCTGCACCGTGCTTGCTATGCGTACTTTGCATATTTGAGGAGAGTGTCCCACGAGTTCCAGCTACTTTAGCATGGGGAGAGAGTTGGATCGATCGGGCTTATAGCGACCGATCGATCTTCCTCACTTACTTTGTGTGTTGTGGTGTGGGCTGAGTGACGCGTAAACTTCGATCGATCCAACCCCAAAGGTCGGATCGATCGAAGTCGCGAACTTGGGGTATAAGACGCGTCCGAGCGATCCTAGGGCTTGGATCATTCGATCGATCCCCCTTTTCTTCCTCTCCTTTCCACTTGGATTTCGCCGATCCTCATCCCTTCCTCCGACGGATCGTCAGCCTCGCCTCCGGCAAGACCTCCTCACCACCACCCTCCACCGCACCACAGTCCCTTCCTCCGACATCCCTCTCCACTCACGGCCCCGTCGTTCGTCCAAACCCACTCCACCGTCTCCAACCGCGGGTCCGGGCGCCACCGTTGATCGTCGCCGGTGCCGTCCTTTGTCTTCATCCTTACCATGGTCCGCGCAAAGAACGTCACCAAGAAGGGTGTCGGCGGCAAAGGGAAAGCCGCCGCCGCTTCTTCTTCCACCCCTCCGGCCCGACGGCTGCCATTAACTATGGCGTCGTCAATGTCTTCTCCAGCCACATCCGCCTCTTCGCCGGCGTCGTCCTCTTCCCCACCTCCGCCAAGGCCGATCCGAGCCTCGAGAGCTCCACCACCTTCTTCGACGGCAGTCACGCAGTCGTCCGGCAAAAGGAAGGCAGCGGCGGTGGTGTCCTCCTCCCAACAAGTGCAGCGACCAACCAAGCGCAAGAAATCCCACCCATCGACTGCCCCGACCGACGTCCACGGCCTTCATCCTCGCTGGCAGCGCGAGCTCAACCTGGAATATGCCTTCGACGTCGAGTTTTTCCGCACGGTCGAGCACGCCAAAGATTCCATTGCGACCCTTGAGCGCCGGGGTCTCCTTCCTGTGTGCACGCCCAATTCCACTGTCTATCTGCGGCTGGTGTGCATGTTTTATCAGAACATGAAACCTATTCCTTTTGGGGACGCGCGTGACAAGGATACATCCCACCGGTACGCGTCCCGTGGGTTCATTTCCATGATCGACGGTGTAGAGGTAACTTTGAATCTCCGGGCGGTCTGCGATGCCTTGTCCATTCCGAAACGCTGCCGCGACCTCCACCGAGCGACGCCTGACGAGTATTACGCCCAGGAGTTCGACGCTTACATGTTTCTTCGTCCGGACCGTTATCCCACCGACACCTTTTCTCGCGCTGAGCTGCCACCGCACATGTGGCTGGTTGACGATGTCCTGCGACGGAATGTCTTCCAGATGGGGCATGCTCAGTATCGGACCGGCGATTGGCTCCACATGCTGTGGCTGTTGGCCAAGGACTGGGCGATGAGTCTTCCGCAGATGATCTTGGAGGAGATCGACCAGTTCTATCGGATGACGGTGCTGGATATGCGGCCCAGTTACGACGGTGCAGCCTGCCCACATCCTCGGCTTATCTCCACGGTTCTACAGCGCCAGGAGCGAGTTCCTGAGGGGGAGGCGACCGTGTCGCTGGATGCCCTTCTGGCAGCACGGTTTCGTTCCGCCACCTGGAGCAAGGTCCTCAGCCACATGCGGAGGGCGGGTGTTTTGCTTAGTCAGCCGCGGCCTAGCCGATCACACCATGCACCGGAGTACGGGCCAGTCGACCATCCTACGCTGGGAGAGATGTACAGAGAGTTCCACGGTGAGTTGACGCGGTCGACGCGAGAGATGCGACTTTCCGAGCAGACCTTTCTTACATTCGGACGCGTCTGGACGACCTTCACCCACCTTCGCCTGTGCTCACTATCGTACCCTACTGTCCACCATCCTACCCTGAGGCCCCACCTCACCCTTGAGTCTTATACTTAGATGCTTGCTTCACTTGCCTGTATATCTTTTTGGGTTCTTGCATCTTAGGCCGTATGTTGGCCAGTTTTTGCTTTGACTTTTGTGGTGGCTGAACTCACTTTTGTACAAGCTTGACATCATATATACATAGCTTTTTGGCTTTGGGGGGGGTATCCTGGGAGTGGGGGACGCTGATTGTGCTGGTCTATAACGGTGTGTATGTGGATGAATGTGGTTGATTTGTGTGTCTTGCAGGTGGAAGCTCAGGATTGTAGTTTTTCTATTTCTGTCATTGTGATGAATGTTTGTACAGCCCTTGGGCTTCTTGCATAAATAGAGGAAATGCTGCCAAATTTTTCTCCAATTTTCATGCCTATTCCTTATATTCCATAAATGCATCACGGGGTATTCCTTCTCTCTTGCTACAGGGCATCTATGCGGTCGCATGCACACCCGGGAGCCATCACTCTTATTCTTGGTTTTCACACCTAACCTTGATCTGCGATTTTGTTGTCTTTCTATCATCAAGGTTACTTCTTCGTATGAAGTATCTCAGGTTATCTCTACCCTATATTCTTTGATTTATTTTTATGACTTCGTGTAATTGGGGACAATTACATTTAAGTTGGGGGGTAGAATTCTAGGAATTCATGTTTATTTATTTCATGATGACCAACTATTATACGTCCCTGAGATCATGTCAGAAGAACGAAATGAAGAGACTTATTGATGAAGATGCTTGATTTAGAAATTTATCTTATGAATTGTTCAGAAATTTATATGTCGTGTAAAATTCAGTAAATTTAACTATGCATGGCATGAGTTCTGTACTTTAACACTTTTACCATGGTTTAGGGATGGCTTGACAGATCTTACTGCACTTGAGCACGTTTACATGTGGATGAGTTGAAATTAGATTCTGAACCTGATACTAGGATAGATTTATGGTTCTAGACTTGACACAGAAAATACATGAACTCATGCAATTATCTGAGTATAAAAAAAAAGAAACAAGAAAGAGAAGAAGAAGGGATTTTCAACTTAGTAACCGGGTAGTGTGCCTAGCCAGCATGGTGTTCGCGTAAAACGGTTGAATTTCCTTTAATAAAAAAAAAAAAATGAATGACTAGTTATGATTTGTAGCCTTCATGGTTTGAGCAAATACCAATACAACAGATGAAAGAAGGCAAAGTGTGAGAGGTATGGTGGAGATCTAAAGAAGTTGAAAAAGAAGAATCAATGTCAAGGTGGCAAGGAACTAGATCTTCAAGCATAGAACAAATTAAGAGAAATTATTGGGGAATCTGACATAAGGCAACAACACATGCTCCATTGTGAAGATTTATTATCTTTAATATAGCAAATTTTAGTCACTGACAGTTTACATACTATGTAGTGCTATTATATGGAGAAACAAGGATGCTTTTAACAAGATCGTAGTGCCAGAAGACATCCTTGACATACTCAATGGGGCATACATCTCAAACAATGTAAGGCAATCATTATTGTAATCATTCTCTGATCTATTTTTATGTTTCTCAATTACCTATTTTCATCTTTGTCATTCATTTTTATTTTTGTGTGTTCATTTTCATCTTTCTCATTTTCATTTTCATCTTTGTAAGTGTCATTTTTATCTTTGTGTCATTCATTTTCATCTTTTTCATTCATTTTCATCTCTCTCATGCATTTTCAACTTTGTAAGTGTCCCTTGATTTAATCTATGAATTCATTTTTATCCTTTGTTGATCATTTTCATCCTTATGATCACCATCTTTTTTCATCTCTCTCATGTATTTTCATCTTTCTAAACCATTCTGGCCTTTCAGATTATCGATGCTTATGCCAAAATACTAAGGGGGCGTTTGGTTGCTTGCATAAGCCAATGCACTGCATAAAAAAATATGCTGCATTAGCAAAAACAACCATTTTGGTTGCATTAGCTAATGCAACATTTGAGGCCTTTTTTGCATTAACTGATGCATGCATTAACTAATGCAGTGGCCAACCAAACACCCTTTTGTATTAGCTGATACATGCATCAGCTAATGCAGTGGCCAACCAAACACTGGTATAGACCAAAATGCTGCATTAGCTCATACATGCATCAGCTAATACAAGCAACCAAACGCTCCCTAACTGAGGATGAGTCCATTGATAAAATATGCGTGTTCATGGAATCCACTTGTTGGGTATGTGCATCTTTCACATAAACTTACCATTACTAAAATCTGTAATGATCATTACTGATGCCAATGTATATGTATATCCAGGAATTCTTTGTACGCCAAGAAAATAAAGAATTCACAAAGATGGTGTATAAGAAAATCGTTGATGCCAGTTATCAGGAGCCACAACCTACTATTTTTTTTCGAATGTGCTCCAATGGCCGCTTCAAAGATAGAGAGCCCAACCACTTTACACTTTTACCGCTTGACCTTGAAAACGAAAAGTGGTATTTCTACAATCCAATGAAGGAAAGAGATGGACGTGAGGATCCATTCTTCGAAGATGCAAAACAACTTGTAAGTCAAACACTCTGTACATGAATTTACGAATCCCACTTGAATTCAATCTTGGCCTAATGCACATTAAAATTTTCCTTTCTCATGCAGAAAGAACGCATTGAATCGCTAGTAAAAGAATTGGTGGATGTTAGCACTCAAGATAGGATCCTCCCAATCAAGGATGTCTGCGATATACCACAACAAGGACCTTCAACGTAAGTGCTTATCTGACAATAGCATGGCAACTCATGCATTTGTAAATCTTAAACATTAAATGCTATATGAGTCTAACTTCAGCTTTCCAAAAAAACAACATGGCTGATTGTGCCATATTTGTGTGCTACTACATGGAGATGCTGGAACTTCATCAATCAATGCCAAAAGAGTTGAAGAAAAAATACGTGAACAAGTTCAAGGTAAAGATTATCGAGAAGCTTGTATTGTATGATTGAAGCAAGCATAGCTAACAGTAATACTTTGCTACGTGTAATGCAATCACATCTCAGTGTACATTCACTGATTTATAATTACATACTTATTTTGAAGGTGTACATTGATTTTAAAGTTGTAAATACAAAGATACAGTTACATTATACTGGTATCTGATGTCTAAGATGTATTGACACCATAAAGATGAAAATTGTATTTATTTGAAAATCATGTTTGATTGTGATGTAATTGATTGTTTCAGTAATAAAAAATTATACATTCACTCATGATTGGCATATGTTGTGTTACATCTGCAATAATGAGATTGAATGAAACAGTCAAATATTGAATTCATGTCCTGTGTTTTTGTCAAAAAGATGAAAATAGGTCAGAAAGATGAAAATAAACAGCGGTTACAATTCCAATTAACATGTCCTATAATTATTCAAGAAAGATGAAGTTGATTCAAATGAACATCATGTCTTTCCATCTTTCTACCTTATTTCCATATTTCTTGATCCATTTTCATCTTTCTGACTCCAATTTCATCTTTCTGGATTTATTTTCTTCTTCCTGATCCATTTTCATCTTTCTGACTTCAATTTCATCTTTCTGACTCCATTTTTATCTTTCTGACTCCATTTTCATCTTCCTTGATCCATTTTCATCTTCCTTGATCCATTTTAATCTTTCTTGATCCATTTTCATCTTTCTTGAATCATTTTCATCTTTGTTGATTTATTTTCATCTTTATTGATCCATTTTCATCTTTCTAAATATTTCTTGTCTTTCATGTCATAAATGCATATGCTAAAAAATGCATGATTTCATCCAGAACATCATGTATGACTGAATTGCACATCAGGAAGATAAAAATGGTAATAAAAGATGAAAATCTGGAATGTTCATAATTGGTTGAATAAAATCAGAATTCAGGGAGCAAATGACAATCACATTTTCAAATATTACAAAGAATGATCAATTATTCCACTCATTTTCTTCCAATACAAAATTTCAATCAAGGATTTCATTGCAATGGTTCAGTACATGTCTTCATGTTATGATTCCCCTCGAGACCACAGCACGGACATTTCATGGTTCTCACACCCTCACCCCTTGATATGATCCTCTTCTTCCTCGACCTTCCTGGAGGCCTCCTGGATAACGGAGGGAGAATTACAGATTCATCTATGGTCGCATGGTCCGGCTTATCAATAGTAGGAACAGGATAAATTGGATATGAATAAGACATAGCATATTATGACTTGTGAAAATAAACATCCACAAACAAATTGAGGTCTTGTCTAGAAGCCATGATGCAGGCGATAGCATGGGAGCATGGTACACCATTCAATTCCCATTGGCAACATGAATATGCCATCTTCTCTAAATCAACTGAAACTGATGGATTTGATTCAACTTGGAATAGCGTATTGGTAGAATTCTTGACGAACCAAGTCTTTGCTTCATCAAAGGATGCATTAATCTTCCGATCGATTTTTGGACATATGATAGAATTTCACATTTTGCAAGCAACCTCCCTATCTGCATGTACAAACACAATGTCAATACCAACAAGTATCAATGTGACTCGTCAGAAAGACGAACATGACTCAACAAACATGAAATTTAACATTGATTCGTTTACAACAATCACACAAGATGAAAATGAATGGAGGGAACAGAAAGATGAAAATAAATCATCAAATATGAAAAATGTAAGATTCAATTCATGCATACTTATTTGTGATGTATTAATTTGGGATCAACCCTTTTAGACCATACGTACCAGACAATTGTTGCATCAATTTTGTCTGTATCAAGTCCACCATATTAGTGATCGGAAGATACCTTTCATTCTTAATCTAAAAATTGAATGACTTGGCGGCACTGGAACACATCTAACCATACCTATTCTCTTTGAAATAGGCATTCACCCAATACTCCTTGGGGTAGATTCAGTAAGAAACTCTCCGCAATACGTCCACCCTCAGCCAAGAACTCATCAACATTTTTCTGATAATGTTCAGCAGTCGGAGCATAGGCACATTCACAAAGCTTGTAACACATTTTATCCTTGAACTTACCTTTGCAGCGGCTACGACTAAGAACATCCCTCAAATTCTGTTTCAAATGGAATAAACAATAGGCATGAGTGCTTCTTGAAAACATAAAGGACACAACTTTTAAAAGCCCAGTGTTCCGGTCTGAAACAAAAGTTATGATCCTGCCCTTTGATACAATTTCTCTCAGACATTCCAAAAACCAAAACCAATTAGCTTCATTCTCAGAATCAATGATGGAAAATGCAAGTGGAAATAGACCTACATAATTGATGTGGAAAAGATAAAAGTGAGTAAACATGAAAGACGAAAATGAAGAATTGACCTACAAGATGTAACTGTCAGAATAAATGCATCAATTTTGGTTGTCTTGGGATGCGATAACCTTGCAAAGATAAAATTGACAACTGCAATACTTTCATCTTTGTTGATTTATTTTCATCTTTCTCATTTATTTTCATCTTACTGATTTATTTTCATCTTTCTCATTCATTTTCATCTTTCACATTCATTTTCATCTCTATTGATTTATTTTCATCTGTGTGGATTCATTTTCATCTATGTGTGTTCATTTTCATCTTTATTGATTCATTTTTATTTTTGTGAGTGTCATTTTCATCTTTACGGAATCATTTTCATCTTTGTGTGTTTATTTCCATATTTGTCATTCATTTTCATCTTTGTGAGTAAACAACAATATAGATCAGCATTGGCAGGGATATCAAGCCAGAACATGCTAAGGATAGGACTCTTACCTTGGTTGCCATCCTTGGCGGTGGCATCCAGTAAATGCCCTTTGAATTTTGTCTTCAGATGTGTTCCATCAAGGAAAGCAATGGCTGACAATATCTAAAACCATCTATGCAGCCCTTGAAAGCAACAAACATCCTTCTGAAACGACCAGAATCCTCATCAACTTCAATTCGAAAACAAGAACCAGGATTTGCAATGATTGTGACTCTAGCATACCAACATAAATCGCCAAAAGATTCATCATGGTCACCAAAAACGTCCTTCTTGGCCATCTAAACCCCTGACCATGCCTGGTCATAAGATATATGTAAACCATAGTTTATGGTGAACTGCTTAACTATGTCAATAGGATGCACCTGGTCTTCAATCAAACTTGCAACCAACTTGGAGCTCATCCGATTATGCTTATATACACGCGAAGCTGCTCCACATGTATGGACATTAATAAGTTTCCTAAGATAAAAGAACCCATTGATTGGTTCATGAGTAGCGTGCACCATCCAATCACAACCCGTACTATCCCTCTTCGGGCACTCCGTTGTGACTCTATGAGGCTCATTTCTCACAAATTTATACCCATACCCCGATGCAAGTGATTGCTTCTGCAAACACAATCTAAACTCCGTGACACCACTTTCAAATTTCTGCCCCACATGAGTGATAGATCAATCCCAAAAAACCGTCATCAACGTCCTTTTTTGATGACGACAAAAACCAGCGAGCATATCAACCTTGGCGTCATCAACAATATTATCAATTTGTGAAGAACACACATCACTTCCACTGCCACAAATGCCAAGACCACCATCTGAAACTCCCACATCAATAAAATGGAGCCCCAAAGTAGCTGCAGCCGAAAACAAACCATCGAAATCACAATCCGAAGCAAGAACGCATCTCGGATGCCCATGTATCGGATAATAGAGCTGTAAGGTATTTGTTCATCACCATACTTGCAGAACAAAACCAACTTGTCCAACATCAGTGATCATGTATACACCTAATGTCAACCAAGAATGCAAAACTTGGATTACAATGCATTAGGAGAAAAAGAAATCAACCAAAAAACAAATAACAACACACAACAATACTGAAAAAAAGTTACAAAATCATCAATAAATAAGCAATCTACGATTTCAACCACGAAATAACCACGAAAGAAAACATCCTTAAAACACATAAAGAATCATAATACATACTAGGGAGAACGATCGAGCAAGCATCCACGTGCTAGGGTTCTCGAAGAAGACGGTGATTGATCGTCAAAGGACGACGACGACAACTAAAAACTACTTGCTAGCCTACGTTAGTTCGTCGGAGGAAGACGAAAGCAACTAAAGATGCTCACAAGTGGAACGACGGAGGAAGACGAGACGACGTCATGCGTGCAGTGGATCATCGAAGGAAGACGAGACGACGGAAGAGGGCATGATCAGAGGAAGACGAGACGACGCCAACTTATAGGATTGGAATAGAAGGGCAATTTCGACTTTTGAATCAGTAATACCCGACAGCTAATACCATGATGGGGTTTCAAGATTAAACAAAAAGCTAATGGGGTTTTTAATGATCATTTTTGTTAAACTGGTGTTATTGACAATTAACTATTTTTAATTTTTCTTTTTCCAAACACTACATGAAGAAAAAATGAGCTGGTGATCGGTGAAAACAATGGCATTTCACATAGTGCCCCAGGAATTTTTTATTTCCAATTTTGATATTTTTTCTTCAAAACTCCCCCTCTCCCCCCCCCCAATCTCGTAATTTTATTTCGTGTCACGATATCATGCACTGATGCACTCGTCACACTTGATATCGCCGCCCAATGTAGCAAGTGGCTCAAGTAATTTGTTTTTCTATCATTTTTATTCAATTCCAATTCAAATTCACATGATAAACTATAAAGAGAAATAGAAATATGAATGACAATTAGATAAATATTTTTTAAAAGGTTCCACATTAGTGCTTGATCGAGCCTATCATGAAGCCAAGCCTTAACGAGCTAAGTTGGATCAATGTTCAAGCTCTTTTGAGTTGAAGAAGTGTAATCAAGCTCTCGGCTCATTTAGGTTCAAGTCAAGCTCAAGCGAAGCTCGAGGCCCTTGTTTATTTTACATCCCTACCTATGTACAGCTTTTGGAATAAACAAAAGAAATAAGAGTACTTTAAATGATATAGTGAGAGACTACTTTTTTCCTGTGCCCTTGGTACGGTTTGATCTGTTTCTATTGCATGACGACATTGTTATGATGAAATTGAAGACGGATTCAAATATCACAAAATACTTCCCAAAATTCTTCAATTTATAAACTTCCAAAAAAGAAATCGTTTGATAAAAAGAAGATGAACACTAACTTATAGGGGATCTAGAATTTTGGGTTCTAGAGAAGAGAGATGGAACTAAGAAGTAAAAAGACCGAGAGAGGCCCGCAAATCATTACGAATTCCGGACGAACCTTTGGAGGCGATTTTTCAAAGGAGGTCGAGAAGGCGAGGTTGTTTAGGATTTCACCCACGATTTTTCTCTCGACATATGTAGGTTGTTTTCAGTTACAATCTTAGACGATTTTTCACCCTTCGATGAAAGTGTCTCCCACCATTGAATATATGAGTCGAAGGTTAACTTATAACCATCACCTCATATTATTTTGAGAGATTTCAGATGAGCCAAGGAAAAGATGAACGATTTGTTTAACACTCTCTTGGTCGCCTTCCCATTTCCCAAAGCCCATCACCTCTAGATGCTCCTTTGTACACACATACCAAAGGGTAATGCTCTGGGAAATGCTCAACTCGGGCTTATTTGGTATCGGGATAGGTGCAACCAATCCCGAGGATTGGCAGCATCGATCTCAGGATAGCAGCCAAACACCCTCTTTATCATGAGATAGAAATTCTAGGATAAAGGGGGATTCCTATCCCAAGATAGGAACTATCCCGGGTTCCAGCATCCATATACCGGGATTCATTTCAAGTTAATTTAGAATATTTTTAGTTAATTTAGAACTGGAAGGTGGCTTCTTATTTAATGCTTTTCAAGTTAATTTAGAATATTGTAGTTTGTTTGTGTATCTTATTATAATATTTTTGGATTTAATCAGGTTGATTATGTCGAATATTTTATTTAGAAGTACCGGTGAATATATGCATTGTAATATTAATGAAACGAGAAAATATTATTAATTAAATTATATGCATGATCATATTATATGTATTATCATATTATTAAGTAATTGATTAAAACCAAGGTGAATATTATATACATCATCATATAATTAATTAAACTACCAATATCTCACATAAAATTTCAAAAGTTGAATTTACTTATTTTATATTATTTTAATAATATATATATTAAAAAATAATATTATATTCATATAAATGGGTCCGCATATGACCATGCCATGTAACCATATATGTCATGTGGCGATGCGATCCTTTTTCGCGTACGGCGGAGGCCACGTGTACGTACGTCGCCGGCGACGAACGCCCTCAACATCGCCGAGCCATATGACCATGTGGAGGACGGGCGGTCATCAATGCCGACGATGGTGACGGAGTGAGTGTCCGCTGGAGATGGAAATAACTGGGCGTTTATATGAGAGGGATTCACCGGTGGTGTCGAACAGGACGGGTGGGGTGGTAATATTATACTTTATTATAATATATTCAGGTTGATTATGTCGAATATGTTATTTAGAAGTTAAGGTGAATATATGCATCATAATATTAATAATAAAACATGAAAATATTATTAATTAAAGTATATGCTTTATAATATTATATGTATTATCATTTTATTAATGGTCCGTTTGGGCGTGCGTTTCTGCTGTCCAAACGCACTTTTTTTTTGACCGAACGCAGCCGCGTTCACAAAAATCCCGTTTGGGAATAATAGCAAACTGGTGGGGACCACGTCAAAACTGCGTCAGAGACGAAGCAGTTTATAGGTGCTTTTATCTGGCCGCACCTTGGCTGCGGCGTAACAAACACAGAAACTAAATAACAAACTAATATTTTACACTATACATTTAAAAATAAACGCACACCCAAACAATAAATTACATAAACACACTTTTCTACCACAGTTTATTAACGTGTAATACTAAACAGTTTTTAAGCCGTTACTGCACCGCACCTCACCACAGATTACAAACACACCACACCTCACCACAGTCATAAAAAACACAACGCACGGGCAAACGGAGCCTAAGTAAGTTATTAAAGCCAAGTTGAATATTATATGCATTATCATATTATTAATTAAACTACTAATATGTCCCATAAAAAAATTCAAAAGTGAAATTTACTTTCCACCTCACCAATTCCTATTTCTATTCCATTTTTTTTTATCTAAACACCATTTTCTTATAATAATTACACTCATTATTCTATTTTTGACCAAACACTTTAAAGCGGAATAACTTTTATACCACAACTCAACTTATCTCATGTACTAATCTCTATTGTAATTCCGGACTATTATGCAATCAAACGGTACTTAAGAGTCAGACGGAACGGCTTTTTTTTTCAAACAGAGTTCCAGGATCAGACGGCGATAAGAGCTCCGAAACTAGGACAGCGCAGCGGAAGCAAGCTGTCGGTTAGGCTTACTGGGAGGTGAGGGTAACGGGGGCCTGTACATGTTCCAGCAGCATGACCGTTAGTGAATAGCGTCACCGCACGTTACAAGAGGCGCGCGTGGCGGTGAGGATAAGACCCCATCCCATGGCCTCCGGCGAGCGAGAAATAAGATAGAATAGATCTACACCGAATCCTCTCTCTTTTCTCTCGCTCTGTCGCTAGTGTCATCATCATATCGCTCGCATAGGGTTTCGAGTTCGGTTCCCCTCCACTCGTCGTTTCTCGGCGATCCGAGCCCGGGGATCGGATCGGTACGGGCGCTGTCGGGGGAGGCAAGGCAATCGCCGCCGTTCCTTGGTGCTTAGGGATCCGCGTGGGATGCCGGCGAGTTGGGGGAGGAGATGAGCGGGAACACGGGTGGGGGGGAGGACGAGGAGGAGGAGGAGGAGTTCTACGAGTCTTTGGATCGGATTCTTTCCTCGTCTTGCTCCTCCACCTCCGCTTCTGATGATGACGATCACCACCACCGGCGACGCCGCCACCACTTCCCGAGACTCCCACCACCCGCTGCCGTGTCCTACGAGGTGTGGATTGCCGAACCGCCGGCCCCGGTGGAGGAGCGCCGCCAGAGACTCCTCCAGCAGCTAGGCCTCGCTGGAGACCCTGGGCTGTCGAGGATTCGATCCGAGAGTGGCGTCGCCGACGCCTTGCCACAGCGTCTGAGGGAGGTCGATATAGGGAGATCCTTATCCAGCGACCGCCTGTTCCGCGGCCCTGTGACCCCCTCATCCGCCATCCTTCGATCCAGATCCGACAACTCCGTCGACCACGGGAATGTACATAAGCCCTCCCAGAACCAACTATTTGGGTCGCAAGCAGCGGGAAAGCCTCCTCTTGTTGGGAGATCTCGGCAGTCGTCGGACGGGAACATCGAGGAACCTGATGGTGGGGATGGGAGGGAGGAGGATCGCCAGGAGGAGGACCTCCGGTGCACGATAAAGAATTTAGATAACGGGAGTTCGTTCGTGGTGAAGGAGTTCAGGGAGGACGGTATGTGGGATAAGTTGAAGGAGGTGGGGACGGGAAGGCAGCTCACCATGGAGGAGTTCGAGATGTGCGTTGGCCGATCCCCTATAGTCCAGGAGCTCATGCGGCGCCAGAACGCGGTTGGGTCTGGCAAGGATGGTATCAGCGGTGGTGTGGATATCACTGGCGCTGGGCCCGGGCAACGTTCTCGGTCCAGCGGGGGGACAAAGTCGAAGAAGAGGGGAAGTTGGTTGCGGAGCATCAGGAACGTAGCCGGTACTATGGTTTCCGGTGCCTACCACCTGGACCGGCGGAGCAGCGATGAGAGAGACACATCATCAGAGAAGGGCGGGAGGCGGTCGAGCTCGGCCACCGATGATAGCCAAGATGGCCTCCACCCACTACATTGTGGACCGGAGCGGATTAAAGCTCGGCAGTATGGGAAACACCACAAAGAGCTTACTGCATTATACCTAAGCCAAGAGATACAGGCACACAATGGATCCATTTGGAGCATCAAGTTTAGTCTTGATGGGCGATTCTTGGCTAGTGCCGGAGAGGACTGTATCATTCACGTGTGGCAAGTCGTGGACTTTGAGAGGAAGGAGGAGTTCCTTGTTGATAAGGGAACAGAGGAGAACGGGAATCGCAATCCATTTTTTGCTGCAATCAACGGTTCACCAGAGCCCACATTAGCCTTGGCTTGTGTGGAGATGAATCACTGGGAAAAAAAGAGGAGATCCAAACTCCCGGGGAGCAGGAAGTCAGTGAGTTCAGATCACTTGATGGTGCCGGAGTATGTCTTTGCGCTTGCGGATAAGCCCATCTGCTCCTTCAAAGGTCACCTTGCTGACGTACTTGATCTCTCGTGGTCCAAATCCCAGGTATCTTTTCCTTTCTTTGGTGATGGTTGTACCATTAATTGTTATTGGTGCAGACATGACTTGTTTAGTTCCAAGATTCAAAGAGAAGCACATGTTGCATATTCGTGGTTGCAAGATTTTGTCCCTAGTCAATTAAACTTTGTTTTCCTTCTTTTGACACTGAACTAATTGCTACAAATGAAGTATGCCATGTAGGAAGTGAATGTTGAAGGTTCTATTGGATGTGAAAAATGTGATGGATGTGAAATCTTAGGAATGCCTTTTGTAGAACATGCTAGTAACAAATGTGGGTTTGAGACCGGGTTTGAGACACAATTCATTTCAATCAGGTAAATTGGGATTAACGTTTATTTTGGAGATCTTTGTGCTTATGTCGGTAGCAAATCTTTATGAATTTCCACAAAAAAGTCTTAGGGGTTATAGACTCAGTTGCTAATGATTGCATATGGCGTAGATGAGATTGATGATGAGATACAAACTGAACCTGACAAAAAACTTTTTGTGTTCTGTTTGTTCACACCTCCATAGGATTTTTGTTCCTTTGTGTTTGTCATATATTCAATTGATGTTGAACACCTATCTAGATAATTGTTTTCTTTCACCTTTCGCAACAGTGCTTGTTGTTATGTACATATGTTATGTAGGTGTAGCCGTTGATGGTTTTTATGCCACTTCCATCACTTATCTTGATATTTGTCACATGACTGCCGTATTTTATGGTTATATGGTCATTTAGTGCTAGTGCAGCATATAAAGAAGATCCCAAGTCACTCTCTTAGGAATTAATTTTGAGTTCTATTTGTTCTGTTTTTTTTTGCTAATAATGCTACTGTACTAGATGGTAGTTTTGCTCTAGATGCATGATGGGTGAAGCTGTATGGCAGATAATAGTCAGTTATGCCATGTAAATTTGATGGTCATCATTGAAAAAAGATATAGAGATAGCTAGTGGTTCTTGCTTGCAAATGAATTTCTGCTATACTTCGTATGAATGGATAATCCCATTCTTGATGGCAGATATAATATTAAATTCAAGGAATTGTTAAGCTTTGGGTTATTATTGTAGTACATGGTGAATTTTGTTGTGTGCATCATGTAAGACCTTTTCTAGTTAAACTGCTTGTTTAGGTGTACTGCCTTATCTTGTGCTGCTAGAAATGTCTAGAGCTTTGTTTAGTTCATCTCTTCTTTGGTAATTTTTGTCGAAGGACAAAAATGGAGATTGCCATTGTGGATTGGTTTGATGATTGACTTCATCTGTTGGCATGCTAATTTAAATCACTTTTTATGTTTGTTGGTGCAGTAAGCATTACGTTACTGCGCAAGATTTAATGATCTTGATTGCATATGTTGGTAGTAGTACGATTTAGATATGGGATTTTCTTCAGAGTTCACCAGCTATATCATTTTGTTTGCTGGTGGGATGCTTTATAGTGTAAATGGTTATTAATGGGTTTCTGGCATGAAAATTTATTTTCAATTGCAATCAATTTCGGAAATCTAGAAAAACATACTATTTTTACCTCTTTTTAGGACTTGAAAAAGGTCATGTCTTATATTATGATAGGAAGAGCCAGAGGAAATAAAGAGGAAAGAAATAATGACAAATCACCTCTCAGTATTCTCAGCCCTATCCATGGCATATGAACAGGTTGTGGCCTTGGCTTGGGTCGGGTTTAGCTTTTAGCCCGAAACCTGTTAGTATTCTCAGCCCTATCCATGGCCTCCCTCTCCACTGAACTACTCCAGCCTCTTTGCGTACCCTCTGGCTACCTCTGGCATCCTCTGGCATCCTCTGCCTCCTCTATCTCTTCCCTCTCTCACCTCCTCTCCATGTCTCACTGTCCCTCTCACACCTCCCCTCTACATCTCCTATCCCTCTCTCCTAAATCTGGAGGCCGGCATGAAGGCTGCGTCAATAGCCGGTAGCCAGCAGTCGGCATGGGTCATGCCGGCCTTTAGATTCAGTCAGGTTTCTATCATATCTCCCTTTCAAAAAGTCTAAAATATCGCATTTTGTAATTATTATTTCATGTTATACCGTCTTGTTAGTTTTCGTGGCATATTCTGTTACAAAGTCACATGGTTCCGTTAGTAACTGACATCAGGCAAACATTTTACTGAAATGCCCTCATTGTGGTGTGAAATTTGCATACCAAAGCTATTCTCCCACATTATATATCATTCTTCTCAAGATTCTAACTCGAAATCACTTTGACCCTCCATCACAACTTGATTGGTCTCCTATCTAAGCTTCGAGAAGATCATGATATTATCCACAGCTCTATCCCATTGGTTGTTATTATTTTCCTTCTATGCCTAGCTACTGAAGATTTAATGACAAAGGGCTTTGTAGTCATTTTTCTTGCTTTAGGTTGAAGTGTAACCTGGGTTATCTTGGCTAACTATATGGCAGTTGATGGTAGGGGAAATACCAAATAAGCATCATAATATAGGGGATCTAGGATATCTCGTAGAATCTAGGGGAAAATGTGATGCTCTGAAATTTTTGGAGTGGAAATATGATAATAACTCTCGCAGTTAGCATCTTTTTGCTGGTTTTGGCTTTTGTTTCCTGTCAGAGCTTTGTTTCATTTAATCCTTTTGTGAATGTCTCAGTGCAGTTCTCCTGCACTGAAGATTGATCAAGTAATGGTCCTGAATAATTCTGTGTTTAGGAGTTAATTGGTGGTTATAAGTCATAAATGACTTCTCTAGAAGTCGCTGTGACACAAACTCTGTACGTTTTGACCCTTAATGACACTTGACGGATGACTTTCTACTTAAAGTGATTTGCTAAACTCTGATTGTTCTTCCCTGCAGTACTTGCTTTCATCTTCAATGGACAAAACAGTCAGGCTGTGGCACATGTCTAGCAGTTCCTGTTTGAAAATGTTCTCACATAGTGACTACGGTATGCATCTCATTAGGTCCATGATGCTTAAATCCTTGTTTGCTTTGTGGTTTTGTGCTTGCTTCTTAGATAATGAGAGTCCTGCTTCCAACATTTTTCTTGGTGCAGTGACTTGCATCCAGTTTAATCCCGTTGATGACAGATACTTCATTAGTGGGTCCTTGGATGAGAAAGTTCGCATATGGAGTATTCCAGACCGTCAGGTTGTTGACTGGAATGATCTTCATGAAATGGTTACTGCTGCTTGCTATACCCCCGACGGACAGGTTTCCTTAATTTTCTACCTTTTATGTCTTAACGATTGTATACAATCATAATTCTGAAGATCTTTTTCTCTCTTGTTCTTATTAATCCTCTCAAGTCTAATTGTTTTTGTTTCTTGTTTTGTTTAACTTTTTTCAGGGTGCCCTAGTTGGTTCACACAAGGGGAGTTGTCACTTGTATGACACGTCTGGTATGATGTTCAGTAACCCTTCTCTCTTCCCTTCTTTTTGCTTTCTCATATTTACAGTTTATTCTTACTAATATACAATATATGGAGTGTGATTATAGTGGGGCCATCCTCTCATAAAAGAATACCTTTCGAGCTTAATTTCTCTTACTATGACTTGGTTTCTCAGCTTGTGTTATTGATATCCTTTTTTACCATCAGACAACAAGCTGCAGCAGAAAAGTCAGATTGATTTACAGAACAAGAAAAAGAGAGCAAATCACAAAAAGATTACTGGTTTTCAGGTGCGGGATGATGATTTGGTGCTGTTTGCTGGTTTTCTGTCTCAAATCTGTTTAATTTTGGCTCAATAAACTTTTTTAGTTTCCTCTATTGCCATTTGTTACAGTTAACAGATTATCTTGTCTGTGTCATTAAACAGTTTGCCCCAGGGAGCTCCTCGGAAGTGCTAATTACATCAGCAGATTCACGAATTCGTGTAGTTGATGGTGTTGAGCTAGTTCAGAAATTTAAAGGTGAAAATTGTTGTGTGACTTCTGTGATTAATTTAATCAGGTTTCTTCAATTTTTTTAGTTATATGTTGTGTATTGTGTCTGTGTGTAGGAATCATACTACGAAGAGCACTGTGTAATTAAGTTTCCTTTTAGCAACTAATTCTTGACTGAATAGTGATTGACTGTTTGATATCTTTTCTTATGTTTCTTTCACTGAGGTTGATGACCACAAGAAGATCATTTCTGGCCAAATTTATAGTTCATTCATAAAAACAAAATGTATTATGTAGTCTACTGTGCAAATTTGGCACTAGAACAAGTCCATAGGAGGCATATTGCAGTAGCATCCTTGTCGGTGTGCAAGCTACTTCAGGTCCTAGATGTTCATGATGAAGTTCCAAATTTGGCATGAGTTCTGTAATACCAAAGCCATTAATCCTAGACTGTGTGACAGGTATCAGTCTGACAAAGTTGATGAAGCAAAGGCTGGTAAGGTCAAAAAATTTTCAGTTTGATAAACATGATCATCATGTTTGCTCTATTTGATCACAAACCATTATGTTTGCTTAAAAATAACATAGGTTTGGGTTGAGGAGGTTGGTGTAATGCTTTATGCTTCTCTGTTTAGTTTTTTGTTGCATGCTAATGGAAATTTCTCATTGGCAACAAATGCTGAGCCTCCCTCTATCCCACTACTATTGATACATTAGCTTCCTGATGCTTCTTGCCCCCTTTAAGTAAGCATAGTTCGTGGTTACTGTCTTTTAGATTACCTTAATGTTAGGTGTTTATATTAATTCTGAAACTTTATCTATTATTTGGAAGCAAGTGCTTAAATTTGTTTTGGAAATGCCCATTTATTCACGCATCAACACTGAGGCATAATACGTTGGTGTCATTTCATTTATCCATTGCATTCACTGTTTTCATCAAATGCCAGTTCTTATTTCGTTTCATTCCGAAGAAGTTCCAAACTAGTTCCAAGTAACAATGCTATGTTCCTTTTTGTTTTACACTTGTCTGGACTTTGAAGTTGAGGTTCTCTCTTTTGACTGCATTATCAAGGGTTGAGAATTTTTTAATTTTTTTATTGATATGCCAATGTAGAAGAATGTTGGATTATACTGGGAATGGTTATAATTTCTGAAATTAGCAGCGAAACCACAGGTAGAATTTGATCATGTATATAATTGGAATGAGAAAACTCGTCTCCCAGTGGGTGCAGAGATACAAATGACTGGCAGTGCAATACGTACTTTTCTTCTTTTTAGCAATTCAGACTCAACTGCATCAATTAAGTGGTTATAATTAACATGACTGAACCTCCTTTAGAGGTCCTTTCCCAATCTTCATTTCTGTAAATCTCATGCATATTGTCAAAGTGGGTTGATGCTACTGTCCATATTGTCAAAGTTGTTTGGTAGCTTATTGCAATTTGATGTGCTATATCTTTCATGGGTTATTCGTTTAAGTGTACATGGATGGCATCTTGTTTGACGGTAGGCATTGAATGTTCTCTTTTGGAAATTGTATCAAATGTTAGCTCAAATTCTTCTTTTGGGATCTTTTGAAGTAGTGCTCTCAGGCTGGCTCTTTTGGTTACCTGACATGGTTATCCCTTCAGGTTTTCGCAACACAAGCAGCCAGATCTCAGCTTCCTTGACTGCAAATGGGAAGTATGTTATATGTGCTAGCGAGGATTCTCATGTCTACATGTGGAGATATGATGCTGATTCTCGGCCAAATAGAAGCAAAGGAGTCGTCAATGTTACACAGTCTTATGAACATTTCCACTGCCAAGATGTGACGGTAGCAGTTCCTTGGACAAGTGTTAGCATGGGAGGAATGGTAAGAACACATAGCAACAAAAGGAATGAGCTGAATGGAACGTCGAGGGCTGATTCACCGGTGCTGTCAGATGCCAATGGACATGACCACTCACCCATGGCAGCTCATGCCTGCAGTGATTGCTCACAACACAGCAGTATCAATTCAGGTTCTGCTCACTTTGGTGATAGGGCCTCCTCCACCTGGCCTGAAGAGAAATTGCTTATGACAGCCAACAAATATAGCTCTCAAAACATTGGTGATTCCTGCAACGGTGGGATGCCCTTCCAGAGCAGGTCAGCCTGGGGATTGGTGATTGTGACTGCAGGCCGTGGTGGGGAACTCAAGGCATTTCAAAACTTTGGCTTTCCAGTCCGCATATGATTCTCCATTTCTGGAAGCGCTGCAATTCCTTGCCACACTAATAGCTTGCACATCAGTCTCCATGACGCGCTTGGTACTATGGTTATTTTGTGAATAGGTATAGATATATCGTGAGATTGTAATCTTCAGATGTTTATTTAATTGGTTCCCTGTGCCAGTCGATCGACAAGGCAGCAGTTTAAGCCTCGGAGTTCAGATTGATTCAGAACCATCAGGGAAAATGTTACGAAAATGTAGATGAAAGAATGTTAAAAGGTGAAAGCTGCTGCTGATGCTGGGCCTCGACCGATTCTTTGATCCCATCGTTTTCTCCAGGGGTTTGCCCTTTGATTCTCCCCCTCTTGTTCCACTTTTGCTTATTTTGTATTTGATGTAAGAAAAAGATTCAATGCAGTAACAAAGTTGAGATTAGGTGGGAGATGCTTCGTGTGTTGGCGCCTTTACTTTTCCGCTGATTTGTATACATGGCTGAAACCATGCAGGTTATGTACGGTTTAATCGGTGGTGAGGTATTGACTGATAATTCTAATTCATCGGCATCTCACTATTGATGGAATAGATCAATCAGTCGGTACCTCACTACTGATTAAATACATCAATGATTAGATTGGTTGTGAGGTACCGATTGGTTGATTTAATTCATCGGTATTTCATTATCAAAGGAATAGATTAATTAGTTGGTATCTCACTACTGATCATCATGTGCATTATACATGTCATGTGATCATATACATAAAATTTTATTCTTTTTCATGGACTGTTGAAAACTATGCGCTGAATCCCTTTAACTCTTGACAAGAAAGTAGGGAGTAACGGCTTTGTTCCATCTGACAGCCTTGCCGTTCATACTAATATTACTGGTCAGTAGCAGTGTTTATAAAAGTTTGAAGATGAACTGCAAGAGGGATATTTGATGAATTTGGGAAGGTATTTTGATGAAGGGCAATGGTTCAAAGATTGGGCGTTTAGATGCAATCGCATTTCAACCTCTCAATCATTGCAGATGCATCTAGGGTTAGCCAAGCCAATCCAACACCTGATCTGATATTGGTAAGCAAGAATGGTTGCTTGCAATCATTTAAATCAGAACTATTCCTTTTGTTGATTGTAACTTTATATCACATGATATTCATAAGCATGCAGATTACATATCCTCAGGCTAACAAGACAAGCAGAATAGTTCATTTAACAACAGCCTTTCATCTATCCATATATATAAAGCTCACTTACATAATTCTGAAGCCAATACTAAAATCATTAGCCTCAACGTAGCAACAAATGAAGTCCGACGTCCTGATAGCAAACACTACTAAACCAAGTGCCTACGCTTCAGCAGTCTTCACTCTTCTAACCATTATCGCACATTTGTAGTAACACACATTTGTAGTTATATGTTACTACATGATGCTTCAGATCTTGGAGTTCTCAGTTGCTGGAGTGATGAATTCAGCTATGTCATCATCCCAACAGTTCCAATAACCAGAAGACGAAGAGGAATCCAGCGCTGTCACACCGCTCATGTTCACAGGAAGGGACGATGACGGCGGCTGCTCCAGTTTCCACAAGCTAGGAGTTGAAGTAATGCTCGTTGTCTTGAGGTTCTCTTTAGCCAATGGTTTCATAAATTTAAACATAGAGGAAGGCGAGGAGGGGGTGACGGTGGTGGAGAAAGGGATGTTCATGGCGTCGTTGAATTGAGAGGAGAAAGGTGCATTGCTAGACACCAAAGAAGATCCCATAAAGTCGGTGGCCATGCCGTACTCCGATGGATGGAGTAACATCTGATGGATGGATGGAAAGATTTCATTCGAGTGGTCTCCAATCAAAGATAGAGATGTCGGTTGCTGCTGCTGAGATACGAGATAAGGATCGCTAGTGGTAGTACCAGCGGCGGCGTCGGTGGCGTTATGAGTTGTCTTGAGCCGCTTGTTCTTTCGACCGCCACCAACAGGGACGTTGCGGAGGGTGCCGCCTTCGGTCCAGTGTCGGCGGCAGGCCTTGCACAAGTAGCGCGGCTGCGACCGGCTGTAGTTGTTGTAGTAGCAGAACTTGGTGTTCATGGATTCGCATCTCGGACACTTCAGCGCAGGCTGCCTCTGCTGCTGATTGTTCGTATTGCCACTCCTCGCCGGACCACTCGCCGCCTTAAAGAGGTCCTTTCGATTCAAGAGACCATTAGACATTTTAGAACAAAAGATTACCAAATGAGCTAAAGATGGCTGTGGGCTATATATATGAATATGACATACCTGGGACCAGTCGAGGAAGCCGTCGGCGGAGGCTTGTTCGGAGCTGAGGCCCATGGCGAGAGGAGTGGATATATATACAAGAGCTTAACGATTAGGAAACAGAGCACAGAGCAAGCAGAAGAAAAGGAGGAGGAGTAGGAGGTTGGTGGCCGCCGACGCCAACGCTCGTGCTGGTTTGGAGATGATCGCAAAGACGGCTGGAGTCCTCCAGACAGAAGAATAACGCATGTCGGAGTGGGATCTAAACTCGTCGCTGCCGATCCAAAACAAAGGGAATTAAACAACCACCGCCGCCGCGGTACGCCGCTGCTGTAGATCAATCACTAAAGGTTATATTTCTATCCAGATGGCTACAATTACTTGGCTTTTAAGATTGCTCGTTCTGTAGGCTGGGCTTCTCTTTGGCTTCGGTTCTTCTATTGAGGTAGCTTTATACACTTTAGAGGAACCACTGTAGGAAATGGGTAGGACCATGGATGCATTTAATATATAAGAAGGAGAGCTGAAGAGGGGTTTGCTTAAGGCAGAAGGCAAAGATGGATGGAGAGGGAATACGGGATGTGGAAACACGTGAGAGTTCGTCTGGATGGATATAAACAAGGAAAGACGATGATGGTTCCTTGTTGGTGTTGGCCATGGGCGGCGGCGAGTTGGATTGAGATGGGGTGGCGGCCGGAATCGGAATGGGGAATCGCCGTCAGTCGCAATCGGATCCTAGTAGATGGGGGTAGTGCGGGGTGGAAACGGGGGGATAAAGGACGGAGTAGTCGTGGTCGGTGGAGATAGTGGGCGGCGTGGGACCAGACAGCAGCTCAGCCGTGACACAGAGAGAGAGAGAGAGAGAGAGAGAGAGAGAGCGGCACTTTTGTCTACACTACGGTCTAGGAGTGAACGAAGCCGAATCAAAATCATAATTCAAAATCATAATTGAAAATTTTGGTTCAATTTTTTGATATATTCGGTTCGGTTTGGTTTTTTATATGTTAAAAATTTGATATTCGATTCGATATTCAATTTTTATTTTTTAAATTCAGTATATATCGAAATACCGAAATATTTAATATAATATATGGTATTTATATATATATATATATATATATATATATATATATATATATATATATATATATATATATATTATCATATATTCACAGCCTTGTCACTGAGTGGCGTTGGCTTGTATTATTCATTGGATTGAGTCGGGTGAGTTGGGTCGAGTGATCTCACAGCCTAAAAAGTAACATCTATGAATATATGATCTATTGATCTATGGCCCATTGGCCCTATTGCCCACTTGAGCAGTCCAGCCAATGCCATGCCCTAGCCCTCCAAGTTCCAACCACACAACCATGGGCTGCGGCGACTGCCGACTGGTAGTCCCTCCTCCCGGACCTCCCGTCCTCCGGTAGCTGACAACGGACAAACAACACCCGTTCACAATCGGCGACACGCCGGCACTCCACCACCAGGTCCACCACTAACGGTTAGTTCCTCTTCTCCTCATCTTTTTCTTGTCTTTATTTCCTCTCTCTTTCGTTCCTTTCTTTTGATGTTTTTTTGTCAACTGCATCCTCACAAATCTTTTGATTTCCCCAGTTCCCATGCATCTCTCACAGTTCTTTTGATTTTGTTTTGATCGGTTATTTTGATTTTGCTTTGATCCACTGCATCCATCACAGTTATGATTCTTTTCATTATTTATAATAGAGATTGCACATCGTTTGAGGCCTAGCTAGCTTCTTGTTCATGTTCATGTTCTTGACTTTAATCAAATGTCCAAATCATGGATCCAACCCTTCCAATGTGGTCCAAGCTCTCTAATCAGTATTACTCTAATCAAGCTAGAATAGTGTAGTGCTCGGGAGGAACAATGCTCTATTTGTTAGATTCAGATATGAATTTGTAGATCAAGTACTTACAAGGAGTTTTTTCGATTCATTTCATGTGTGCAATCTCAAGTTGTTTCATGATTAATGTTAGTAATGTAATATTGTTCAAGAAATATCTCAAATCTAACTTCATTGAAAATGATGAAACTGATACAAGACTAAACTATGATTTAGCACTTCCATCTGATCTTTTTATGCAAAATGGAATATGAATGTGTTCTAATTTGATCCTATTAACTTGTTATTGCTTCAGGTTTTGAAGAACACAAGAAGTAACTGACATCATTTACTCATTTAGTTCATCAACATGGATTCATGGATAAACCAGTTGGTTATAAGAAACTAATGGTGACATGATGTCTCCAAATTTCACTTTGTTATTTTCTTTTTTGTTGCTATGTTTGGGCTTTGTTTCTATGAGAATGATCATGTAATTGTCATAAGCCATTTGTCTATGTTTGACATGGTTTCCTTTTCACTATTTAGTCTGTAATTGAACACAAAGTCGATGAAGAGGTTGTTCAGTGACCTCCTATAGCTACATGTTGCTAGCTTCTTTGATAGAAAGCTGTACACGTGGTGTTTAGTGTTTAGTGTTTTTTTGTGATTATTTCTACTTACTGCAATATTCATTGGCTTCCTTATGCATAGAAGACCTTTTATTTTATGGCAATATATGTGTGGATGGCCAAGAGATCGGTTTTTTCAGTTTTGTAAAAAAATTTCGGTTTTGTAAAAAAGAATTCAGTTCGGTTCGGTTTTGTAAAAAAAAAGTTCGGTTCGGTTTTAGAAATACTATATAGAAAAAATTCAGTTCGGTTCGGTTCTTGACAGAAATTCTATTCGGTCCGGTTCGTGTTTTTTTGTACCGAATAAATTTCGATATTTCGTTTTTATACCAAAAACCGAACCGAATACCGAATACTCACCTCTACTATGGCCTGCTCGGAGGGCCGCCGGACCCATTTGGGTGCTCACCCTGCGGGTTCTCATTTGGGAGTTAATTGGGATTGCATCATTCAAGAACATGTTAGGATTGTGACTCTTGTGTGTTTGGTGCACCAGTGTTGCAATCAGAAGATGATGAGTCTGAGGCTGTATCACCTAATATGATGTATTTGATCGTCTCTGGTGATGATACATCATGATGTCCTAATATTGTTTTAGGATTAATTTTTTTTTTTTGGATATCTTCACCTATATTTTAGTAATATTACATAAACCATTTCCCTCTTATTGTTTATTACATAAAATTACATTTCTTATTGATTAAAGTCGTAAAAAACAATATGCCATCAACTTCCATCAATTTTATTGGCATTTTTGATAATATTACACATTCGTTTAATATTGACAAACGAATGCATATATATATATATATAAAAGATCATGTGCATTCTATCTACTAGTCAAGTTAGCTCAGTTCTCTGGGAAAAATTGGAGTCAATTCTGCTTACTGTTCGTAAGGCTAACAAAAGGAATTATCGGAAGTTAGTTATAGAAAGTGATTCTCTCTTTACTGTTAATATAGTGGAGGGCCATGTTCCAACTACGCCAAACTGTGAAGTGCTGATCAAGAATATTTGGTGGGAATCCCGGTGCTTTAAGGAGTTCTCTCTCTGCTTCATTTCGCGGGAAGATAATGATCGTGCCGACTGGTTAGCAAAGAAGGCTAGGGAGGTGTTTTTGAGTTATGTTGGCAATGGTGGTGCTGGGGATATGTCCCCTGCATCGGTGACCTGAGCCTCATGTTCTAATGGGATTGTAGCCCCATGGGCTTGACTCTTAAAAAAAGAAAATCATATGACTGGAAATACTCGATCCAAGTTATATCAAGATATATCAAACGATCGAGATGAAATCTAGTGGGGGTGATGATTACCGAGTGATTAGGGAGGAGAGAGAGAGAAATAATAGGGGTGGTGGTTACTTGTATCAAGTGACACGGGTAATCACCTACCCCGGCTATCCTCACTTTTTTTATTCAAACACTTACTCATCCTCTCCTTTTCTATTCTCCGCTGCCTTCCTCTTTTCTATTCTCCCCCCGCTCTGGCCGATCTTCTTTCCTTTTTTTTCTACGATGGAATCCACCTTCCAATCATACAACCCAGCCAATTTTGACTTTTCTTACCGGTTTCCCTCTGCCAAATTGGTTTCCCTTCATTCAAATTCCGATTCAACTTCTCCAAATTTGGTTCTCTTCAACAAGATCTTGGTTCCCATTCAATTTGGAAAAAAAAAGTGTGTTATGATGCGTATATGAGTCATATGTCACGTCATAAACAAATGAAAGTAGTTGAATAAAGAAAGAGATGATAGGGGGTGGGTGGTTACTCGTGCCAGGTGACATGGGGGCCCACCTTTCTATTATATAAGATCAGCTGCATTCTGTCATGTGACTGAGGATGCATGATCCAAATTATACCATGATATATCAGGTGATCGAGATGAAGCCACGTTGAAGAGAGTAGTGGAGGGTGGTGGTTATCCGCAGGGGCGAAGCCAGAAAATTTTATCTTGGGGGGCAGATTATACCTTAAGTACATATTTCTTAAAACTCCATCAAATACAAATATCTTTAACAGTAACAATATTTATAGAAAATCATAAATTATACAAAAGTATAGAACTAACTACAAGACTATGTGAGTAAAATGTAATTAACTGACCTAAAAAAGTTTTCCTTCAAGCATCCAAATGTCGGCAACATACTACTATCTACACATAGAAAAAGATGTCATCAAACAATGATAAATATAAACACTTAAAGTAAAACCAATAGAATAAATATTTCTTTACATAAAAATTACCTTTTATAATTGTCCTCGATGAGTTTTCATATTTTGAAACCGCTGGATGATTTTCTCATTGTCAATGCTATCAAAAACATCCCTTTCAATATATGTAACCAAGCAATCGTTGAACCAGTCATCACTCATTCAATTCCGCAATCTATTTTTCACAATATACATAGCGGAAAATGCTCGCTCAACAGTTGCAATTGCAATTGGTAAAATCAGCGACAATTTCAAGAGCAAGAAAACCAACGGATATATTGTATCTCTTCCAGTCTCAACCATTTTTTTTGCAAGCTCAATTATGCCATTCAATTCTAGAAACTCCTCACTTGAGTGCATATCCATAATATAAGTCTGGAGTTGATTGTCGAGAGCCATAAGATCCACCTCTGAAAAGTCAACGGGATAAAATCTTGCAAGTCGAACCAATTTGGATTTGTCAAAAGATGAAAATGAATCTTTTGGATTTAGAAAAGACATGCATAGCAACAATTCTGTATTCACTTCATTAAATCGATTATTCAACTCTTGAAGCTGCATATCAATTACTGTGTAGAATAAATCAATACGATAATGACGATCATATGTGATATCTTCACCCTTTCGGCGCGATCGACAACGAGGTACATACTTATCATTCATACAAGGAACATCAATATCATAATGTTTACAAAATGAACATACTTCATCGATTTGAGAATCCCAACCTTCATTTCTCATATTCTGTAATCTCTCCTTTGATATTCTGACAAGATTCATAGCATTTACAATATCTTATTCTTTTCTCTGTAGTGCTTTTGAGAGTTCATTTGTGACTGCTAATATATTTTTCATCAAATACAAATCAAATATGAACTCAAAAGAATATAACAAATCCAATAAAACACCTGCATCATCTCGTTGTTCAAGAGTTGTTCCATCACCTTTCACAATCTGAAGAACTTCAATCACAGAAGAATATGAAGCAATCAAGCTTAGCAATGTACCATAATGTGAACCCCAACGAGTATCACCTGGCCTTTTCAAACTAGTCTCTTGATTAAGACCTCGTCCAGTCACAAGTTCACCACGAGCAATTGCCTCAAGAACTTTGGATTTTTCTTTATCTCGTAAAAGATCTTTTCTTTTACATGATGCTCCAACAATATTAACTACTCTTGAAATTGAAACAAAAAGAGTAGCGATTTGAAAATGATTTGCAGCAGTATCCACAAGAGCTAATTGTAGTTGATGTGCGAAGCAATGAATTGAATATGCATACTCATTTTGTTTCAAAATAAAAGCTTTTAGACCATTGAATTCACCTTGCATGTTACTAGCACCATCATAGCCTTGACCTCGTAGTCTTTTAATGCTTAATCCATATTTGGAAAATAGTGCTTCAATTGCTTTCTTAAGTGAAAGAGCTGTTGTATCACTAACATGCACAACTCCAATAAAACGCTCTATTACAGAACCATTCTTATTTACATATCTCAAAGCGACAACCATTTGCTCTTTGATAGAAACATCTCGAGATTCATCAATCATAATAGAAAATAATGAATCTCCAATGTCAGTGATAATAGCATTTTATGTTTCAATTGCACTAGCACAAACAATATCTTTTTGTATATCAGATGCCGTCAGCTTCAAATTTTCTGGAGCATTTTTTAGAACAACACTTTCAATCTCTTTATTATTTTCAGCCAAAAATTGCAAAAGCTCTAAAAAATTCCCTCTGTTGCTTGATTCATCATGGCCACGAAAGGATAACCCTTGTCGAAGAAGTAACCGAATGCACTTGATGGATGCAGTCAAACGGATTCTATAATCCACCTTTGCTTGCTTTGATTGTTTATGGAGAAAAGTCTCAATATGTTGATCTTGATTCAACAAATTTTGACACATTGTGTATGCTTGATTGTGAGCACTATTAGGCCCTCCTACGTGTATACGAAACTTTTCTCTTTTTTTTTCCAATTTGTAAAACCTTCAGTAATAAAGGCGTGACCGCCACCTTGCTCTCCAAAATCCGATTTAAAGAGATAACAATGCAAACAGAATGCAGCATCTTTTGATACACTATATTCCAACCAACTTCCAAACTCATTGAACCAACAAGGATTGAACCTTCGATATGCATTTTCTACTTTTTTCTGAGGAAAAATATGTTGACGAGGTTGACAATGCCCTTTTTGTAGATATGCCCTACGAATAGAATCACGATCCTTAAGCGAATAGTCTATAATCTTAGATCGCAAACCAGGATCCGCTGGAAGATCTGCTAAGCTAATATCTGATGTAAGATTATGAGTTCTCTTGGCACTGGGTTCTGCTTCATTATGCCCAACATCTTCTACTGTAGGAGGTGATGGATTTGACTTTCTTTTAATTACAAATCTATCTATAATGGACTGTTTAAAGTAGAAGAAAATGTTAAGTGAGATAGATATCACAATTTATCTAAAAGACATCTTAATTAATAGAAAGTCAGATGATAAAAATCAAATAAATCATACAAACGAATTCACCAAAGCTACTAATCCAAACAACATTGCCGACAATACTATGGAGGTGGAAGATAATTTAATTAGTTAAGGTTGGCCTATCATGAACTAAATAAAGCACAATTGACAATTGTGGTTCATATGGTCTAGAGCCTAGATATCAACATAAGAAAAGATTTAATGCTTGAAGTATCCCTTACCAGAAACTTTGGAGGTGGAGATGTTGAAATCTACAACTCAATTGATAATTGATGAGGGCTTGAATAGTTGAATAGTAGAATCAATTTGCTGCTGCCCCCTTGCGCCCTTGCCCTTTGCCCCAATAGCTTCTCCCCCTATGGCCGTATCCCGTATACACCAAAGAAACTGATAAAAAAAAACCTAACGGGTCGGATCTAGGTTTGGATCCGACCCGGATTCAAAAGCTAAAGCAAATTAAAAGGAAACCTACTCCCATACGGCCATATAGCTATTCTTCAATGATTCAATCTTCATGATTGGATCCGACCAGATTCCCAAAGCTAAAGCCAATTTAAAGGAAACCTACTCCCATACGGCCAGCTATTCTTCAATGATTCAATCTTCATGATTTTTTTCCGAAAATTGAGGGGGGGCAGCTGCCCCCCTTTGCCCCTTAATAGCTTCACCCCTGGTTATCCGTGCCAGGTGACACGGGGGCCCACCTAGTACTATATAAGGGAAGGTTTTTTGACGTGCCACATGAGTCATATACCACGTCATAACGGCTGAAGAGAGGGAGAGAGGATGGATAGTGGGGGGTGGGGGGTTACCCATGCCAGGTGGCTGGCACGGGGGCCCACCTAATATATATATATATATGAAATGGTGTTTGAGTCAGTTTCATGTTAGAAAGGTGGCTGGCATGGGGGTCCACCTTTCTATTATATAAGATCAGTTGCATTCTATCATGTGACTGAGGATGCATGATCCAAATTATGCCATAATATATCATGTGATCGAGATGAAGCCACGTGGAAGAGAGTAGTGGAGGGTGGAGGTTATCCGTGCCAGGTGACAGGGGGGCCCACCTAATACTATATAAGGGAAGGTTTTATGACGTGCCACATGAGTCATATGCCATGTCATAACGGTTGAAGAGAGAGAGAGAGAGGATGGATAGTGAGGGGTGGGAGCCTAATATATATATATATATATGAAATGGTGTTTGAGTCAGTTTCATGTTAGAAGGGTGGCCGGCATGGGGGCCCACCTTTCTATTATATAAGATCAGTTGCATTCTATCATGTGACTGAGGATGCATTATCCAAATTATGCCATGATATATCAGGTGATTGAGATGAAGCTACGTGGAAGAGAGTAGTGGAGGGTGGTGGTTATCTGTGCCAGGTGACACGGGGGCCCACCTAATACTATATAAGAGAAGGTTTTATGACGTGCCACATGAGTCATATGCCACATCATAACGACTGAAGAGAGAGAGAGGATGGATAGTGGGGGGTGGGGGGTCCTGGCACGGGGGCCCACCTAATATATATATATATATATATATATATATATATATATATATATATATATATAATGGTGTTTGAGTCAGTTCCATGTTAGATAAGGTTGAGTTAACTATGGTTAGAAGTTAAAAGGTAACACATGTTGATAAAATTTGGCATGTTATTTTTTGCGAGTTTAATCAATAAGGGAGATAGTTTTCTACAATAAATGATAAAATAGATAGTTGTGATATGCAAAAAAAAACCTATTTTTTAATAAACGAGAAATGCATCATGTGTTTGACGCAATATATCAAATAACTACACCAAATATGATGTTGCATCGGACAATGTTATCTAGCTTGACCGGATATATCAAGTGATCGGGTGCATTCTATCAAATGGTTGAGGATGCTCAATTCAAGTTATGTCGGAATATATCAAGCGATGAAGATGAAGCCACGTGGAGGGGAATAATGGGAGTGGTGGTGGTTACCGTGTTGTTAGGAGAGAGCGAGAGAGTAGTAGTGAGGGGTGGTGGTTACCCGTGCGGTACATGGGGCCCACCTAGTATATATATATATGGAAAGGGTGTTTCGATCAGTTTCATGTTAGGTAAGGTTGAGTTAACTATGATTAGAATGTAAAAGATAACGCATGCTGGCAGAAGTTAACGGCATGTTTTTTGCGAGTTTAATCAATAAAAAACATGGTGTTCTACGATAAGTGATAAAAGAGCTACTTGCCGTATGCAAAAAAAAAAACTCTATTTTCTAATAAACGAGAAATACATCAAGTGCTTGACTCGATGCACCAAATAACCACACCAAATATGATGATGCATCAGACAATGTTGTCCAGCTTGAGCTTCTTGCAGCGAACTAAACGGGACCTTAGAAATTCAATGGAATTCAATTTATGAGATGACGGGAAAGATTGAAGTTGTACGTTTAATTGTATTCTAATGCCTAGACACATTGACAGACGTTCAGTTGTCATATATCATCTGAGTTGGATCAGGAGATAGTTGGATCAGATGTGTGTAACAAGTTATAAATCTTTGTCATCCTCAAGAGTTAAGTAGCGAAATACAAGCTAAACTTGGCTTTCATCCGTTAATTCATATTAGATGAGAGCACGTAATCCATCAGCAGAGTGCTGCCTCATGAAACTTTGAACGCTAGCTTGACCACTATATGCCTTGCTCCAATTAAAATCTAATTAAATTTGGCAAAGATAATGACAGATTGATCGTCAAAAAAATGTGCGTATAAACTTAATAAAAGAGTTGATGAGAAAAAAGGGTTCAAATGACTTCTTAAAGGAGCCAGGAATCTCCCACATTCTTCTCAAACTGAGTTAAATAAATAGTAGGGATGAAGCGTGGGACAAGTAATGAATCTTAGTAGAATAATTAAATTAATGCGACACAGTGGAAGGGACTGAAGTAACCCTGGAGTCCCTTGATGCTTTGCCTTGACCTTCTGACAGGTAAGGCAGCGCGATACGAACTCCGTCACTGCCCTCTTCATCCCGCACCACCAAAACTGTAGCCGCAGGCCTTGGTACACTTGGAGCCCCCGGGATGAACTGCAAAACGAGAGTGACGAAACTCTCATAGGATGTCCTCTCGCAGAACTGAATCTGCCTGAACCGCTACCATGTCTCTGAATCGTAGCCCTCTGTCTGATGATACTGTCCAGTCCCCGCATGCTGATGTGCGCAACTCCTCGAGCTCTGCATCACTGCGCTGCGCTTCTATCACTCTGGCTAGAACTGCTGGCATACTCTGCACTGTGTAGAGGAAACTGCTGGAACCCTGATCCTCGATCTCGAGCTCCAACTGGTCCACTGTCTCTAATGCCTGCCACTGCCGCGTTGATAACCCTGCCACTACTGCTCTGGTCTCTCTCGCCTGTCTGCTCAACGCGTCCGTTACGATGTTTGCCTTACCATGATGGTAATGCAACTCGAAGTCGTAGTCCTCCAGTAGCTCCATCCAGCGTCACTGATGTGTTGCGAATGTGTCGTTAAAACGTTACAAACTCAATCAAATATTAAATTTATAATCCTTATTCAATCACTACACTACTAGGTAGAATAGCGGTGAAGTCCGAAGTTGAACCACAGGGAATTTACCAGGAAATATTGAATTCAATTCTCAAACTCTAAATCTAAGCAAAAGAAGCAATGATAAGTTTGATTTAACTAAAACGATCTAATGAAAGCAAGTAAAAGTTATTAGACTAATGAGAGAGATACTTAGGGTTTACTCAATCCACCTTAGTTTCACTTTCTGTATTCTTCAGTTATCCTCTTATCTCCTTTTCTAAACATTATGGATCATACGGCTATAAGCTCACATGAATCCCTAAAATAAGATTTATGTTCCTAACGACATAACATATCTTTCTTGGCATAGATTGTCTTCGGTCCTATAATTACTTTAAGTTATACTACTCCTAATGACCTTGATATAACCTATCCTAGCTTAGCATAGCCTATCTCACTAGCAAACCATAAATCACATGAAAATCATCCTATGGATCTCTACAATCAATCACAGAAATCATGTAGGACTGAAAGTACATTAAGGGAACTTTGTTCCTTCAACTCTATTAACAATAAAAAGCAAATTCATAGGATAATGTCTTGAGAAGAATACATGATTCAAATCAAAGAATACAAAACGTTACACTAGAGTTTCATGAGATCCCTAAGTTTAGAAATTAGCTACTCATCTCTTGAGAAAGATCCATATGTGTTGGGTAGGAAGCCATCTATCCCCGCGGAAAGATCTCCGTCTTCAAACCCTAGCCTTCTCCTTTTTCACTCTGATTTTCCTCCCCCAAAAGATCAGAAATTCGGATGGAATAATCCTATTTATAGGAGAACTCCCGAAACTAGGGTTTTTGCTAAGTTGGACTTCTATTACAACTAGGATTTCCTGGATTAATTCTGGTAGTCTTATTCCTAGCGCAACTGAGTCCAATTTGTTCGGAATTTGAAACCGTGTCCAACACCAACGTTGTATATTAGGAAATCCTCTGTCATATCCCGAATATTTCATAATATTTGGACTTATTTGGAATATTTGACGAATATACTTCTAAACGTCGACAAACCAGTTTCCCAGCATCTGTTTATCTTCATAGTCTTCAAAACTGCTATTAATCTGTCCAGAATCTCGCAAAGTGTCCAACATGAAAGTTGTTCGTCTTGATGGCTTCTAGAAATACTCCAACTTTTAGGAATGTATGATTTATCTGGAGATTTTGATAAATTCTTTGCAAACTGATAGCGAAACGACGTAATTTCAACATATTAATATTTTTCTGTATTTTCTAACTTGAATATTCGTTAAACCTGAAATCAACTAACAAACTATCAAATACAAACACTCTCGGGCTAACAAAGGTAAATTAAGGGGTTTAATCATGAATATTTAGTGACTCATCACACTCCCAACTTACACTTTACTAGTCCTCGAGCAAAGAAAGTATAAAAAGAAAACAATAAATCTAACTAACCACTTTCGTAGGTCTCATGATTGCACTTAGCATGTGCAACAAGCCTTTGAACCCCTGAGTTACCCCAGTGGATGAGTTATAGTCTCCTGAGGGTTTTCAGTGATGACACCCACAAACATCTATACATTCCCTTGAATATATCACTAAAATTTAATTATAATATCATTAACTCCAATGCGTGAAATAGAAATAGTATCCATGAATAAATATTTCAACTCATAATCACATAAAAACGTCATAGTTGTTATCAGATTCAAAAACCGTATCTCGAGAAGAGAGCTTCGTATTGGCTGATACAAAATCGCCGATAGGAGAGAAACTGGTTAGAAGGGTGATGTCCAAGAGAGTACTAGAAAGAGTGCCACAAGGAAAGACAAAGTTGTTATACTTTGTCGACTAAAAAAGGAACGACGACAGGAGTAAGTTAGGCTCTTGAACAGGAATCCTAATGCTCAAGTCTAAGAAGTCCAAGATGCCAGCATCAGAAAATATCTTCTTTGAGTCAGAATGATTGAGCATTCTACTATGCCACTCGATAAATTTGTCATCGGTCAAAGGTCATGGCGTAATGGGGTTTTTAGAGGAAAGGGTTGATGAGTTAAGCTCTTGGGACAGGGGTAGGTCACCAGAAAGAGGAGAACTATGTACGATAGTTTTAAGATCAGAAGAAAGCGAAGGCAGAAGATTAGAAACAAAATTGGGACCAAGAGAAAAGGACCTGGAAGTAGAGTCACCGGTCCTGACCAAATATGTTCCTTTTGTCTCATTTGATCTCAACAACTCATTGAAATTTGCATAGGACTTACAGACCTCCTTGTGCATGATATCATCAGCTATGATTTCACGAACTATGGTGGAGAACGGAAACCTTGACGGAGAAGAAGGAGAAGAAAGTCTCTGGCGTCTCAGCAATCACAAGATGAAGAAGAAAGCCTAAGCGCCGCGATGATGAGAGAAGAAGAAAAGATAAAACCCTAAGTGAAAGAACGAAGAACCAATGGAGTCTCTTCACACCAAAGACATATGGCTAAAAGGGTATGCATGTCAGATAAGTACGGCACATTAAATGCAGAATATTAAGGGATATAGAGAGAGAATGAAAGCGAGGCAGCGATTCGCTTCCCTAGAGAACGATCATGATTAACCTTAACAGTTGACACGGAAGCTGTCAAATCACACCAAATGCGGTCATCTCATCATAAATTAAAATTTCTCGATAACCGCATGGGGGGCAAAATGTTAGTCAAAATAATGACTAACCAATCAATGATTGCCATATTAGTATAATAAATATGGCTGATGAACCTTTCAAAAGCAATTGAACGATAACGTTCTAAGCTAAGAACATCAACCAAAAGAAGAAATTCATCGGTCAAGAACGATGATCATCTTTACATAAAGAGGTTATCGGCCAAGAACGATGATGGTTTGAAGACAAAACAAGTTATCAACTTTGGACGATGAAGATATGGATGAGAAGAGAACGTCGATCAAGAAGGATGACATTACAACATAGACAAGCTCATCGACCAGACGCAACCGTCATCGGCCAGAGAATGGTATGGAGAAACGAGGAAATATCGGAGAACATGGGACACGCGGTATATCAAGAGTGAAAGATGGAAGACGATGGAGAACATGCTGGACAAAGCAGTTGAACTGCTCTAGTACAAATACCTTTCACTTTTCACTGTGTACTCTCTCTCGCAAACCTAACACAGAGTTTGCGCGCTTATATTTTCTTAGTGTTCTTTCAAGATGTTTCCTGTTCATGTAAGTTGATTTCATTTAATAAAGGGTTATTTACTTTTGAGACCTTGAAAACTTCTTAAATTACAAATGTACCCTTACAATCTTTGCCTTTACATATGTACCCCTAAAAACATTGTGATAATGTTAACCATACCCTCCGGTTACTAGCCGATTAATATTCACGGAATATGCCTAATGTCGTTAAATAACCCTTTTGAAAAGACAATTATACCCCTGGTTATGTTTCTACTTGATAAGACTTGAAAAGTGCACAAAACACCCTTGTAATTTGGCTTTGTTGGGCCTCGAGCAATGCTGGACTGACTACTTTTATTCCATTCCAAGTATAACGGACCCTTCTACGAGTTAGATCAACTTTGGAGATAAAACAATGTATTTTGGCGATTTCTGGCAAGCCAGATCGATCGGACTCAACAGATGCGATCGATCAAACTCAATCAGCGATGGGACAATGAACAACAGCCAGATCGATCTGACCCGGCATGACGGATCGATCCCGCACGGGACTTAGCATAACAATATGTGAACGATCGATCCGACTCCAATGACCCGATCGATCCAGCTCGGGCGTTACTAGCAATTAGAAGAGCCAGATCTATCCAACTCCAGGGAGGGATCGATCCAGCTCGGGCGTCAACATCGAGTAAAGGAGTCAGATCGATCCGACTCCAAAAGACGGATCGATCCGATGCGGACAGAGGCAAAGATCGACGGCTCAGATCTAATCCGTGGGAGGTTATTTCTTGGGCTATAAGTAGTCATTGGTTAGGGATTTTTGGGGGGCTTTTTCCAGACGTTTTTGGAGAGAGTTTTCCTATCTTTTCTACATCTTTTCTTCGACGATTCTTTGGAGGAGATCCATGGCGGGAGGAGTTTATTAACTTCTATCGATGGATCGGCCCCTAAAGATAAGTAGCTAAAACCCTAGCCATGGGATTCTTATGATGTAACTAGGGTTTTTACTAGGGATTTCTTAGATCTAGGGTTTGTATACACGATTATTTGGCTTTTATGGATTGATTATATTTTCCTATATCTTTGTGTTGTTTTCTTGCTGGATGTATGAATCGTTCTTGCTTGCACTTGATTCTAGAGCTTGTGTATGCTAGGGCTTGGATTAGATTCCTCCAAATAAGAGGATCATGCTAGTCCCATGATATCTCGGATGGAATCTTCTTCGTGATTAGGGATTGTATATTGCTAGTCCCACTACGTTCCATCCCTAATCCTTCATGCATCTTATTCTTGTAGATTCGGCCATCGAGATGCTAAGTCATCTCGATCTTACACCTTAATCCATATCTATGCTAGTAGTTGCGATGAATTCATCTGAGTAAGAGGGTTCATTAGTAGTGAACGTAACTAATCATTCGGTCATTGATATTTCGATAATTGTTCTTGCCGACAAGGAATCCTAAACAGAACTTGTCGACTGATAATGAGAACTAGCCATTCACTTATCAACTGTTAGGAAGCCATTCATCGTGTTTGCATGCCCTGATCTTCGGAAAACCTGGTAAACCCTTAGTTATTGATTAAGAATCCTGTGGTCCTTTCTTTCATATTCATCAAACTTTTAGCATAAGTTTAGTTTAATTTCAACTTGCCATCTTTTCTCAACTCATTAGTAGGAAATTTGCTAAGTGTTCGATTTCAATCCCTTAAATCCCTGTGGACTCGACTCGGACTCTCCACTATCTACTAGTTCTTAGTAGTTAAGTAGAGCACCGGAATATATTGTAATTTTGGTCAGTCTTGTTAAGCCACGACACTTTTCAAGTCGTATCAAAATTTTGGCGCCGTTGCCTGGGATTTTTACGGTGTTTTGAGTTGTTTACTTAGTATAGTTTCTCGCTTAATTAGTTGCTATCCGTCGTTTATTATATAAAAGACCAAAAAAATAGTTTCAGTATTAATATTTCCATATCTTTTTGCGATCAGTAGGTGAACAACAAAGAGGCATCCTTCCGAGCGGCGAAGGAGCGAACGCCGACAACACGTCATCGAGATTGCACTGTTTGTATTTCTAAACCTTGGATAATCTTTATGATGTGTGGATGAATGATGATAAGGACCCAGATCTTTCTCTCACGTTGAAAGAATTCTATGCTTCTTGTTCTGCATCACATAAATTGTCAGTTTCTTCTACTACTCATTTAGTCATGGATAACCCTGAGGACAATCCTGGACCTAATGACAATCCTAACCAACCTGAAAACCAGGGTCGTAGGGCCATGAAAGATTTTTATGTTCCAACTTCTTTCACTTCTAACTCCTGTATTCAACCTCCGGTAATTGGAGCAGCCCATTATGAGATTAAACCACAATTTTTACAATCCTTACCAACCTTCCATGGCTTATCTCATGAAGACCCCTACAATCATATAGAAGAATTTATTCTGATTAGTTCTACAGTGAGGGTAAATAATTTTACCGAAGATGCTTGGAGACTTAAATTATTTCCTTTTATCCTAAAAGGTAAAGCTAAACATTGGCTTACTTTTCTAGAACCTCGATCAATCACTACGTGGCCTCAATTACAAGCTCAATTTCTTAAGAAATTCTTCCCGATTACCAAGACCAGTGACCTTCGTCATGAAATTTCTTCCTTTAGACAAGCCGACGATGAAGCATTTCATGAGGCTTAGGATCGTTATAGGAACTCCTTAGGAAATGTCCCCACCACCAATTTCCTCAATGGGCCGTAGTTGAGCATTTCTATAAGGGTCTTAAGGAAAAACATCAATTAACCATAGATGCTGCATGTGGGGGAGTTTTTATTACCAACCCCCTTGACGATTCTTGGAGGCTCTTTGAGAGACTTGCTGAAAACTCTCAACATCACGCCACCTCCTCTAGGAATAATCGCGGGCCTTCCACCCAATCCAATCCTCGAGGAATTCTTGAATTAAATAAGTCAACCCGTCTTGCTCAACAGGTTGATGCATTGAGTAGGAAACTAGATCACGTTCTTACTCAAACAACAAATCATGTGGATTTATCTATTCCTCCTACGCTTCCATCGTCCGGAGAAATATGTTTCTTGTGTTCTGCTCCTGGTCACGATGTCACTGACTGCCATTTGGCATGTCATTATCCTGAGTTAGTACAGGAACACATTAATGCCGTTTATGGTCAATCTAAACCAGCTTATGATCCTTATTCCAATTCTTACAACCCTGGTTTAAGAGATCATCCAAATTTTTCGTGGAGAACACCAAGCCAACAACCAAATTCTTTTAATTCTAGGCCATCCATAGGTGCTCAAACTACGAATTATCCTCCAAAATTCCAATCATCATATCCTACCAACTCTCAAGGCCAAAGTTCGTCATTTCGACCTCCATATCGGCCTTTTCAAAATCAAACATCTCAATCTTGGGGAAATAAACCGTATGTACCTCCCCAGAGTCAAAGACCCCAAAATCACTCAGCTCTTCATCCACAATAACAAAATCAAGGTCCACACAACGATGAGTTGACCCAATTAGTACACTCTCATTCTCAAACTCTGGCAAAGATAAAGGCCCAATTGGGTCAATTGGCTAATGCATTGTCTAGGAGAGAAGATGGACAATTACCGAGTCAGTCTATTCCTAATACCAAAGGGCAACATCATGTAGACTCATCGCATGAACAAGTACAAGCTATGACAACCTTTCCTAGTGGTAAAACTTTTGTCAACATTGAGCAACCTGAAGGAACCATAGATAATCAAGATTTACATGCATCTCATTCTCAGACATCATTAGACAATAACTCCCTTGCATCAAAGGAACCTAGTTCATCCTCTGACACTCCACATTCAAATCATCATGACTCCATTGGAGATTTACATGCGTCACCACACATGACATCATCTAATGAAAAAGAATCAAATCCCACAACGTATATTCCTAAGGTTCCTTTCCCCGAAGCTTTAGCAGATCCTACTTCCACTCCATTCAAAAATTCAAAAATAGATGAGATGACGGAGGTGTTTTAAAAAGTGCATATTAATCTTCCTTTGCTTGATGCCATCAAACAAATTCCATCTTATGTCAAATTCCTCAAGAACCTTTGCACACATAAACGGCAGTCTAGGTCACATGTGTCTGAGAAGATTTTCCTGACCAAGCAAGTTAGCTCAATTCTTCGATGTGATCTTCCTCCTAAGCTCAAGGATCCTTGCACCCCCACAATCTCATGCATTATAGGAAATCGCACGATTGATGGAGCACTACTGGATTTGGGTGCAAGTGTCAACCTCATGCCTTACTCCTTATATTCTAAGTTTGGTATAAGAGAATTGAAACCTACGGCCATGACCCTACAATTAGCTGATCGATCAATTAAGACCCCAAGAGGAATCCTGGAAGACGTTTTGGTTAAGGTTGATCAGTGCGTATTTCCGGTTGACTTTGTAGTATTAGACATGGAACCTGGAGTGCAAACTAAAAAATCGGTCCCTATAATCCTTGGCAGACCCTTCTTGGCTACGGCCAATGCTTGTATTAACTGTAGGGATGGGTTCATGACGGTCACATTTGGTAATATGGAATTACGTTTGAATATATTTCATGCTTCAAAGAATCATGCGTATGATGATGACTGCTTTATGGTTGATACCTTGGTTAATGAGGATGAGGTAATTAGTTGTATTGATGATACATTACCTGTGTTGTTGTTGAATGATGATACTCCGTGTGGGAGTTTTAAGAGTGGTTGTCACATGTCTATTGTGGTTGAAGACGATGTTTTTGAACAATATTTGTCAAATGTGCATGAAGATGTTTTGAGTACGGATGTAGTGTTTCCGGTTGTGAACAATGAAAAAAATGATTTGAATGATTTTGGGTCGGTTTTCAAGTCTGAAAATGACAACGTTTTAAATGATTTAAACGATCTTGATGTCATTACTGATGTTTACGGTATTTCCTGGAAAGAGCCTCTCCTTGAGCCTTTACCTCCTACATCCTCAATTCCGGCTGTACCTTCTTTGATCACACCACCATCTTTGGAATTGAAAACGTTGCCCTCCAATTTAAAATATGCCTTCCTTGGACCCGCGTCTACCCTTCCAGTAATTATCTCTTCTGCATTAACCATTGATCAAGAGCATCAATTACTCGACGTCCTTAAACTGCATAAAAGCGCTATAGGGTGGTCCGTTGGTGATGTTAAAGGCATTGATCCTTCGATTTGCATGCATCACATACTCTTAGAGGATGAAACGAAATGTGTACGGGAGATGCAACGCCGGCTCAACCCTCTTATGAAAGATGTTGTAATGAAGGAAGTAATTAAACTCTTAGAGCAGGGATAATATATCCGATATCGGACTCTAAATGGATTAGTCCTACTCAAGTCGTTCCAAAAAAATCTGGTATCACAGTGGTTAGAAATGACAAAGGGGAGGATATCCCAACTAGACAGACCACAGGGTGGAGAGTTTGTATCGATTATAGGCGTCTTAACGCTTTAACTCGTAAAGATCATTTTTCATTGCCCTTCATTGACCAGATTTTAGAACGATTATCAGGCCAAGCCTATTATTGTTTCCTTGACGGCTACTCTGGGTATAATCAAGTGACCATAGATCCTAATGATCAGGAAAAGACAACCTTTACATGTCCTTATGGAACATTCGCGTATCGTCGCATGCCCTTTGGCCTTTGCAATGCTCCAGCGACATTTCATCGTTGCATGCTTGCTATCTTCGGGGATATGATTGAACAGTTTCTAGAGATATTTATGGACGACTTCTCTGTGTTTGGCCAATCTTTTGACTCATGCCTTCAAAACCTATCCAAAGTCCTTGCTAGGTGTGAGAAAACTAATCTGGTGTTGAGTTGGGAAAAGAGTCATTTTATGGTTACAGAAGGTATTGTTCTCGGCCATGTAATTTCAAGTCGGGGGATTGAGGCAGATAAAGCTAAGTTAGAACTTATTTCTAAACTTCCGCCTCCTTCGTCAGTGCGTCAAATTCGGTCATTCTTGGGCCACGCCGGGTTCTATCGGCGATTTATTAAGGATTTCAGTAAAATCTCCCGACCGTTATGTGCTCTATTGGTTAAAGATGTTCCTTTTGTGTTCGACAAGCCTTGTCTTAGTGCCTTTAATATCTTGCATGAGTCGCTCTCTTCAGCGCCTATTGTCCATTCTCCTGATTATAACCATCCTTTTGAAATCATGTGTGACGTGTCCGATCACGCTGTAGGTGCTGTTTCGGGACAAACTATCGATAAATTACCTCATGTCATTTACTATTCTAGTAAGACATTAAACGACGCTCAGGTAAATTACACGACTATTGAGAAAGAGTTACTGGCAGTGATCTTTGCCTTAGAAAAGTTTCGTTCTTATCTTCTTGAGTCTAAAGTTATAATTTTTACCGATCATTCAGCCCTTAGATATCTTGTTTCTAAGAAAGAGCTTAAACCTCGATTAATCCGTTGGATTTTGCTTCTCCAAGAGTTCGATCTGGAATTACGATATAAAAAGGGAGCTTTAAATGTGGTTGCCGATCACCTGTCTCGTCTTCCTGTCGATGTCATTAATGATTCATCCCCGATCGATGATACCTTTCCTGATGAATATTTATTAGCTGTTGATCAAGCACCGAAACCATGGTTTGCACATATCGTAAATTATCTTGTTTCTGGATTCACTCATGCTCATTGGAATAAACTAGATCGAGATAAATTCTTTTTGAAAGTTAAATCCTATGTATGGAATGATCCCATCCTCTTTAAGCACTGTCCGGATCAGATTATGAGATGTTGTGTACCCGAATCTGAAATTATCTCCATTCTGACTTCATGCCACTCTCATGCATGTGGAGGACATTTTTCAGGCCGTCGAACCGCTGCCAAGATTTTTCAGTCTGGTTTTTATTGGCCCTCGATTTTTCGTGATGCTCACAGTTTTTAAAAAGCTTGCGTTCGTTGTCAACAGTTAGATAGTATTTCGCGTCGAAATGAAATGCCTCAAAATCCGATTATTGAATGTGAAGTATTTGATGTTTGGGGTATTGATTTTATGGGCCCGTTTCCTCCGTCGAATGGCTACATCTACATTTTATTAATTGTTGATTATGTTTCGAAATGGATTGAAGCCATAGCGACTAAGACCAATGATCACCGAGACGTTGTCAAATTTCTTCATGCTAACATTTTTACATGGTTTGGTCATCCTCGAGCTATTATAACTGATGGTGGATCACATTTCATGAATAGGTATTTCCGTCACACTCTCGATAAATATAATATCTCCCATAAGGTTGCCACCCCATATCACCCTTAGACCAGCGGGCAGGTAGAGGTGTCTAATAGGGAGATCAAACGCATCCTTGAGAAAGTCGTGCGGTTGGATAGAAAGGACTGGTCCATGCAATTGAATGAAGCGTTATGGGCATATAGAACGGCATTTAAAACACCCATAGGGATGTCCCCATATCGAATGGTCTATGGTTAGTATTGCCGCTTACCAGTGAATCTCATGGATAGAGTGTGGTTAACTATTAAAGAGGTTAATTGGCTACCTACAAATAAGAGTGCTCGTCTACTCCAACTCAATGAGTTGGAGGAAATACGTAATGACGCCTATGATAATGCTCTTATCTATAAGGCTGAAAATAAAGCATACCATATCGGTTCATTAATCAGAGAACTTTTAATGTGGGAGATAGGGTGTGGTTATTTAACGCTAGATTACGGCTTTTCCCAGGAAAACTGAAATCTAGATGGACAGGCCCATTCGAAATCACTCAAGTATTCCCTCATGGGGCTGTTGAACTCCGCCATGCTAACTCTGATTCCACCTTCAAAGTGAATGGCCAAAGGTTAAAACGATACATAGAAAATCCTCTGACCTTAGAAGCCACACAACGGTTGAATGAACCAATTCCGGAGTAGGTGCGCTATCGTCGAGTCGAGCTCGAGACGTTAAACCAAGCGCTTGATGGAAGGCAACCCATCCTTTTTGTGTTTTTCTTTAGTTTGGTTTCTTTCACGTTTTCTTTGAATGCTTGCGTAATTTCTACTTAGTTGCATAGTTGAATATGATTGTCTGATAATTCTGTCCTCGCTGCCGTGGCTAGTCATGTTAATTGTTAGCTTGAGGATGTCCAGCCTTGAATTCTTATGGCCTGGAGAGGTCTGTATTTTAATAGGGTTTGTTGCGGCGTAATTCCCAATTTTTTTTATGCAGTTTTCGCATTTCGTCTAGACCGATCGATCTAGCCGAATACGTCCGATCGATCCTTCTTTGTGTCAAGCATAATTTTTCTTTGTACCGTAGTTGGATCGATCCATCCCATTGTGTCCGATCGATCCGAGTGGTGTCTTTAATCTTAACAGAACATGGTGTTTTCGCCTCACCATCACCGGATCGATCCGTCTTTCCCTCCGTCTTGGCTTTACTCCTGGCTATAGTAGGATCGATCGGGTCTTAGGAGAGGGATCGATCCGTCTTGTGCATTTAATCGTGACAGAGCGTAGTATTTTTGGCACTACGCCTTCCGATCGATCCCTCTACCTCTCCGACGATGTGCGAAACTAGTTGCGAGCGTAGGATCGATCCGGCCTCGCGGGTCCGATCGATCTGAGGTGGATATTTATTGGTGACAGAGAGTGGTGATTTTGACCTTGCACCTTCCGATCGATCCTTCTATCTATCGCTCTCATTGAGTTAGTTGAATGAGTATGATCGATCCTGCTCAACGAGTTCGATCGATCGGGCACATTTATTAACTATTTGTCATCCGCTCGCAACGATGCGACCACGTGGCGATGGATCGATCTACCTGGTCTAGGCCGATCGATCCTGCTCGAACCTTTCGAAACCTGACATCTTTCGCGCCGCTGTCGTCGCTGTCTTCAACTCGGACTCTATTCCGAGTTGATCCACACCTCTTCGCCGCCTTTTTATTCTCATCCTTACTTCAACTCCGAGTCCTACCGAGTGACCTAGTTCGATTTTTGTTGTTCCACGGCCGCCGTAGTCCATCCCATCTTCGGCGCCCGGCTTGGGAGTTCCACCTTCGTCACTGCTTCCGGTGTGTTCCTCCAGGCGATTGTAGCTTTCCGGTAAGAGTCCCACGTGTCATCTTCATATCTTCTCCGCATGTGTTCGTCTCTTGTTTGTATGTATACGGTGGAACCCATGGTTTTTGCCAGGGCTTCCGACCAATGACGCCGGCGACCATTGCCGATGTCCTCCGCATTCCTCTCGCCGTTTCAGTGTTCGTCTAACCCGCTGTTATGCATGTTAGCCTTCTCTTCTCCTTTCAACCGTTACCCATAGTTTTCTTGAATCTTTCCCCCTCCTCTGTTCCAGTCAGTGTAGTTCTTCCGTCACTCCGTGATGGATCGATCGGCCTCTGCTAGTCCGATCGATCCTGCCCTATCCAGTCATTCTTCTGTCTTCTCTTACCAATTATCTCGAATGCAGGGTTACTCTCAATGTCTACTTCCAGCCACGGGTCGTCGGAGCCTGATTTTGAGCCAGGTTCTCCGTTGTCTCAAGCTTCAATGTTCTCCGATGATGACTCAGCCGACTCGAGCCGACCGCCGTCTCCACCGGTAGTCTACTGTTACCCTCCTCGGGAGGTACCCGATCCTAATTATCCTGCCGGCTCGGTTATCGAATATCCTGTCGGTGTTGAGTTTCTTGGGCCGCTACCCGATCCTGATCTCTTTGCCTGTCTTGTTTATGCTATTCAGCACGACCCCGACCTCGAGGATCCGTGGGTCGCTTTTCGATTGCCTGACGGGTACTCCGTCGTGGTGCCACCACGGTCTCTGATCGATCCTGGGCTTTTGTCGCCAGCACTTTCGCCACCAGGGTCCCCATATGCCTCAGATGATCCTGATCGCCCACTGTTCCGGCGGTCAAGCGAGGGTGATTCTGATGATGATGAACTGGACGACGACGAACTCATGGATCTGCTGGAGGAGCTAGACGAGGACGAGGACGATGATGAAGACATGGACGACGATGATTAGACTTTAGGACACTCATATTTTGCTTTCTAGGATTTCTGCTTGCTGCCTTTCTAGGTTGAGTTTGTTAATTGCTAGTTATCCTTTGTGCATTGTGGATTTTATCTTTGCAGCTTTGTTTTGTTAGTTCATCAATAAACGTGGGATTCGGGTGCTTGGATATATTGTTTTGATTTTTGTGATGCTCCGGGCCTGCCGCAACTGCTTTGCATAACTGCCGTCCATGTAAAAAAAATTCCACGAGTTCCAGCTACTATAGCATGGTTGGCGGGAGTCGGATCGATCCGGCCTATATCGACCGATCGATCCTCCTCACTTACCACGTTTACGTTGTGCATGGGCTGATTGCCGCGTGGACTTCGATCAATCCAACCCCAAAGGACGGATCGATCGAAGTCGCATCGTTTGGGGTTTATAAGCGGAGTTCGATCGATCCTAGGGCACGACCCCCATTCGATCGATCCACCTTTCCTCCTTTCCAGTTCGCTCGGATTCCGCCGATCTTCGTTCTCCCTTCCGACCAGTCCTCGGCCGCACCTCCGGCACGACCTCCTCACCACCATCCTCACCCGCACCACATTCCCTTCCTTCGGCCTCCTTCCCCACTAACAGCCTCACCGTTTCCTCCAAACCCATTCCACCTCTCCGCCGCGGTTCCTTGCTTTCCGTTGATCGTCGCCGGCGCCGTTCCTTGTATTCATCCCTACCATGGTGCGTGCGAAGAATGTCACCAGGACGGGCCTCGGCGGCAAAGGGAAAGCCGCCGCCGCTTCTTCTTCCACCCCTACTGCCAGACGCCTTCCCTTGACTGCGGCTCCGACGAGTGCTTCTCCCGCAACATCCGCCTCTTCGCCGGAATCCTCTTCTTCTCCACCTCCGTCACGGCCGGTCCGTGCCTTGAGAGCCCCACCAGCATCGTCTACGGCGGCCACTCCTTCGTCCAACAAGCGGAAGGCGTCCGCTGTGGCTTCCTCCTATCAACAGCCTCAGCGGCCAACCAAGCGCAAGAAGTCCCAACCGTCGACTGCTCCGACCGATGTCCGCGGCCTCCATCCTCGATGGCAGCGCGAGCTCAACCTTGAATACACCTTCGACGTCAATTTTTTCCGCACGGTCGAGCACGCCCAGGACTCCATTGCGACCCTTGAGCGCCGGGGTCTCCTACCTGTGTGCACGCCCAGCTCCACTGTCTACCCACAGCTGGTTTGCATGTTCTATCAGAACATGCAACCTATTCCTTTTAGGGATGCGCGCGACAAGGATACATCCCGTCGGTACGCGTCTCGGGGATTTACTTCCATGATCGACGGTGTAGAGGTCTCGTTGACTCTCAGGGCGATCTGCGATGCATTGTTGATTCCGAAACGCTCCCTGGACCTTCACCGAGCGACGGTTGACGAGCTTTACATCCATGAGTCCGACACTTACCTGTTTCTTCATCTGGGCCTGCACCACATCGACACCTTTACTCGCGCTGAGCTGCCAGCGCATATGTGGCTGGTTGATGATGTCCTGCGACGGAACGTTTTCCAGATGGGGCATGATCAGTATCGGTCTGGGGATTGGCTCCGCATGCTGTGGTTGTTGGCCAAGGATTGGGCGATGAGTATCCCGCAGATGATCTTGGAGGACATCGTCCAGTTCTATCAGAAAACGGTGCTGGATATGCGGCCAAGTTACGACGACGCCGCCTGCCCACATCCTCGGCTTATCTCCGCGGTTCTACAGCGCCAGGACCGAGTTCCAGAGGGGGAGCCGACTGTGTCACTTGATGCGATCCAGGCGGCACGATTTCGTTCTGCCACTTGGAGCAAGGTCCTCGGCCACATGCGGAGGGCCGGTGTTTTTCTCCGTCAGCCGCGTTCCAGCCGATCACATCATGCACCAGAGTACGGGCCAGTCGACCATCCTACACTGGGAGAGATGTACAGAGAGTTCAGCGCTGGGTTGGCACGCTTACACCAGCGCTTGGACGCTGTCGACGCGAGAGATGCAGCCTTCCAGGCAGATGTCTCGACCATCCGGGCGGACCTCTACATCAGGGAGCATCTTGACGACCTTCACCCGCCTCCGCCAGTGCTCGCTATCGTACCTTACCGGCCGCCATCCTTCCCTGAGGCACCACCCCAGCCTTGAGGCTCGTACGTCGATGCTTGCTTAGATTACCTGTATATCTTTTAGGTTTCTTGCATCTATGGCCGTGTGTTGGCATGTTTTGATTTGTACTTGGTCGTTGGTTGACTCATTTTTGTATTTCCGTCACCTTATAGTTATATATCTGTTCACTTTTTGGCTTTGGAGGGGTGTTCCCCGGGAGTGCGATGGGATGTGTGTGACTATCTCTTATTGTATGGGTGGATGATTTGGTATTTGTTATTGCTGCTGCAGGTGGAAGCGTAGGGTAATGTGTTTTTCTTTTTCTGTCTTGTGATGAATGGTTGTACAGCCCTTGTGCTTACTGAATAAATAGAAGGAATGCTGCTCAATTTTTCTCCAAATTTATGCTTATTCCTTACATTGCATAAATGCAATCACGGGGTATTCCTTCTATAATGCTACAGGGCATCTATGCGGTCGCATGCACACCTGGGAGCCATCACACTATTCCTTGGTTTTAACACCTAACCTTGATCTGCTATTCTGTTGTCTTTTTATCATCAAGGTTATGTTTTTGTATGCAGCATCTCAGGTTATCTCTACCCTATATTCTTGGCTTTCTTTTTATGACTTAGTGTAATTGAGGGCAATTACATTTAAGTTGGGGGGTAGAATTTTAGGAATTCGTAGTTATTTATTTTAGGATAACCGAATTTTATACATCCCTTATAACGTGTTAGACGAAGGAAGTTATGATGGTTATTGATGAAGAAGCATCATTTAGAATATTATTTAATGAGTTATTCAGAAATTCATATATCACACAAAATTCAGTAAATTTAACTTTGCATGACATGAGTTCTGCACTTTAACACTTTTACCATGATTTAGGGATAACTTGACATATCCTATTGCACTTGAGCACTTTCACATGTGGATGAGTTGAAGTCAAATTCTGAACATGAAACTAGGATAGATCTATGATTTTAGGACATGTCATAGAAGATATATTGACACATACAATTTTCTGTCCGCAAAAATTATATGTGTGTGCAAGGTGGAGGGGTTTCAACTTAGTAACCGGGCAATATGCCTAACCAACGTGTTGTTCGCGTAAAACGGTTGGATTGCCTAACACTGAGAGAAAGGACTTTCAACACAGTAACCGGGCAGGGTGCCTAACCAGCATGTTGTTCGTGTAAAACGGTTGAATGACCTAACGTCGTTAAATAACCCTTTTGAAAAGTCAATTATACCCCTGGTTATGTTTCTACTTGATAAGACTTAAAAAGTGCACAAAACACCCTTGTAATTTGGCTTTGTTGGGCCCCGAGCAATGCTGGACTGACTACTTTTATTCCCCTTGGAGGCCTTGGCATACAGCCTATGCCCCCTCAGCAACTGTAACACTGTCCTCAGATGCTGCTCGTGCTCCTCCGCGGTACGTGAGTAGACTAGGATGTCGTCGACGAAGATCACCACAAACTGATCCAAGTACGGTCGGAAGACCCTCTGCATCAGATCCATGAACGCTGCTGGTGCGTTCGTCAGGCCGAACGGCATCACCGTGAACTCGCGTCTTCGGGATGTCACAATCCCGAATGCTCAACTGGTGATAGCCGGTACGGAGATCGATCTTCGAAAAGACCGAAGAGCCTCGGAGCTGGTCGAACAAGTCATCGATCCTCGGCATCGGATACTTGTTCTTCACTGTCACCCGGTTCAGCTTCCTGTAATCAATGCAAAGACGAAGCGTACCGTCCTTCTTCTTTGCGAACAAGACAGGAGCTGCCCAAGGTGACGTGCTGGGACGGATGAAACCTCTGTTGAGCAACCCGTCCAGCTGGACCCTCAGCTCCCTCTGCTCTGCCGGTGCCATCCTGAAAGCTGACAAAGAGATCGGCCCGGTACCCGGTACAAGATCTATCTGGAAGTCTACTGCTCTGGAAGGAGGAAGACCCGGTAGCTCGTTTGGGAAGACGTCAGCAAACTCACAAACCACTGCAGGCAAACTGCTCTCTCGACTGCCCTCTGCAACAAACAAGGAAAGGCGCGCCAGTAGGACTGACAGCTGGCCCTCGCGCCTGGGAAGACAAGCACACATGAGGGAATCGGCCGACTGGCGATCCCCCAGCAGAACAAAACGAGCGCCGTCAGGTGTCCAAGCAGTCACCCTGCGACGGCCACAGTCGATGACGGCTCGGTACGATGTCAGCCAATCCATACCGAGAATCACGTCGAACCCGACCATGTCTAGCACCCGACCATGTCTAGCACCCGAAGGTCTAGAAAGACACGGAGGCCCCCAACCTCCAACTCGCAAGAACGGCAGATCAGCTCAACACGAGCCCCTCCGCCGACGGGTGTGTCTAAGTGCAGTGGGACTCCAAGTGGCTCAGTCTCTAGCCCTAGCGATGCCACACAGTCGCTAGCTACAAAGGAATGGGACGCCCCAGAATCTATCAGAACATCTACGAATGAACTAAAAAGCTGGAAGGTACCTCTGAGGACAGGAGGGTCAACTGGGGCTGAAGGAAGAGCTAAAGCCTGCTGGGGTGGCTGGTACTGGTAAGGCTGAAAAGGTGGCTGAACAAAGTCTGGGTACTCGCGGTCTGGAAGTGCGTACATTCCCCCTCTGGGTCCGCCTCGACCTCCACCGCGACCTCTGCCTCTCCCGGCGCCAGATGCTCACCAACCTCCGCCTGCTCCGCCACGCACTGCCTGTGCCCTCAACGTCGGACAGAAACGGCGAATGTGCCCCGTCTGCTAGCACTCGAAGCACACAGGAGGACCAAGCGCTAGCTGCTGGCTCTAGCCTCCTCCGGGCGTCTGCCCCTGAGGCCCAGCCGAAAGGAGTGGCTGGCCTCCCTGCCTGGGCTGCTGCTGGTGCTGAGGTGGGTAGCGCTGGTACGGCTGCGGGCGTCGTGGGTACCTCTGCCGTGATCTCCACGAACCCCCTCTGCCCTGAGCTGCTCTCTGTGGTTGCACTCCGCCACTGGTGCTCGCAGACGACGTAGGCTGGACTGCCCTGGGCCCCGGCTCCTGCAACTGAGCCTCAACTGCCAAGGCACTGTCCAGCACCTCTGCATACGTGCTAGCGCGCTGAGCCGCGATCAGCCGCCTGAGCTCGGGCCTAAGCCCCCACTGAAACTGCTCAGCTCTGGCAAGAGGGTCCGCTGAAACTGCTCCGGCAAATCTGGCAAGTCTCGTGAACCTAGCAGCGTACTGAACAACCGACTGAGTACCCTGAGAGAGGGTCTGGTACTCGCGAACAAGGGCCGAGCGCGCACTGCGGGGAAAGTACGCGCCGAGAAACGAAGAACGGAACACGGCCCACGATGGGTCACTCCCGTCCCTGGCGGCCTGGAAAGAGCGCCACCAGTCCAAAGCGTCCCCGTCCAGCTGGAACGCGGCAAGTCTAACCCTCACTCGGTCATCCTGGACGAAAGGAGTGTCAAGGACGCGACTGACTCCCTCCAGCCAGTCGTCTGCCACCGCTGGGTCGCCTCCAGTACCGCTGAACCTAGGAGGGTTCAGCCTCTGGAAGTCGACCACCGCTGTCGCAACAGCACGCTGGTCGAGTGGAGGAGAGACCTCCTCGGCGATGAACGAAGTATCCTCCTCCACCATGACCTCAACCCTCGGCTCTGCCTCTCGTACAGGTACTCGGGGCAGGGCTGCGTTGGACCCTAAGGCCCGTCGGGCAGCGCGCTGATCGCGCGCGGTACCCTGACCCAACACTGGACAGCTAGCCTGCTCCCCTGGCATCTGCACGTTCAACAGAGACGACAAGTGTCCACCCGTGAGAAATAAAACAAAGCAGCAATCAATAAAATAAAAGCATAACACACATGAGTACAGTCAAGCACACAGGGATGCTCTACTCCTAGAACTATCCCAAACCGCGTTCAAGTCTCAACCGCAAGCCTAATCCTATCCATGGGACCTACAGCCTGCTCTGATACCAAGTTGTCACACCCCGACCCAGAAAACCCATCCAGGACGGGACGTGAGGGTTCCTATCACTATTCATCGTCAACCGGCGCAGTACAAGCGGAAAGGATAAACAATTTAAGCAAAAGTATTCCAGAGGCTAAGCAGATTTTAATCATAATATAACATCATGTCTTACAACATCTGAGTTCCAAAATACAGATTTATACAACATCCCATAGGTTCTCCAAAAAGGGTACAACATGCATAATTATAAATAAAAAAGTTACAACAGCTATATCCTCCCACAAAACCTCAGACGCCTTTGGATGTACTCGCGTCGCCAAAAGCCGGACCTGCTGGCTCCACTGAGGAGGAACTGCCGCCTGCACCTCAAAACGCAGCCCGGGTAGGAATGAGCAAAAAGCCCAGTAGGGTTCTATTCTACGGCACACTGAAAGGAGGTAAACAACAACAGTGTCATTTCTCTGCCTAAGTCTAAAGGATGCCACGGGGTCCCATAACCCCTATCGATTCCCCAAGGGATCCTACTCTTCTCAACCGACCACGCTGGGAATACCATCCATACACGCTGGGAGGAAACCAAGAACCAGAACCAGTAGGAACACCCTTTACCCAGCAGGAAGCCACTGCCTGGGGACACACGTCGGGGACATCGACAACCATCCTTAGCACTTGGCCTTGTAGAGCCGACACGACCTCTAAACCTCAAGCAGTAATATTCCAGTCCGACTAACGCAATCCTCAATCACCAAAGATTTAGATCAACAATCACACCCTAATCCTGACTACCCATCCACGGTCCTAAGGCTAGATCCGAGCTACCCGAGAGCCTCGGATCGGCGACCTAAAACATCGCCCGCCTAACCTCAAATGCTTCTAATGCACACAATGCATGAGCTTAAGCAAACATCTATCCTATATGTCTCTATATGTCACATCAGCAGTTATAAGTTCCACAGATATACAATAGCCCTCGGCACTCGCCGGCAAGAGGCTAAGGTTCCACAGTTTCTCATTAACTAGCACTCATAGCTAGTTAATGGCTAATCAGACAACTGAACATTTAATTACAATCATACAAGTATTTGAATGCAAGTAAAGCCATATATTTACCAAGAAGGAAGTCACATGAATCGATTCTCAAACCCGATGGAAAACCCCTTGAAAACCCCATCAAATCCCTCTACATGCTTCCCAACATGCTTAGGTACTAATCCCAACCCAAATCCGTCCAAGAAAAACCAGAAAACACTGTTCAGGCGCTCACGGTCGATGCGACGGTCGATCCGTGCATCGACCGTGAGGCCACGGACGATGCCACGGTCGATCCAGAGATCGACCGTGAGACCCATGCGAGGAAAAACCAAGGGCGACGGTCGATCGACCCATCGACCCTGAGAAGCCCAAAATCGAACAGAGCCTGACGGTCGATGCGACGGTCGATCCGACGGTCGACCGTCAGGTAAAAGGGAAAAGAAGGAGATCCCGCGGTCGATCCATGCATCGACCCTGGGAAGCCAAAACCTCAACAAAGCCCGACGGTCGATGCGACGGTCGATCCGACGGTCGACCGTCAGGCCCAGAGTAAGTATATTAAAGCTTGACGGTCGATACCTCGATCAACCGTCGAGCCTGACGGTCGATGCACCGATCGACCGTCGAGCTCGCGACGCAAAATGCCGGAAATCCCATTTCTAGGTTTTCAAGGATCAAAACATGTTTTAAGACCATGAAAGTTTGTAGACAAGTGTATTTTGAAGTGGAGAATCCAATGATGTAAAGAAATCCAGTTTTAGATGGTTAAATCCCATTTTAGGTCGGAAAACCAAAAACCGACAAAACGGCGACGTTTCGGAAACCAGCCGTTAGAATACGGAAATCTTGGCATACAAACACTCCAAACCATTCACATTGCATACACAACGGATTACACAACATCCTAGCATGGCATTCCACAGCAAACCACATATGCACCCTAACCTAGTAGAACCCGATCGCGAGATCGGGGTAGAAACACCTACCTGAGCAAGCAATGAAGCTTCTCCCCGCGTCCAGCCAGCCGCGCCGTGAAGATCCGCTACTCAAGCTCAGTCCTCCAAGGTCAAGCCCAGCCGGAGGAGAAGAGAGGGGGGAAGGAGAGAAGAAACGCTGGTAGGAGGAGAAGAGAAGAACCGGGGGAAAGAAAGAGAAGAGGAGAGAAGGTGGGGGGGGGGGGGGGGGGGGGGGTTGGAGCCAACTGCTCCAACCACCCGCCACTCACCAGGCCACTAACGGGCCTAAAGCCCACCGGCCCGCTAACGAGCCCGAAAACGAGCTTTAGCGCGCCCGAGCTGGGATCTTCCGATCCCGGGCCCACCTAACCATTCTAAACAACCACATACAACAATCCAAGGCCGTGGGTGCAACGCGGGTGTGAAACCGACCACCAGGGGGCATGTTAACCAAAATGCCCCTGGGGTCCAAACCGCCACACGATCGCCCGATCGTGCCCGACGCGGAACCAATTCGACAGGAAACCGGCTCTCGACCCACGTGGTCGAGTCAGGTCTGAGGAACGGGCCCTCACAACGTAAACACCTTAAAAAGAATTTCGTCCCGAAATTCAAGGTGGAAGCCGGGGGAAGGGAGAAACAACTAAGCCTACCTGCACAAACAAGGCTACAGCTAGGGGTGCCAACACCCGCAACAAGGAACTACCTGAAGAGGTGAACAGTCGGGGAAACTCCCGACGCATGCGATCCTCTCGCTCCCAAGTCAGACTCTCTGCACTGCCGTGTCTCCACCTGACCATGACCAACGGTAAAGATCTGCCTCTGAGCACCTGATCCCGTCTGTCCATGATCTGTACTGGCTGCTCTATATAGGTGGCATCCTCCTGAACCTCGAGGTCATCGTGTCTGATCACGTGAGAAGGATCTGGAACATACTTCCTCAGCATAGACACGTGGAAGGTGGGAAAAACTGCTGACATGTGCGGAGGTAGAGCCAACTGGTAGGCGACCGCTCCAACGCGTCCGATGATCTCAAAAGGACCCGTGAACCTCGGCGCTAGCTTGCTCCTGCTTCCAAACCTGATCGACCCTCTGCGCGGGGACACCTTCAGTAGCACTCTGTCGCCAACTGCGAACTCCAGGGGTCGTCGCCTGCGGTCTGCGTAGCTCTTCTGCCTGCTCTGCGCTGTCAGAAGTCTCTGCCTGATCTGTGCCAACCTCTCTGACGACTGCCTGATGATGTCTGGACCGGTAAGAGACGCCTCCCCAACCTCTGTCCAACACACCGGTGAGCGACACGGTCTGCCGTACAACGCCTTAAAGGGTGCAAAACCCAAACTGGCCTAGAAACTGTTGTTGTAGGCAAACTCCACCAAAGTCACGTGCTGCTCCCAAGTGCCTCCAGCGTCTAGCACACATGCTCTGAGCATGTCCTCCAAGATCTGGATAGTCCGCTCTGACTGCCCGTCTGTCTGAGGGTGGAAAGCTGTGCTGAACGTCAGTGCTGTCCCCAAGGAATCCTGGAAGCTGCTCCAGAACCTGCCGGTGAATCTGGGATCTCTGTCTGACACTATCGACACTGGGATGCCGTGCAGTCGTACTATCTCGTCAATGTACCTCTGGCTCAGTCTGGCAACTGGATCTGTCGTCCTCATGGGAAGGAAATGAGCCGATTTGGTCAGTCGATCGACAATGACCCAAATCGCATCATTCCCCCTCGGTGTCCTGGGTAGCCCGGTGACGAAGTCCATAGCTATATGTTCCCACTTCCACTCTGGCACTGGAAGTGGCTGCAGCAAACCAGGGGTCCGTCTGTGCTCTGCCTTCACCTTCTGACATGTGAGGCATCTGGAAACAAACTCAGCTACTGACCTCTTCATCCCGCACCACCAGAACTGTCGGCGTAGGTCGTGGTACATCTTGGTGCTCCCGGGGTGAACGGCGAAACAGGAGTGGTGGAACTCGTGAAGGATCTCCTCTCGCAACGCCGGGTCTGCTGGAACTGCAACTCTGCCTCTGAAGAGTAGACCACCGTCTGCCGACACTGTCCAGCCCTCAACCGCGTGCTCGGTGCCGACCGCAGCACGGGTCTCCACGAGCTCTGGGTCTCCAGTCTGCGCCTCGATCACTCTGGCCAAAAGAACTGGTATGCTGCGAACAGCATACAGGAAACCACCTGTCGCCCAGTCCTCAAAGTCAAGCCCAAACTGACTGACTGTCTCTAGCATCTGCCACTGCCGAGCTGACACTGCTGCCAAGGTCACTCTGCTGTCTCTGGTCTGCCTGCTGAGAGCGTCTGCTACGACGTTTGCGTTACCAGGGTGGTAATGCAACTCGAAGTCGTAGTCCTCTAGAAGCTCCATCCACCGCCGCTGCCTGAGGTTGAGGTCACGCTGGGTAAACACGTGCCTCAAACTCTTATGATCAGAGTACACCGAGATGGGCTCACCGTAGAGATAGTGCTGCCACGTCTTCAGGGCGAAGACAACCGCCGCAAGCTCGAGATCGTGGATCGGGTAGTTCTTCTCATGGGCTTTCAGCTGCCTGGAACCATAGGCTACCACATGGCCCTCCTGCATAAGCACACAGCCTAGGCCCTCCCCACTGGCGTCGCAGTAGACACTGTAGCCGACGCCTCGCTCTGGAACTATGAGGATCGGTGCACTCGTCAGTCTGGTCCTCAACTGGGTGAACGCCTGCTCACAAGCCTCGTCCCAAACAAATGGGACCGCCTTCTGTGTCAACCTGGTCAGCGGCCCTGCAACCCTGGAGAAGTCCCGCACGAACCTCCGGTAGTAACCCGCCAAGCCGAGGAAGCTACAGACCTCGAACACTGTCGCCGGTCTCTGCCACTGTAGCACTGCCTCGATCTTGGCCGGATCAACTGAAATACCTGCCGCTGACACCACGTGCCCCAGAAACTGCACCTCAGGAAGCCAGAACTCACACTTGGAGGCCTTGGCATACAGCCTATGCCCCCTCAGCAACTGTAACACTGTCCTCAGATGCTGCTCGTGCTCCTCCGCGGTACGTGAGTAGACTAGGATGTCGTCGACGAAGATCACCACAAACTGATCCAAGTACGGTCGGAAGACCCTCTGCATCAGATCCATGAACGCTGCTGGTGCGTTCGTCAGGCCGAACGGCATCACCGTGAACTCGTACAACCCGTACCTCGTACGGAAAGCCGTCTTCGGGATGTCGCAATCCCGAATCCTCAACTGGTGATAGCCGGTACGGAGATCGATCTTCGAAAAGACCGAAGAGCCTCGGAGCTGGTCGAACAAGTCATCGATCCTCGGCATCGGATACTTGTTCTTCACTGTCACCCGGTTCAGCTTCCTGTAATCAATGCAAAGACGAAGCGTACCGTCCTTCTTCTTTGCGAACAAGACAGGAGCTGCCCAAGGTGACGTGCTGGGACGGATGAAACCTCTGTTGAGCAACCCGTCCAGCTGGACCCTCAGCTCCCTCTGCTCTGCCGGTGCCATCCTGAAAGCTGACAAAGAGATCGGCCCGGTACCCGGTACAAGATCTATCTGGAAGTCTACTGCTCTGGAAGGAGGAAGACCCGGCAGCTCGTTTGGGAAGACGACAGCAAACTCACAAACCACTGCAGGCAAACTGCTCTCTCGACTGCCCTCTGCAACAAACAAGGAAAGGCGCGCCAGTAGGACTGACAGCTGGCCCTCGCGCCTGGGAAGACAAGCACACATGAGGGAATCGGCCGACTGGCGATCCCCCAGCAGAACAAAACGAGCGCCGTCAGGTGTCCAAGCAGTCACCCTGCGACGGCCACAGTCGATGACGGCTCGGTACGATGTCAGCCAATCCATACCGAGAATCACGTCGAACCCGACCATGTCTAGCACCCGACCATGTCTAGCACCCGAAGGTCTAGAAAGACACGGAGGCCCCCAACCTCCAACTCGCAAGAACGGCAGATCAGCTCAACACGAGCCCCTCCGCCGACGGGTGTGTCTAAGTGCAGTGGGACTCCAAGTGGCTCAGTCTCTAGCCCTAGCGATGCCACACAGTCGCTAGCTACAAAGGAATGGGACGCCCCAGAATCTATCAGAACATCTACGAATGAACTAAAAAGCTGGAAGGTACCTCTGAGGACAGGAGGGTCAACTGGGGCTGAAGGAAGAGCTAAAGCCTGCTGGGGTGGCTGGTACTGGTAAGGCTGAAAAGGTGGCTGAACAAAGTCTGGGTACTCGCGGTCTGGAAGTGCGTACACTCCCCCTCTGGGTCCGCCTCGACCTCCACCGCGACCTCTGCCTCTCCCGGCGCCTGATGCTCGCCAACCTCCGCCTGCTCCGCCACGCACTGCCTGTGCCCTCAACGTCGGACAGAAACGGCGAATGTGCCCCGTCTGCTGGCACTCGAAGCACACAGGAGGACCAAGCGCTAGCTGCTGGCTCTAGCCTCCTCCGGACGTCTGCCCCTGAGGCCCAGCCGAAAGGAGTGGCTAGCCTCCCTGCCTGGGCTACTGCTAGTGCTGAGGTGGGTAGCGCTGGTACGGCTGCGGGTGTCGTGGGTACCTCTGCCGTGATCTCCACGAACCCCCTCTACCCTGAGCTGCTCTCTGTGGTTGCACTCCGCCACTGGTGCTCGCAGACGACGCAGGCTGGACTGCCCTGGGCCCCGGCTCCTGCAACTGAGCCTCAACTGCCAAGGCACTGTCCAGCACCTCTGCATACGTGCTAGCGCGCTGAGCCGCGATCAGCCGCCTGAGCTCGGGCCTAAGCCCCCACGGAAACTGCTTAGCTCTGGCAAGAGGGTCCGCTGAAACTGCTCCGGCAAATCTGGCAAGTCTCGTGAACCTAGCAGCGTACTGAACAACCGACTGAGTACCCTGAGAGAGGGTCTGGTACTCGCGAACAAGGGCCGAGCGCGCACTGCGGGGAAAGTACGCGCCGAGAAACGAAGAACGGAACACGGCCCACGATGGGTCACTCCCGTCCCTGGCGGCCTGGAAAGAGCGCCACCAGTCCAAAGCGTCCCCGTCGAGCTGGAACGCGGCAAGTCTGACCCTCACTCGGTCATCCTGGACGAAAAGAGTGTCAAGGACGCGACTGAGTCCCTCCAGCCAGTCGTCCGCCACCGCTGGGTCGCCTCCAGTACCGCTGAACCTAGGAGGGTTCAGCTTCCGGAAGTCGACCACCGCTGTCGCAATAGCACGCTGGTCGAGTGGAGGAGAGACCTCCTCGGCGATGAACGAAGTATCCTCCTCCACCATGACCTCAACCCTCGGCTCTGCCTCTCGTACAGGTACTCGTGGCACGGCTGCGTTGGACCCTAAGGCCCGTCGGGCAGCGCGCTGATCGCGCGCGGTACCCTGACCCAACACTGGACAGCTAGCCTGCTCCCCTGGCATCTGCACGTTCAACAGAGACGACAAGTGTCCACCCGTGAGAAATAAAACACAGCAGTAATCAATAAAATAAAAGCATAACACACATGAGCACAGTCAAGCACACAGGGATGCTCTACTCCTATAACTATCCCAAACCGCGCTCAAGTCTCAACCGCAAGCCTAATCCTATCCCTGGGATCTACAGCCTGCTCTGATACCAAGTTGTCACACCCCGACCCAGAAAACCCATCCAGGACGGGACGTGAGGGTTCCTATCACTATTCATCGTCAACCGACGCAGTACAAGCGGAAAGGATAAACAATTTAAGCAAAAGTATTCCAGAGGCTAAGCAGATTTTAATCATAATATAACATCAAGTCATACAACATCTGAGTTCCAAAATACAGATTTATACAACATCCCAAAGGTTCTCCAAAAAGGGTACAACATGCATAATTATAAATCAAAAAGTTACAACAGCTATATCCTCCAACAAAACCTCAGACACCTCTGGATGTACTCGCGCCGCCAAAAGCCGGACCTGCTGGCTCCACTGAGGAGGAACTGCCGCCTGCACCTGCAAACGCAGCCCGGGTAGGAATGAGCAAAAAGCCCAGTAGGGTTCTACTCTACGGCACACTGAAAGGAGGTAAACAACAACAGTGTCATTTCTCCGCCTAAGTCTAAAGAATGCCACGGGGTCCCATAACCCCTATCGATTCCCCAAGGGATCCTACTCTTCTCAACCGACCACGCTGGGAATACCATCCAAACACGCTGGGAGGAAACCAAGAACCAGAACCAGTAGGAACACCCTTTACCCAGCAGGAAGCCACTGCCTGGGGACACACGTCGGGGACATCGACAACCATCCTTAGCACTTGGCCTTGGAGAGCCGACACGACCTCTAAACCTCAAGCAGTAATATTCCAGTCCAACTAACGCAATCCTCAATCACCAAAGATTTAGATCAACAATCACACCCTAATCCTGACTACCCATCCACGGTCCTAAGGCTAGATCCGAGCTACCCGAGAGCCTCGGATCGGCGACCTAAAACATCGCCCGCCTAACCTCAAATGCTTCTAATGCACACAATGCATGAGCTTAAGCAAACATCTATCCTATATGTCTCTATATGTCACATCAGCAGTTATAAGTTCCACAGATATACAATAGCCCTCGGCACTCGCCGGCAAGAGGCTAAGGTTTCACAGTTTCTCATTAACTAACACTCATAGCTAGTTAATGGCTAATCAGACAACTGAACATTTAATTACAATCATACAAGTATTTGAATGCAAGTAAAGCCATATATTTACCAAGAAGGAAGTCACATGAATCGATTCTCAAACCCGATGGAAAACCCCTTGAAAACCCCATCAAATCCCTCTACATGCTTCCCAACATGCTTAGGTACTAATCCCAACCCAAATCCATCCAAGAAAAACCAGAAAACACTGTTCAGGCGCTCACGGTCGATGCGACGGTCGATCCGTGCATCGACCGTGAGGGCACGGACGATGCCACGGTCGATCCAGAGATTGACCGTGAGACCCATATGAGGAAAAACCAAGGGCGACGGTCGATCGACCCATCGACCCTGAGAAGCCCAAAATCGAACAGAGCCTGACGGTCGATGCGACGGTCGATCCGACGGTCGACCGTCAGGTAAAAGGGAAAAGAAGGAGATCCCGCGGTCGATCCATGCATCGACCCTGGGAAGCCAAAACCTCGACAGAGCCCGACGGTCGATGCGACGGTCGACTGTCAGGCCCAGAGTAAGTATATTAAAGCTTGACGGTCGATACCTCGATCGACCGTCGAGCCTGACGGTCGATGCACCGATCGACCGTCGAGCTCGCGACGCAAAATGCCGGAAATCCCATTTCTAGGTTTTCAAGGATCAAAACATGTTTTAAGACCATGAAAGTTTGTAGACAAGTGTATTTTGAAGTGGAGAATCCAATGATGTAAAGAAATCCAGTTTTAGATGGTTAAATCCCATTTTAGGTCGGAAAACCAAAAACCGACAAAACGGCGACGTTTCGGAAACCAGCCGTTAGAATACGGAAATCTTGGCATACAAACACTCCAAACCATTCACATTGCATACACAACGGATTACACAACATCCTAGCATGGCATTCCACAGCAAACCACATATGCACCCTAACCTAGTAGAACCCGATCGCGAGATCGGGGTAGAAACACCTACCTGAGCAAGCAATGAAGCTTCTCCCCGCGTCCAGCCAGCCGCGCCGTGAAGATCCGCTACTCAAGCTCAGTCCTCCAAGGTCAAGCCCAACCGGAGGAGAAGAGAGGGGGGAAGGAGAGAAGAAACGCTGGTAGGAGGAGAAGAGAAGAACCGGGGGAAAGAAAGAGAAGAGGAGAGAAGGTGGGGGGGGTTGAAGCCAACTGCTCCAACCACCCTCCACTCACCAGGCCACTAACGGGCCTAAAGCCCACTGGCCCGCTAACGAGCCCGAAAACGAGCTTTAGCGCTCCCGAGCTGGGATCTTCCGATCCCGGGCCCACCTAACCATTCTAAACAACCACATACAACAATCCAAGGCCGTGGGTGCAACGCGGGTGTGAAACCGACCACCAGGGGGCATGTTTACCAAAATGCCCCTGGGGTCCAAACCGCCACATGATCGCCCGATCGTGCCCGACGCGGAACCAATTCGACAGGAAACCGGCTCTCGACCCACGTAGTCGAGTCAGGTCTGAGGAACGGGCCCTCACATTGCATACCCTGATCTTCGGAAAACCTGGTAAACCCTTAGTTATTGATTAAGAATCCTGTGGTCCTTTCTTTCATATTCATCTAACCTTTAGCATAAGTTTAGTTTAATTTCAACTTGCCATCTTTTCTCAACTCATTAGTAGGAAATTTACTAAGTGTTCGATTTCAATCCCTTAAATCCCTGTGGACTCGACTCGGACTCTCCACTATCTACTAGTTCTTAGTAGTTAAGTAGAGCACCGGAATATATTGTAATTTTGGTCAGTCTTGTTAAGCCACGACACTTTTCAAGTCGTATCACTACTCTGGTTAAGTTAGATGTTAATGGGGATGGGCAATTAAGAAATTTTGCACACCCTGGTTATGTTTCTACTTTGGTTAAGTTAGATATATGTATGGACTTGGATGGAGGGGCACAATTATAATCATCACAATGTTTTCAGAGGTACATATGTAAAGGCAAAGATTGTAAGGATACATTTGTAATTTAAGAAGTTTTCAAGGTCTCAAAAGTAAATAACCCTTCAATAAAATGATTCCGTTTCTTCAATACTTAGTTTATCTTTTCTGCTTAATGTAGTTTATATTATTGCTCTTAGATAATTAATCTAGGTTTAAATAATTATGATTTCTTCTTTACTGTTCTTTTTAGATTAATTTAATATTAAAGTTCTTACGTTCTAGTTTAGATTAAGTTAGTCAATAGATTTAAATGTATTTTCTCTTGATTTAGTAATTTAGGATGATCTTTACCGTTTTCCTTAATTAATTTCATAATTATAGGTAATTTATCCTTTTCAATAGATTAATTTAGACTAATTTAAGTTAATTTAGATAATTAGTTATTAATCAGATTATTAAATTAGGTCTAATCTAGATTTTCATTTAACTTGATACCTCTATTCGAACACAGTTTGAAGAAGTTGAAGTTAACTGCAATCTCCTGATTCTTAAGTGTTAAGTAAATCTTAATCTTGACTATTTGACCGATCAACAGTTAGATTTCTACGCTAACACTTCTCATTTTAAAGAAATTTTGTTTCATTTTATTCCACGGCAGTGTAATTCTTGCGGGTCTCGATCGGGCGAGATCCGGAGGGCTTGTTTTGGGTGAGGGAGCCTGGGCTACCCATGCCGTTCCCCTTGCCTTTGCCTCAAAGTATGTGATATAGGTTACTGATCTTTGGGTTTAATTGTCCAAATAATAATAATAATAAACAGTTACAGAGGACCCTGACCCAAACCAAAAAAAGAAAAAAGAAAAAAGTTTCACAATTGCATTGTGTTGCAATTGAGCCTCAATTGTCACACTAGCCATAAATAATGTTTCGCGTGCAACCCGGACACTACCAACCCACATGAGGACAAAAGTTCTACAATCATTTTCTCAGGTTTGGATGGGCCCCACTACTACCATCCTTTCTTTTTCATATTGCTGTACGCGAAACTCCCCTCATCCCGGATGGGATCCCCATGAAAAATAAACCTGCTAAACCAGCCTAAAGTCTCCACATTGACAATGCCACTGCTTTTAAACAACAGTTGGATAAAACCACCGTGTGGCGTTGGAGCGGTAATACATACCTGTGGATTAATCGCCTAAAAGACCCCGGTCATCCTTATTAGCAATCGAAACCTCACCCTCTAATATTTTAAAGATTCGAACCCCAAATCATCTAAATCCCAAAATTATCCTTCGATTGGCCAAGCATTAATGGCCATGGATGGCCATGCATCCGATTCAATAGCCGTCGTAGCATTTGAACTAGCACGAGACTCGAGACGCATTTGAGAGTTTATGTTTGTGGCCACGTGACGTGCTTGCATTCGCTAGCTGTACGCGCGTCAAGGAAGACGTGACGCGACGATGTGATGTGGCTGCCCCTCGCGCCAAAACCGGACTTAAATCCTACTCATAAAAACAACCACGGGTATTAAATCCTACCCATAAAAACAACCACGTGTATTAAATCCTACCCGTAAAAACAACCACGGGTATTAAATCCTACCCCGTAAAAACAAACCTCTTATTTCTAACAGCTATTGTAATAGCGGTCGAGAAAATCCAAAGTCTTCAACCCAAACCCAAAGATAGTTTTAATCTACTTTAGTGTGTAGAAGAACACCTATAAACCCTTATTGCAACGAGAAATCTAAATTTGTTTCCTTCTATGGATCATCCCCATCGTTTATCTTACCCTAACCCTAATTCTCTCTTTTTTTTAGTTGTTGACCCCACTTTCGCCCATCGATTATCTTGAAATCACGCATATTTTTATACCCGACGATATTAACTTCTGGTATTTTGTGATCGCCATTTTTCTACCTGCTGTTTTGCGGACCTTTTATGCTCCGTGTTAACATCGGATATCGTTTTATACCCGATGATATTAACTCGTATTTTGTGCTCGCTAATTTTCTCCATGCTATATGGTTATATTTTACATACCCAATAATATATGCTGGTATTTTGTTCTCGTTTTTTTTCTACCTGCCCTACTATGTACTGTTTTATGCTCATTGTTAACATCGAGTATGTGTTTATACCCGATGATATTCAGTCATGTTATTTTGGTTCATGCATTGTTTTACCTGCTGTGTTGCGCACCTTTTATGCTCGTTGTTAACATCGTGTCGTTGTTTATACACGTTAATATGTGTCATACAGATTGTAGTGGAGATGCAGCTCAATGCTTCTCATCTTCACATCCATGTCTTCCTCCAAAGGAGAAGACTGCTATCTCCAAGGGAGAAGACTGTCATGCAAGGATGCAGGTGAAGCAGGTGAACAGGAGAAGGAGATGAAGCAGGTGGTGAAGGTGTAAGTACCGGTAAGAATTTTGGCGGGGAGAAGCTTCTATTTGCGGGAAGGAGGAGGAGGCGTGAGTGAGTGACAACCTCTCCTCTCACGTCGATGGGACATTTTTTTTTATATTTAAATCTTATGTGGATGAATGAAAACACGCCACGTGCCCATTACCATATGCTCTCGAAATGCCTAGGATGACTATTGAATCGGATGGGCATGCCACGTGACCATTTATGGTCATTAATGCCGGGTCAATCGAAGGGTAATTTTGAGATTTAGACAGGATGACCGGGGGGGGGGGGGGGGGGGGGGGAGGCTTTTAGGCGATTAATCCCATACCTTCTGAGTGAGGTCTTAGATTTTGATTTCTCTGAGTCAGAGATTTATGCTTCGGGGGAGTGACGTCTTAGATTTGAATGGATATTAACACATTCACTTTTCCTTTTTATGATTAGTTAAATCTTTTACCTGGACATGAAGGAGTAAATGCTAAGAGATTGGATCCAAAGACAAATCCATTACTATCATATGATACTAATCAGTTGATGTATTCACGGCTATAGATATTAAAGATTAAGTCAGAATAAAAGGTTTAATTTATTTAAAAAAAATTTTAAAAAAAAAGAAAGATAAAAAAAAGGAATAAAAAAAGGAAGAAAAAAGACCATTTACTTCAGCACCCAATCACTATAGTAATTATTGGCGAGACACTAATGACCAGAGAAATCCGAAACATGGAACCCTATTGGTGTATACCCTGTCTAGTTGGCAGCTCGTGGGCCCCGTGGATATCCTCTTATCTCCAATCCTCTTCTATCTGTGCATACCTCTCTATCCAAAAGGCAAGTGCTTTGAGAACATTGAGATAGTTCTATATGGCTCTCCAGGCTACGTTCCTCCCTTCGGCCATTGCTGCAAACAAGGAGGTGAGAGATGTGATTACGTTTGTTTCATCTGTAGCTTAATTGTATGCTAGAATGCAGGGCTGAGCAGCTGTTCTGAGTTTGCCACAGGTGAAAGTGAGTGGTGGTGTCAAGGATTCGGTGTTCTTCGGGGTTTCAGTCTCGGATCATGTCAAGTGTGACTTCAGCACCCACAGGAGTAGCAGGGTATGACTTGGAAATCTCTATGGTGTTTCCATCTTTCTAATTCAATTGCGCAAGTTAAATGTGAGATGTTTGGTTAATCATGGGTGCTTGTGGTATTTTGTCTTGAAATCTTGGGTGCAAAATACAAGGTATTTACAGATTCATGGATAAGCTGCATTTACATGGTAAATTTCAGCGTCTTATCGTTTCGTATTAATCAAGCATTATATGAATGTTTAAATGTAGAACCATGAGTATGAGAGAGCTGTAGAAAGGAGTTGTATCGATGTATTAGTCTTTTGTTTAAAAAAAAATTGTTTAGGAGCTCATGAGTCCTTTCCTTGATAGTGGAGTATTTTAAGAAGGGTTTGGCATACAAATTAAAGCACTGCATGGTGGGTTGGGACTTGGGAGAAGATTTGTTGTTTTCACAGTTAAACTCATGCATCCAAGAAGAGATGACTAAAATTCTTGGAGATTAAGGAAAAAAGAGAGACGAAAAGAGAAGATTTGGCTACAGCAGAGACTAAAGAAATTCTTTAAGCCTCCATGAAAATTTGGGATACGACGGAAAAAGCAGAGCTGGCCATTTGATAGAATGTGAAATGTGCATATAAATCTAGAGAGCCCTACACGTTAGCTAAAGTGTCGTAGTCGTAGATAAGACATGTTCAAGGTCAGAATGCTTCAAACGAACTTAATTCTGCTATAATTTCTCTTAAATTTTTGTGAATTAGTTGCATGACATCTATTTTTCGAGGCGGCAACTTAGTTGTAGTTCTTTTTTTTCTCTTTTTTTTTTTTCCTTTTTTGCTAAATTGAGTCAAAAGACTAAGTGACACGTGACTCCCGCTCCACATCTAACTTAGTTGTAGTTCATCTTCAATGACTTTTACTATTTCATGTGAAATCCAACCGAATCAGATATTTCATCACAAATTTTGGAGCCAATCTAATCGAGAAATCGCACCAATTCTTTTTAGCAATAGTTGTGAATATAGGCTCTTCTTAAACAGTGTTTTCCAATTTCCTTAAATCCAAATCCATCTAACTGGCCATTAATCTGCAGAGGGTTAATCTATCAGTCAGAATAAGAGCCCAGACAGCAGTGACTACCCCTTCAGTCAACCGAGCTCCTCCTGAAGGAAAGAAGACACTGAGGAAGGGGAATGCAGTGATCACCGGGGCCTCATCCGGCCTCGGTCTTGCCACTGCCAAGGCACTGGCGGAGTCTGGGAAATGGAATGTCATCATGGCGTGCCGCGACTTCCTCAAGGCCGAGAAGGCAGCCAAGTCGGCAGGCATGCCTAAGGATAGCTACACAGTCATGCACCTCGACCTCGCCTCCCTGGAGAGTGTGCGCCAATTCGTCTCCAACTTCAAGCGTGCTGAGATGCCCATTGATGTGCTTGTGTGCAATGCAGCTATCTACCAGCCGACAGCCAACAAGCCATCCTACACCGCCGATGGATTTGAAATGAGCGTCGGCGTCAACCACCTCGGTCACTTCCTTCTTGCCCGTCTGCTCCTTGATGAGTTGAAGACTTCTGATTACCCCTCTAAGCGTCTCATCATCGTCGGCTCCATAACCGGTACAAACTTTTTAGTACCACAATTAGATAGAGAGATTCAATGCCATCGAATTAATCATCTAGCTGTTCTTCTTTCAGGCAACACTAACACTCTTGCCGGGAACGTGCCACCGAAGGCGAACCTCGGGGACCTGCGGGGACTTGCCGGAGGTTTGAGCGGGCTGAATGGCTCGACCATGATCGACGGCGGGGACTTTGACGGAGCGAAGGCATACAAAGACAGCAAGGTCTGCAACATGCTCATGATGCAGGAGTTCCACAAGAGGTATCACGAGGAAACAGGCATCACCTTCGCATCTCTGTACCCTGGCTGCATTGCCACCACTGGCCTCTTCAGGGAGCACATCCCCTTGTTCCGTCTCCTCTTCCCTCCATTCCAGAAGTACATCACCAAAGGCTATGTGTCCGAAGAGGACGCTGGAAAGAGACTTGCCCAGGTAACACATCACAGGAAATTGCATGCTACTCTTTCTTAGCATCAACAAGGGCTTGTCGTGTCGGTCTCTGGCCGGACTGACGGCATAGATTGTGCAAACAATTGGCACAGATCCTGTACTTGGCACGAAGCCATACATGGCATTAGCAAAGCTTTAGAGAGCTCATGCATTTTTGGTTTCAGGTGGTGAGTGATCCAAGCTTGACAAAGTCCGGAGTATACTGGAGCTGGAACAAGAACTCGGCGTCGTTCGAGAACCAGCTATCAGAGGAAGCAAGCGACGCGGAGAAAGCTCGGAAGGTGTGGGAGCTCAGCGAGAAGCTGGTAGGCTTGGTTTAGGATGTTTCCAGAGAGCGAGCTTACCTTTGGCTTGGCCTATGTTCACCGATGCATGCTGTTGTGTACTGTGTTAGATGTGTCTTCTGTGAAATTTTTGTGGCAATAAACCTGCACACATTTCTTTCAGGAATGAAGACATGTGAGATCAGAAGTAGTTTTGGCTACTATTCATGCAAACTCGATTCTTTTTTATTCTCATAGGTAAGTAGTAACGGATTTATGACTGCAAGTATTAACCCAAACAGGACCATTAAATCTGCCTACTTGCTGTTACTGTTCCCTCTTGGACAACTAACAAGAACTGAGAAGTACGAATTTTAACTCAATGGTGGTATAAATCAGCTTAAATCCCACAATTTTATTAGCTGGGGTAATATACATAAGACATGGCTTCATCTGAAACATGCCAAAGTATCACACTCTCTTCCTCAACTGCCATACAGCAAAATTGGCAGTCAAAAGTTCTTGCAACAGCAGTTAGTATTAAGATACATTGACTAATCTTCTTCACTTGTATCTGCAAATAAAAAATCTACCCCACAACCCCCCCAAAACAACCATCACCACTACCCCCACCAAAAAAAAGTGACTAAACCTGTCATTGAACTGTTCAGATGAAAATCTAATTGAAACTACACCTAGGTTAGTTTCCAGAAACACAGACCATTTCTCTCACTTCCCTGCCTTTACAGAATCAGAATGTGAGACAAGTTGGTGCATAATACCCAGAAGATGGAGAACATGTACAAGCACCACATTTACCAGGGGCATAGCCTGTACCAGCTCCCTCGAGTACCAAAAGTTAGGGTGATACTGAAGGACCGGCTGATCGAACAACCAGTGTCGAGCTAGGGCTGGTACTTTCCTTCTCAGGCATGACCTTAATCTGACCTTTGAGATACGCCATAGCCAGCCTTGCTATTAAGGTACGGGCATCATTAGTTGAAGCTTTACCAAACAAAAAGAAGTGATTGCAGGTGTCAAAGCACAGGATTATCATTCTTGGAATATCTATTAGATGGAGTTCTCTGCAATGTTCTTGAAAATTCCGCCTTCAACCGCTTGTTTGGAGTTGATATCCATGACCTGAAACAAAAATATACTGTCAATGGCAAGCAAGAGCAGATTAGATAACCAATTCAAGTATTATGCAAAACAGTATCAGTGATTAAGTTGGCTTTCAGTTAGAATAAGCATGAAGATAAACCATTTCACGGGATAGCTGTATGCACTGGCAAACGTGTAGGACAAATGACAGTTTCAAATAAATATGCAGAATAAACCAAGATTCTTTATTCTAAAATTGAAAATATTGAAAGCACGCCATTTTTACAATTGAAACCAAATCTGAAAATATGCTCCTCATGTCTAGTTGATCAGAGAATTTCACTAACCAACAATTGCACATATTTTTCTAACCAGTAGACAATTGCATGCACTTGAAAGTACATAAACCAGGCAACTCAAAATCTAACCAGGACCATTAGAGCATTCTTCATTCTTGTAGAATACTTATCTCTCTTGTATGTAGCTTGTCCTTGAGTGTCCTATGGTGCAGGGATTTTGCATGCATTTCACTATATTCAGTATTCCATTCTGATGCCTAAACTTATATCAAAGTCGAAAAGTTTGTGCAGTTCAGTCGTTTCCCACACCATGACACCAAGGCTTTTCCTTGACAGGTTATCACGATGAACCAGAAAGTTGCCTAGTGTTACTTTATCATTCCCAACCAAGAAAGAACCAGCAATAAATACAACAAAATGAATTCGCACCTTGGAGAGCCAGAATGTTTCTGACTAAATTGGCCAAGCATTGATTGCAGAGTCCCAAGGGCCTCCTCAGCAGCCTGTAGACATGACAGCAACTTCAGATGGCACAGTTGAATTTGTACAGCTTTAACAACTTTGTGCATGATTCCAGACTTAAAATCTCAATCCCCATAGTGCTTGCAACTTAGCTTATCTAGTGAAGCATTCAACAACCGAACGAGCAATGTGTAACAAAATTCAATCAAAAGTAATCAACGGAACAAAGAACATGATTTCAATAAATCAAGACCAAGGAGTCAAACTTAAATGGGCCTTCCATTGCGGCCGTCACATGATTTCGGCAATGAGTATCAAGGAGTCAAACTAAATATGGGCATCCATTTTCATCCTACATGGATTCATATTTCACAAAATTATAGATTCGAAAAAAATCCATGAGGATTTATTGATATTTGAACATCACCCAAGTAAATCACCATACAAGGTTGATTCATCCCTTCTTCTGCTATTAAGCATAAACATAGCTTCATAGAAGTTGTGATCCTTCAACACCATATCTTACTAATTCCTAACAAAGGCTGAATTTACTAACTATGAAAATCAAAAGTGTTGAAAAAGCTTCTCCACAAGCCACAAGACCAAGTCAAATCCATCTTCTCTTTTACTAGTAAGCTAACCATGATTTTACATTGACTGTAATCTTTCAGCACAATTTCTTCCTATGAAGGGTTCACCTAAAATCAATAAAACTTGGATAGGACTTCCTCACAGCTTCACAAGGCCAAGAAAGAAATGAAAACGAGATAGTACCAGCAGCTTAGCTTCTTCCCAATTTATCCCTTCGCCCTTCCCCAAGATCTGTCCTGCTATTTCAACCTAATAAAAAAGGAGCTAATAAGGAAAGAGAATGTAAACAGTATTACAGTGCTACAGTAAAGTCAATATATGGAAATCTCATGTTCTAAATGTCAAAATGAGGACAACTTTCCTTTTTGTGAAACAAGAGACAAGAATCCAAATTTATTCCTAGAGTAAAACCACATTCAATTCAGGAGCACTAACATTTGATCGAGCATAATGAAGTAGAAATTATCATGACTGATCCATCACTGGTAAAAGAAGCGACGATCAAAAGTTTCAAAACATCAAATGGAAAATGTCTTCAATGTGCCATGTAAACATTAAATCTTGTAAGAACTTGGACAAGGTATTGAGGTTTTAGAAATCACATAATATAATTTCAGATGTCTCTAGATCAATTGAGTCAACAATTCCACTAAATATCATATAACTGAGGTGAAAAACAAACTGTGGAATTATCCTATTTCGTGTTCCTTGTCCTTTCAAATTCCTCCATTTTTTTCTGTCAAGCTAAAATTGCAAAATTCTATGAGCTACGAAACCGAGGTGTAACAATGCCATTACACGTCCGTGTGATGTGAAGTCTAAGTCAGCTTGCATCCTTAAAAGTTCATTTCCAGAGCCACCAATACAATTAAAATCTCAGAGCAAGAATTACCTGTGCATGGGCTTCTCCTTTAGTTGCAGAACCCACTGGAATTGAGGGCTGGGCTTGAAACACTAGACTGAAGCCTTCTGTGGTGCACTGAATGGTTGATGCAGCATGGCATTTGTGTAAGTATTTACATATATGATGTGCATATACACGCATATAGAGAAATCTGGGAGTCAAAATGGATCTATCTTACTAGTTCTTTAAGGGCCGCAACTGAAGACAGATTTTTTGATTCCTCGAGCTTCTGTTCGAGATAATGAGACTCCACTGAAGCACTTATAACTGGCAGGTCATCCCTTGTGCGTGCCAGGTATCCGCAAGTGTTTGATTCATTTACTACACCATTCTCTTTGGCATGAAAAAACTTACTCGAGTCCCCATGCATAGCAGGATCAGGAAGAGAGTTTGACACAAATTTATCTGCAGCCAAGATTATGCAAAGAAACATAAATGAGCTACTATTAATTAAAGTTCTCCATTCTAGATTACAAAGACCAAGCTTGTCATTTTTCCTCAAATGATCACTTGCTGCTAGGACAAAGAGAGGTTTATATGACAGTATGCAAATTTCAACCAAACCATTAAATTGTTATTTAATTAATTGTTCATATAGAAACACGGGTGAAATTTGACAAACCTAATGTTATTCTTGGCACAGAACAACCAGTAAAAACTAATGAAGTTGATGTAAACCAAACAAACACCAACACAACTTCTCCTTTACACATTCAGGCATTATCTCATTCATGACAATATTATACATTTCTGACAAAATAGTTAAATTCCAAAGACTATTATAAAATGGTACCCATGCTGACATCTTGAGCTTGTTTCTTCATTGTTTAAGCACACTAAGAGGAAAATATAGAAGACAAATATGTGGAAAGTTTCAATTGAAGCCATCAGCGCAGTTCACGAATTTTCCGCAAGTCATTAACTTATTGGCTCTACTTGGAGCCATGCAAAGAATTGCTGAAATATTTGCTTTTTCAATAAAAACCTTGATACCAATTCCCTCGTGAAACATCATCATGAACTGCCTCCTAACAAAAGCATTTGTAATGGCAATGTGTGCTGTAGAAAACTGCAAAACTTCTTTATATCTGATCATCAGGCTTAGAGACCAGTTACATAGAGTGGCAGAAAGAAACTACTTACTGGCCAAATTTTTAAGAGAGGCTTCAGAAGCTTTATGTTGGGCTTCCTTCCTACTCCTACCAATTCCTTCACCTATTTTTTCTCCAACAAACCAAACCTACATGGAGAAATTTGACATGTGCATGAGATTTCTAAACAGAGTCAAATGTAAGTCAACATGATCTTGTTATAAACCATTGTAATCAGGAACAAGGACTTCAGATTCACATGCTCATAAACCCAAATAGGACCCACTCTACTTCACTTGCACATATTGGAAGAGTAAATTGCAATGACATTAACTTACTAGAAACTTCTTTTACTGCTCTTCATAGAAGTAAAGAAATCAACTTATAAAGTACAAAAATTAAAAGTTATTCAAGACTTCACAACATACATCAGCTACTAGAAACATACGAGTAACAGGATGTATTTATGCAAAACATGTGCTGTACAATAAGTTGATAAGCCTACAAACAAAACTCATCTAGACAGCTTAAAATCATCATACAATGGAAAGAAAACTGGACGTAAAATAAGGACCCCAAAAACACGCGCGAGCACACAATGCACAATGTAAATAAAGGAGCATAAAGTACCTAGTGAGGATCAAACAGTAGATATGCAGAAAGATAGCTTTGAACTATGTGACGTACAAACTAACAGACTACAAGAATGTCTAGTAAAATACATCATCTGCAAAATTATTTCACATATCCAGGATTTATAACTCATCTATGAACTGTGAAGGCCTCCTACACATCAGAAGAGATATCTGACACTTAGGAACAGCCGTCTAATACAAAGCATTTGATGTTTAACCTAATTCCTCATAAGAAAGTGAAGAAGCAAATCAAATCAGCCTAAGAATTTACAGAACTTTTCCATACTTCATAAGGAAGACAAATGAACTATTTAGCACAAAAGATGATTGAACACCTGATACCTTGATTTAAGAGGAAAGTTATGTACCAGATGCACTTCTATCTATCAACAAAAAAGAAGTTTCCGAGTTGTTTAGCTACCTCGAAAGAAAAATGCAACTCGGTAGTATCACACAGCGCTGAGCGGAATTCCACCTATTTGAGAGGAATTAGAAGAGCCAATTTTAGGACAAACATATTTTGAATCACTAAAGAGCTTCATCTAAAGAAACCCTTGTAAACTACCTTTGTTCCACATTTTGTGGCTATCTGTCTCAAGACCCCGTCAGGGGTTTCCAAATGCTGAGCATTTGGTGAGTCCGATCCAGCATTGCCATCCCTGTGGTTGGAAGAAGCTCGACCGATGGGCATCTCATCACCTTCAAGGTGCAAATTTGAGTCATAAATCATGGAATGGTCAGATATGAGCACATAATTCAGAACGAGGGACTCGAGCATTTGAAGCATAAAATGAATCAAAAAGTCCTAAATGCATTCAAATTTTAAACTCTTGGTGTTGGTTGTGAAACCTCTTGAACAGCAAATTGCACCAAAGGACAACTGACAAGCACAGAGATTAAAATATGTTACTTTGGACCAGCAAAAAATAGAAGGATTGAACTTTATGTAACCTGAACGAAGTGCAGGAATTGCATAAGCAACAACCTACTGAGTCCAAACAAAAATGCAAGCGAAACCACTACAGTGCAATCTAAAACGATCAATACAATGAGAGCCATCTGATAGTCACCCATAAATATGATTAAAGCCCCTTAAAGAATGTAAGTCTCAATGCTCATGTGGACAGGTCAACAATCAATAACTGCAGAGCTAAAACTACAGAACTCTGAAGTAGTCAGATGTTTGTGAATATTCACCAATTATGCTAACAGAAAGATCTGAAAGGATGATCATAAAGATAAGCACATGAAACCTACTATCTAAAAGAGTGGTCCTTGCATTGTTAAAAGAGGTCATTCCTTGCCAGTGTGCTTTGCTTACAATCCCTCATGCTTAGTTGATATAAATACAGGCATTTACAATTCAATGCAATAGCATCGATGATGGCTTTTATTATTGTTTGGACAATAAGTGGTCAACCCCTCATATGACTAAGACCCAACAACAAAAGTTTTAGTATACAGTATCAGAAAAGCCCACAAACATCATATGGAAAAAAAATCCTACTAATAAAAAGCAGTATCACCATTTGACAGCAAGGAACAAATAGTAACAATGTCCCCAATCAGGAAACCACAATGTAGGAACAAAAACTCAAGATCCCCGTAAATGACCAACATAAGCTAATACCTAAGTAAATATGCAGGAACAACTCGCATACAAAAGGACAAAGCATGGAACTGATATCTGAGAGCTCAGCAACTAAAGATTTTAGCAATCAGCATATCTTGTTCCAGTGTCTAAAATACCTCAAAATTACTTACAAATCTATAGAGACTGGCAACACTAGTTTACTAAGAAGAAGAAATTAAACCTTGGATGTACTTACATTTGGGCATGGCATGATTTGACCTTAAGTTATCTCCTCCATGATGTACCTGAAAAGAACAGTTAATGGTCATTCAAAGTCACTGACTCACAAATGCCATTTACATACACACGTAACGCATCAATCTACCTGTAAAGACAATCTCTTGTTTTCGTGGAGTGCTCTATCAGAAGCAATAGAATGATCCACACCACGAAAGAAAGATGAATGGCGAGGACGCTTCTTATTACGAATAGCTTCTGGTTCTAAACAGAATTCTTTGGGTGCCCTAGTCAGCTGTCTTGGGCTTATCTCTTCCTCCAAAGGGTACCAACTTCCTCGGTGCACAGGTGGAACTGAGGCCTGAAGAGGAGGCCTCACTTGAAATGAGGGGGGAGGAGGAGGAGGAGGAGGAGGTGGTGCAGGAGGCTCTCTTGTGTCTTGCCCATGTTGCAAAATAAGGAGTCTTCTCCTCGTGTCTGGATCTAATTCTGATTCAGGAACCTCACCCTCCTCCCTAGCAGGAGAACCTTGTAAGGTCGGTTCAGGGAATCCTGATTGACCCAATGGCTTTCCTAGTGTGACTCCCTGTGAGCACTGGGTAATGGGTAATGGTATCATCATTTGAGCAGCTGGCAGTGCTATTGCACCAGGTAAAGACATTGCTTGCTGGACAGAAGCCAGTGCCCTTGGGTCCAAACTATTGCCCATTGAAGGGACAGCCTGAACACTATAGCTTGCCTCCTGAACAAAAAAGTAAAGCAGCTCAGTAATGAAGCAAATGTAATTTAGGCTACTATAAGAAATGACTAATATGGCATTTATTTCTCTGAAGGTCTGGCCATAAACAGGATTGAAGATACTTAAAAAATACAGCCCCTAAAATAGATGACCTTCAATCTTCTATCAACCTCTGCATCTATCACGCCCTCAAAACCAAGAGGATCCCTATTCCCATTTAACGCAGAATTATCATCCTAAATTCAAATAAAAACAAATGAGAATCAGTATTCATTTTCCTGTAACATATTTCATACGAGCACAGCTCGGCATCAACGTTTACCTCTAAAATTAAGTAATTGCCCACATCTGGAGCAGATGGAAAATCTGTAATTTTGTCCTCGTAAAAGACGTTGCTAAGCCGTGGCAATAATGCTTCATCAAATTCTCTGCCACAAAATGTCATGATCGGTTATATCATAAATAGATCAAAAAAGGTATGCTCAAAAGCTTTCAAATGGAAGTGTCATTTTCACTGTAAGAAGAAAATGTTGAAAAAAGCCCAAGGATAAAAAAAACAAAGGTTCTTACTTGAAAAAACCACCTCTAACGTTGCAAGCAACATTTCTTGCAACACATAAAACTGGGATGGAGCTGTTCGCCTTGAAAAGAGTTCAGGAGAGACCCACTTCAGTACAATTAGATTTATCAACCAATCGTCAATCTGGAACATGGCTTTTAGGAAGCAGAAATACATCATACCTCTGCTTGAGGAGCATAGTAAGGGGCAAATGCTGGGACAACATGGACACGAGGTTGATCTTTTTCATCCCAGACTTTTAAACGATCATCAATGACAAGTGCCATCTTCGGATGGCAGATACCATCTTGGAAAACACTAACTAATGACTTTCTTGAACCTACAAATCCCATGTGTTGTGTTGTTACTGATACATGAGAAGTTTAAATTGGTAACTAGAATCAAATGGAAACAGGGGGAAAAAAAAAGAACTAAATTGATATAGGAAGCTTACAAACAACATGACTTTCCAAAAATCAAGTGTGATAACATTCATAAACTATTATATAGGGAAAATGTCATCGTTTTGCAATATAGTATATCGTCTTCATTTATCTTTTCCAGTTCCATCAAAAACCAACAAAAGAATATGCTATCTGTAGACCCGTAAACTTTCAGGTACAAATGCAAGCATGACATACCAGACTCGACGCACACTATACGGTTCAGAAATTCTTTGGGGTTGATCAAACTTGATTCTGGGTCAAGAAGCCTCCACATTTCCAGAGCATAATCTCGCTCAGCCATTGTGCAGACATAAACTTCAAAACGCTTACGTCCTTTGGCAGTTAAATAGTTTCTGAGATCTTCCCATGCAGGTCTTAGTCGCACGAGGACGCTAGTATCACGAATCTACAAAGAGAAATGTTATCCCATTAATGAGTAGCGAACACATGCCTATAGAAAAGCGAATGAACTTTTCTTGACAGATATACAGCATTGCAAGCCAATAGTTTGATTCTGATGATCCATTTAGGCACACAATCAGTCTAAATAGATGAAGCATAAAAGATGAATAAATTATGCGAAGCATGCCACTAAGTCAAGATTGCAACCTCAAAAGCCATAAAAGCAAAATTGTTTTGTACCAGAAGATCATTGTATAAAACATCAAATGGCATTTATTGTCAGCCCATTGATAGGTAAGCATTTCAGTAACTCAAACTAGCAAATGATTCAATCAGTAGTTCATGGTCCTTATTCCAAACAATTGGACATAAAACATGTGAATCAGTTGAAAAGCATAGAAGAAAATCCTCAGATAGGAATAGGCTGGATACCAAGAGCAACAAGTCAAGATTGCAAATATAAAAGGTGAGAGTAGAATCACATACCGCAGGATTAACACGTGTCAGGATGATATTTTTCTCTTGTAACCTTATGATGGGACGAGTTATCAATTGATGATTGTCAGACAAAGGAGGTACAATTTCAGACTGAACAGTGAATACCTTCCCACTGTCAACAACTTGATCATTTTCCACATATTGCTTCAATATAGATTTGTCATCTTGATAGCGCTTAACCTCAGACAACATGCCTGCAACACGTTGTGGATCTGTCTCGCTACTGATTTTTCGTTGCAGGGCATTGATCCTGTCCTCAAATGAGCGCATAGTGTTAGCAACTATAAGCGTTTCATCAAGATCAAACACGATCCCCAGGCACCTCAGATTCAACATAATAAGGCAAGAGTTGTACATTCCTTTTGCAATAATAAAACCCCAGAAACATGAATATCTCATGAGGTTTCTCCTAGAAGGCATGGCCACCAAATGTAGTTCTTCCTCTCCCAATAGAATAATTGCAGTCTGCAAGTGTGAATGTGACGACAACAAGCACAATTAATGGCAGCAATGAAAAGAGAAATCGCAATAGCTTTAAAGGCCAATATCAATGACCCTATAGCTTTAAGGCTAAATTATGAGAACATAATAATTCAACATGAATTGCCTTACACATGCAAGGACATGATCACATAATCCAATTGGATAAGGAAGGCCAAAGTATCTCCCTTAAGAAATCAGTCTAGATAAATTAACGGGCTAACAAGAAGCATTTTCCACGGATAAAATAAAATAGACATACTATATACACGAGATGAGAACAATCATAGAACTAGCTTTCAGGATGACACCCAACTAGTTGCCAGCATCACTTGTAGATGTAACTCTGAGCTATAAGAAACTTGTGGTCTACATCACCGGCACCCAGATCTATGTTTGGTCTTCCATGGTGAAAAGACCACAAGTTTCCCATGGCAGTATAAGGCATCAACCCTATAAAATTCCTAAACCAGATATGTGCGCTTATATGTGCACGCATCTCTGAATATAAAGAGACCATATTGTAAATTATGCATATCACTAGATTAAAAGGCAAAGACTAACAATCTGATACTGTCATTGTGCTGCTTGGTTGTTTATTTTCTAAATTCTGAAAATTAACTTCAATTATTTTCTGATGAATTGTACGGTGCGGACCACAACAAGACAAGTACTTTCCTGATCCAGAAGATGCACTGGACATAAAACTATAAAAGCAAATATGTAGTAGGGTTGCCTATTTTCCGGCAAATTTTATTTACATACAGGCTATAATACAAGAAGATGAGATTGCTTATTATGCCTAGCTCTTAAGGATGAAATTAAGTTGAAATCATTGCCATAACTATTACGCTAGATAAAACATTCCAGCACACCATGTGTAAATTTCTCTGTTTTTTTTCCCCCAAACCTCCAAAGAATGAATGCCATGAATTACATAAGCAAGCACCTTTCATGCCTAAGATATCCTAGAACTCCTTTACTAATGATCAGGTATACAAGAGCAATTTTTGTACTTACTGAATACGTTCAAGTATGTCAATCTTTAAAAGGAATTGTCTCCGTAGCCATAACCGAATATCAAAAACTTGTCCTAAAATCTCCTGATATATCCCACAACTCTTATAGTGGCCTAAAAACTCTCTCTGTCGACCATAAAGAGATACGACCGTGAAATATAACAGGTATGAGAAAATCTTAAGGACATATCAACTTTCAAAAGCCTGAGCTGGAGACTATTCCTCGAAATTGTTGTAACTACTTAAGAAACTATGTCCAAAGGTGAATCATCACAAAACAAAAGACTCAGAACACACTCTTGCAGCAAATTTAATCAGGCCATAAGCAAGAAAAAGAACCATCTCAATGCGATTTCCTTTAGCAATTACCAATATCTGTCACTTCATTAACCCACATAATCGGTTCCAATGAAATCAACAAATAATAATGAAAAGTCATGTCATCACATAAACTCCAGCCCTTTATGATAATCTTCAAAGTTCAGAGATCAGAAGTTCAAACCATTAAATCGTGATATAAGTTCTGTGTGAAAATATGATGAGCAGGTAGAACAAAATTCAGTCCCAATATTCTCATTTTTATCTAAGTTTGATAAAATTAGAAAGTGGAAATTCACCACAATATACCCTTTGGTCAAGATGTCAACAGTGTCATGATATAATCTCAATCTAGTACAAAATTTCTCAGTTCAAAAAGTTAGACTTTTATGATAATTAAAATTCATATACTTATAGAAAGTGCAGTTCACCAGCATATTCCGTTTAAAAGAAGTACCAATCCAGAGGAGTCATAAGTTCATGTGTAAAATCAAAGTGATTCCACTGGCATCGTTAGGGTTTTACTGTCAATGATATTATCCTGATGTGTTCCGTCCAGACCTTATTTTCTCTGAGGCAAGCGGCGTGCAATGAGAACAGCGGCAACTCATCGGACGGTGGCAGTCTCGATTCCATTTTGAAGCAGATGCCACCCGCTGTGATGCTGTGGAGGACCGCCAGTGGGGGGCACCGTTCGCTAGGGGGAGAGAAATGGGAGATCCTGATCTCCCTCATCCACGGTCCGGTGTTCGAGTTCTGGGGATAGATCTCAACCTCCCCAATTGGGGCATTGCCCTGGAAAACAGCCGACTTGAACATTATTAACCCAGGATCCAGATGAGATTCCGGCACCAGGGGGGTTAAATCCAACAATCCCCTTCCAGATCCACCGGATTCAAGCCCGGATGTGCCATAAACTTTTCATTTCGGTAGGATCTTAGAAACCACAAGTGGTATCTCGCAGATCCACCAAAAAAAAACCAACTTTTCTTGTCAAGAGAAAATCGAAACCCAGTCCAGATCTCGGCTCCAGTGTCCAAAACCCCTAAAAAAAACAAAAAAATTCCTAGGGGGCGCGGAGCCGTTATCCGATCTCCCCTGCAAGAGTTCTGTGAAACAGATCAAAGAGATGGGATTTGTTGTTCTAATGGGGAAAGATCCGTTCTAGGTCCGCTGTTCTTATGCAGGCAATGGGGTCTTTGAGAGTAGTGCGGTTTTGGATTCGTCCCGCGATGTGGAGGGAGACGCGAGATCGCGGTTATATAAAGATCATAGAGGGGTTTTAAGGCCTCGAAGCTCGAGGGATTCGAGGGGGTTTTGTGCGCCCTCGGTCCTCGCTGGCGGCGTCGAGCTGGAACCCTAGAAAAGAAGCAGTCAGTCAATCGACGACGGAGATTGAAAAAGAGGGAGGGGGGCGGCGTGGGCGGAAAGGGGCCTGAGTTGGAATTATGATGAAGTTTGGGGGGGCGAATCGAAATATTTAATCTTATTAGTTGCTGGTCTGAGGAGGGCGTCAGTTGTGATGTCGTCGTGTATACAGATAGGTAGATAGGTTCCAAACAAAAGTGGGCCCCACATTACCTTTGGCTGGTGCGCTTCGTGATTTGGAGTCTTTGGTAGGGTCGGATTGGAAAATGGAAATTGGAAATAGATCCATCCTGCCCGTGACACGTGGAGTGTCAGGATTTGATCTCGTGATTCAAATATATTTTAATTTGTAGGGGTTTTTGCATTTTGATAACATGTAGTTTAGCTTAATGTCAGTATACTACCATATAGATTTAAAAGTGTAGTTTACTATCCTATATTTTATATGGCATGACGATTTAGGGTCTGACCCAGACGGCGTTATCTCCATTGACGGAAAACCGCTCACGTGTCAAGCATTTTGCATTTCCATACCATGTAGTTTAGTTTAATGTCAGTATACTACCATATAAATCGAATTTGGCAAGTTCAACATAGAGGTTCTGCTAGCTATGTTCTTCAAGGTCGGTTATTATTGTTAAAGTCAGATGTAAAGAAATGGAGTAACCATGAGGAACATGGCATTGCCACTCGTACTCGTCTTGCCACCAGCTATTTGGAGGAGCTATACACTCGTGAAGATGAGGGGGAAATTCCTCTTGCCGACCAACAAGCTATCAAATCGATGGAGCACATGGTGGAAGCTCTGTACCGTCGGCAAGACGTTGAACACGCACAGGCCAGTAGGTACTCTTGGATCAAGCATGGAGATATGAATTCTGCTCTGTTTCATAACATCGTCAATAAAACTCAGCATCGGTCGCCTATTCGTGAACTCGAATTGGAGGATGGCAACGTGCTTGAGTCTTCTGATGAAATTGGTCGGGCCTTCTCGCAACACTATTCAGATCTCTGGATTGACAGTGATGAATACTTGGGGTTCCCTTGGCTCTCTCTCCCCAAAATACCGGCGGAATGGGCTAATGCTCTTGATGCGGATGTCTCCCAAGAAGAGATCGTGGAAGCAGTTAAGTCTTTGGGTTCCAACCGCTGCCCCAGTCCAGACGGATTCACGGCGGAATTTTTCTCTTCTTTCTGGCACACTGTCGGAGCAGAGGTCTCAGCGGCCATTTTGGGATTCTTCAGGACTGGTTCTATGCCAATGGGATGGAACTGCACCTTCATCTCCCTGATCCCCAAGTGCGGTAATCCTAGGCGCATCAAAGATTTTAGGCCCATCAGTCTCTGCAATACAATCTATAAGATTGTATCCACAATTCTGGCCCAAAGATTGAGGGGCATTCTGCCGGAGATTGTCGAGAAGGAACAATCGGCGTTTGTCGAAGGGCGTTGCATTCATGACAACGTAGCAATTGCACAGGAGCTGATGCATTCGATGGTGAAAGTGAGAAGATCGGAACCTCTTATGGCAATCAAATTGGATGTATACGACATAGTTAGATGGAGATTCATTGAAGACGTGTTTAGAAGCATGGAATTCCCAGAACGATGGATCAGATGGGTCCTGTCATGCATCTCGACACCCTCATTCTCATTCATTATCAACGGCCAGGTATATGGAGAGGTTCTCCCACGTCGCGGCATTCGACAGGATGACCCACTCTCTCCATTTCTATTTATCCTAGCCCAAGGGGTGCTCTCAGCTGCTCTGGATCACCCAACCTTCGGCCTAGCTGGTGTGCGCTTCCCCTACTCTCAACTCCGTATTTCACATTTATTACACGCGGATGACTGCCTTCTATTCACTGATGCATCATTGGCGGAAGCTAGAAGACTCAGGTTCATATTTGATTGGTATGCAAAGGTTTCGGGTATGTCACTCAATTCTCTGAAATCTAGTATCCAGATCTCGCCATGCTTGTCTGTGGACAGGAGATCCAGAATTTCAAGATCGGTGGGCATCCTTGACTCCACAGAAACCTGGCGATACCTAGGTGTTCCACTAAGCGGTAGTAAGCTTCGTTCGACTGACTTCTCATGTATCATTGAGGCCATCTCTTCTCGTATCTCTAAATGGGGAGGAATGAAGCTGGCTATGTGTGAGGACCTGTCCCTCCATTCCTGAGTCGACCGCCTGGGTCGGGCCCGTGGCTCGTTGTGGACCACAAGGGCAATTTGGTAAATTGCGCCTTATCGGTTTGTTTCACACCCGCGAATGCACACACTGACCTTGTTTGTGTTAGTGTTTGATTAGAATGGTTAGGTGGTCCCGGGATCGGAAGATCCGGGCTTGGGCTTGTGTTTTAGCCCAAGTTTGGCTTTCTGGGTAAAGGGGATCGATCTTCCTTGCTAGAAAATCGATCTTTCTTGCTAAGAAGATCGATCTTCTTTGAGAAGAAGATCGGTCCTTCTCTTCCAGAAAGTCGCGGCAGTTGAGCTTGGAGATGACGGCCGTCGTGGCCGTCGCCCTCCATTGTCAGGAGAAGAGAGGACTTCCTCCCCTCTCCTTCCCTTTTTCCCCACCTTCCCCGGCCTTCCCCTTCCTTCTTCTTCATCTTCTCTTCCTCTCCTCCTTCTCTTCTTCTTCCTTCTTCTTTCTTCTTTTTCCGCGGTTTTGTTTTTCCTCTGTTTTCCTTCCGGGGCAGCCACCTTGTTCTTCTTCGTTCTCCCTCCTCCGGCCACCATTTTGGGTGTTCCAAAGCTCGTTGGATCCGTGGCGGCGTGAGGAAGATCCCTGGCATGATTTGGTTGCTTGGTTAGTGGCCGTTTAGCGGGGAATCAGCCGAGGATTAGCGCTGTTCGGTAGGTTTTCTACCTACGAGAGTGTTTAATGGGTTTCTCTTAATCTAGCCGTTAGATCTTACTGAAATTGTGTTGTTGGATGCATCTTGCCTAGTATAATTTTTGGTTTAAGTTTCATAATCTTTGGTTGAGTTTTTAGTAGGATTTATGCATAATTAACCTCGGATTTTTCGATTTTTGCTGTTCTTGAAGAACAGCCGGCTTGCGGCGCGTTTTCCGATTGGTACATGTATTATCTTGGGTTGTGATGAGCATAAGAGTTGTAGATCTTTGAATCTACTCTCTAACCCAGTTGAGTTCATAATTTTCTAATTTTTGTACAATTTGTTTTGGTTTTCGCACGGGTGGGCTGCGTTGCAGCAAGCATTGGTAAGTTAGTTTTGATTAGCAGTTTTGATTAGTGTTTTCCTGTTAATTCAGCCGTTGGATGTTTCTGGATTTTGGATATGTTGATCCCAGCATGTAGAGCTACTGGCGTCTAAGTTAGATCTCGAATCCGATGTCGTTTGGATGTCGGATCGACGGGGTCAACTAGCTGCTTGTAGAGAATGTTTTGGTGTTTTAAATATAATATTATAAGCTCAGATTATAATATTATATTTTTACTGTTCATTGAAGTTTTCGGGGTTGCTTCCCGTTGCAGGAGTTCGCAGTTGACGATCGTGGTATCGTCGTAATGCCGGGACCCGCAACGGATCGGCTGGCAGCAGTTGGTAGTACCGTTGCGGCGATACGATTGGACTTGTATGTTGTCTTGTCATACTGTTGCATGCTTATTCCTCTTGCTTGTGTATGTTCATAGCATGCATTCTCTGTTGTGCATTAGTTGAATGGTTAGGGCGTGGGTGATTTGTGGATCGCTGTCCCGAGGCTGGAAGCTCTGATTTAGCCCTAGGACCGGGGTTGGGTAGCTTGGTCCAGGTTCGAATTGTGGTGTCCAGTCAAACTTAATAATAGGCTTAGATGACTAGTACACATGTTGCTTGATGATTATAGAGGTCGTGTCGGCCTTGAGTCAGATGCTGAGGTGTAGCCCGTGTTCCACTGTGTTGACCATTGAGTAGAGAGGTTGACTACTTAGCGGTGCTTTTTCCCGCCTGCAGTGCCGTTCCCTGCTTGTGGGCCAGCAGTGTTGTTTCTTGCTACTGAGTGCGACCATGTTCGTGGGCCTCAGGGACACGCGGTGGGGTTATGGGGCCCCTGTGTACACCCAGGTCTTACTTGAGGGTGACACTATTGTGTTCCCCTTCCTTCTGTGTGTCATAGTGTAGAACCCTACTGAGCTTTATGCTCACTCCTACCCGGGCTGCGTTTTGTATGTGCAGCCGCCAGCTCTTCTTCAGTAACCCCTAACGGGCAGGTGTTTGGTGGCGCGGCGGCGTCTGGCGGTGTCTGAGGATCGGTGATCATTTTCTACACTTTTGTTATAGTTAGTCTCCTACGGGAGTATGATGTATAAACTGTAGTAACCCCTTTGAGGTTTTGAATTATTATATTATTTATGTTGAGGTTTGAAATTATTGTATTATTCAGGGGTGCTTATGAACTGTTTAATGAAAGCAGTAGGTTAGAGGGAACCCCTCGCCATTATTTCCGTATTTAGTTAGGTTCCGGTTCGCGTCGCCCGGCCCGGTTGGGCTTTCACTGGTCGGGGCGCGACACTATGCCTGGGAGGGTAACTCTTTTGCGGCATGTTATCCAAGCTATGCCGGTCTACATCATGTCCTCTGTTAATGTTCCGGTTGGGATTCTTAAGAAAATCGACAAGCTCTGTGGAGCCTTTTTATGGGATGGCAAAAGGTCTGGGCTTTCGATAGTCAGATGGGATCTGGTTTGTACTCAACATGAAAATGGTGGTTTGGGGTTCCGCCACCTCCCTACTTGGTAATGTGCGCTGCGCATGGGTCGTGCTGCGAAGCTACTGCCGCATGAGAACTCACTATGGAGACAAGTGGTGTTCGCCAAGTATAGATGGAGGAATATCTTGCCACCAAACAGACCTTCTGCTTTAGCGTCCCCGGCTTGGCGAGGAATCTACAAGGCTGTCCTTGATCTCCGTTCATCTACAGTTTGGTCACCTGGGAGATTCATCAAGGTTTCTGTTTTTCAGGACTGGTGGGTTCTCGATATGCCAATTGATAAAAAACCAACTTTCTTCAACATTAACCGATACTCCTATGGTCTGACTGTTGGGAAATTGATTGGCAATAATGGCAATTGGAGGAGTCGCTTGATCAAGAGGCTCTTCCCGGAAAGCATCTCCTCACAAATCCTAGGAATGCCAATCCCATCAAACAATCGAGGTGATCTTGCAAAGTGGACTGCTGCCACCAGTGGTAAGTTCTCCTCCAAATATGCATTCTTATGGCTCTATTCCACCTCCAAGCTAAATCAGATATGCTCTTCTAATCCAGTTCGCTGGGATGGTATCTGGCGAGGGCCCTTTGGGCCGAGGGTGAAGAATTTTCTTTGGCGCCTGATGTATGGGAAAATTGCTTCGCTTGCAAGCTTGGCGAGAGTAGGGGTTAGGGTGGATCCTACTTGCCGACGGTGCTCTGCTTTCGCTGAATCAATAGAGCATTTATTTTTTGGCTGTCCAGCATCACATGTGACCTGGAGATTCATCTTTAGGATGGATGAACAGTTCTGCAGATCAGAGGGGTGGCGACGCTATCGGGAGATCATTCAGAAATCGACTCGAACAGAAGAGGCTACTATACAGAAATCCAGAATTGGCTACGGTCTCTGGCAGATCTGGAAGACGAGAATCAAGTGGACGTTCGACAGTGATAGTTCGTTCCCCCTTGCCACGGCTAAATCTGTGAGTTGGCTGGCAAGGGAATGGAGATTGAAAGCCAAAGGTGGAGCGTGTATTCGGTCTCCCCGAAGCGGGCTCTTCACGGTCCGCACGGATGCTGCTGTTAGTCGAGATGGGGGGGTCGGCCTAGGAGCTATGGGAATTGATGAGCAAGGGGTGGTTGTTTGGATGGCGACTTCTCCGGCCCCTACTTGTGATGTATTTGATGCAGAATTGGCGGCGTTCCGGTTTGGGTTTAAGATAGCCTGGGATTTGGGTGTTAGGAAAGCTAAGTTCGAATTGGACTCTCGCGATGTCGTCGACTGTCTCAGTGGTAGGAGAAGATGGCCAGGACGTAATTTATCTAGTGCTCAGGGTATTTTTGGTGAAGCCGTATTGTTTGCGGAGATACTTTTTGTCTATATCCCGAGGGACTCTAACAGGGTCACGGATGCTCTGGCAAGAATTGGGTTGGGTAGTTCGACCAGCCTTCTATGGACTGTGGAATCTGCCACCCTGCCCCCTGTGGATCTCCCCTCTCCCATGTAGCTTTTTATTTCGCCCTCTTTTTATGCTTTTATAAGCCCCATGGCTCATCTTGTCAAAAAAAAAAAATACTACCATATAGTTTGAAAAATATACTTTAATACCCTACATTTTACGCGATGACGCGATTTAAGGCCTGACCCCAGACGAAGTTATCTCCATTGATGGAAAACCGCTCACGTCTTGATGGAAAACCGCTCACATGCTTGGCACGTGAACGTCTTTCCTCACCCTCTCCAAGGCCGATGAGACGGTCGATCCGTAGATCGACCGCGAAGTTTGAAATCTGCATTTTGAGCTAGACGGCTAAAACGATGGTCGATGCATGAATCGACCCTAAATGCATCCTTTCCTCACAGAGGCTGGTGGTGGATGCGACAGTGGATGCATGGATCGCCTGTGAAGTTTGGAAGCTGCATTTTGAGCTAATCGGGCTAAAGCGACGGTTCATGAATGGATCGACCCTGGATGCATCATTTTTCTCACAGAGGCTGGTGGTCGATGCGACGGTGGATGCGTGGAATCGACCGTGAAGTTTAAAAGCTGCATTTTGAGCTAAAAGGCTGAAACGATGGTCGATGCATGGATTGACATGAATGCATCATTTCCTCACAGAAGCTGACGATCGATATGACACTCATGTGCCAGCGGTTTTCCATCAAGGGAGATAACGCCGTCTAGGCTCAGCCCCTAAATCGTACTGTTGCATAAAATGTATGATAGTTTTTCAAACTATAAGATAATAAATTGCCATTATACTAAACTACATGGCATCAAAATGCAAATCAAAGATGCTCACGTGCCAAGCACGTGAGCGGTTTTCCGTCAAGTAAGATAACGTCGTCTGTGGTCAGGCCCTAAATCACGCTATTACATAAAATATAGTATAGTAAATTAGATTTTTAAAACTATAGAGTAATAAACTGCTATTACACTAAATTTCAAAGTATCAAAATGCAAATTACCCTAATTTGTATTAATTTTGTGTTTTGTTGACCTGTATCGTATGACGGTAAATCTATTAATTCCGTTGATTTTTTTATTGTTTTTAGATAAAATTGGAGGAATTATGGAGCCCGTAATCTCCAAGATAAGATTGCTTGGTCAGATCGACTAATTTTATTGATCAATAGACTCAAAAATTATGTGATTTATGTTAGAGGAAAATACTCGAGTGTTAACTGGTGGATATCCATCGTCGAGACTAAGACATGGTACCCATCCATCGGGTCACAATCCGCGTACCCACGACTCCGTACAGGGATGACACGTGGACAAATCATTATCAACGCTAGGGGAACCGTCACATACGGGAAAATAAGGGAAAATACGCATTAAATGCTGCTCAGCACTCGAGTTGAAACCTCATCATCACGCCGCTTTCACCATTATGGCGATGTGATTCAATAAAGTGTTAACCAAGGTGCACAACAACCCTATCATTCCACGACAAACAAGTGTCGTGCATAAGATAATCACACCTACGGCGAACCCGGGCGACCTCGAGGAAGATGTCGAGGTCGAGATGGAGATTCCGAGGCTGAAGCATAATAAAGTCAAACGACCTCGAGATCGATGCAAAGACCCTAGGCCGGAAATCTAGTAACCCAAAGGTTGAGACTCGAGATTGATATATAAACCTAGCGCCCTCGAGGTTGAGTCTCGAGATGACTTATAAACCGAGTAACCCCGAGGTCGAAGCTCGAGATGACATATGAATTTAAAGTAACCTCTGGATCGAGGCTCAAAACCGAAAAGATGAGGTAATCGAGAGGTTGAGGTAATCAGATCCTCATCATAACCCCACGATTTACAAAACTACTCTCCTAAAGCAAAGGCGTGGGAAGCAGAACAAGAAATGGAGGAACGGTTATCTCCAAAAGACACAGGGCAACAGGACAACGAGGTGTTATGTCGCACCCCGACCCGCGAAGGCCCAACCGGGCCGGGCGACGTGAACCGGAACCTAACTAATGCGGAAAAATTTTGGCAAGAGGTTCCCTCTAACTTACTGGTCTCCCTAAACAATTCATAAGCACCGTTGATAAAACAATAATCAGCAACCTCAAAAGATATAATATAATATTCAAATCCTCAAAAGGGTTTACATTAATATACATCACACTCCCGTAGGAGGCTAACTAACAAAATGGGTAAACAGATGATCACCGCTCCTCAAGCACCGCCAGACGCCATCGCGCCACCAAACACTTTCCCGGTAGGGGCCACTGAAGAAGAGCTTACGCCTGCACCTGTAAAACGTAGCCCGAGTAGGAGTGAGCACTAAGCTCAGTAGAGTTCTACACTACAACACACAGAAGGGAGGGAACACAACAATGTCGCCCCCAAGCTAGGTCTAGGTGTGTTACGGGGCCCCACAACCCCACCGCATATCACTGAGAGCTCCTGTCCAGGTCCCACCCTTAGTAAAGCAGGAAACCCACACTGTTGTCCGACTAGCAGGAACCTGACACTGTTAGGAGAGGGACCGACACCGGCTGCACCCTCAACACCTGGCTCGAGGCCGACACGACCTCTAAATCATCAATCAACATGTATGATGAGTGCATGAAAGTGCACTCTGAACATGACTAAGAGCAGCTTATTTGCTTAGTTTTCATGATTAATATAGATGATTTCGTCCATATGTGTTGCTTCATAAAGTTATTTGTATTATGCAGGAAATTGAAGCAAAGATGGGACTTTAACACCAAAACTGTACCTTCTCGGAAGAAATCAGTTGATATGTCATATATGATTGGAAAGCTCTGGAAGTCTAGTTTCCAGAAGTTTTTACGGTTCGGCATTTGGAGTTTCCTAGAGGAAGATATACTATTTTGAGTATGAGAGGTGCAGACAAAGCAGTTACGGAAGAAGAAGAAGATTGATTTGATGCTCAACGGATCGATCCTTTCTCGTCCATGGATCGATCATTTTATTCTAAAGAGAGTTGACAGAGAGCTAGTTTCAAGAAGATCGATCATTTCCCCCATGAAGATCGATCTTAGTCGGGGCGACCCAGGTTACACCAAATGAGGAGAAATACAGTTTCGTCGACTAGTAGGAAAGTATTCGTAACATATTCTATGGAAGTTCAAATATTCTAAAATTTGAATACGTGATAGAAGGTTCAGAGATATACAACTTTTATATTGGATATTTTGTGAGATTCTGGATGGTGTGATAGCAGATTGGAAGAATAGATGAAGTTAGACAAGCTGGAAAACTGTTCTGTCGAAGCTGAGAAGAATATTCTTCAAATATTCCAAATATATCAGAATATTATGAAATCTTCGGCATCTGACAGAAGACTTCCTAATATACAACTTTTGTGTTGACCAAGTTTCCCAATTCCAACTGGATTGGACCCAACTGCGACCGGAATAGGGCTGCTAGGATTAACTCAGGAAATCCGAGTTGCGCCATAAGTCCAACTCAACTAAAACCCTAATTTCGGGGTTCCCCTATATATATGCTTATTTAATCCGAAATTGAGGCTGGTTCTAAGGGGGTTTACTACAGAGCTTTGGAGGGGAGAAAAGCAAGAAAGACGATGAAGAAATCTCCATCCATGGCCGACTAAGCCGCGGGCATGGCGGACGGATGATCTAGCGAGGGCTAAGGTTTCTTCTCCAACAATGGTTCATAATTTTAACCTTTATTGTTAAACTCTTGTCTATGTATTGAATCTTCAAAGATTGTTTTCAGATTATAGATTCCTATGTGGATGATTAATATTATGAATCCAGTCATGCTTCTTTCATGATCTTATAATCCCATAGTTTTATCTATTTTTTTACCTACTTTATCTCGTGAAATCTTTACTATGCATTGCCAATTGTGAGAGTTGGTATTGTGTATTCTTAGAGATCTGGTTAGATAGAGTTAGGGCTTTGTCCCGATGAACTTTTGCTATATGTTGCCTGTAGTGACAGCCGGTATCATATATTCTTAGGTTCGGGTTGGATGAAGTTAGAACTATAACAAGGAAGAATCAATCGTAGGAAGAGACATTTATATATTTTGTTAGGTTTATAGTTCCATATCTTCCGGTTAAGGTGATTGGGATGTGAATCCCTTAATTGAGTATTGTATGAACCATTGAGAAGATCAGAACCTAAATCCGAGTGAAGTGATTCCTGAAGCCTAGCCTCATTCAAATCTTGATTTCTTTCGTTAACTTTATCTTATCATTATATCTTCGATCTATTTTCTTAACTTTTACGCTCTTGATTGTTTTCGATATATTGTTATCTGTGTTTCTGGATCTTTCCTGCTTGGCTCTCTGTGGGTTCGACCTCTCTTATGTTGTACTGCACCGCGACCGCTATGCGTAACACATTTGAGCGACATCAATGTATTCAAGTCATCTAAGCCTATCATCGATATCGACTGAATACTACAATTCAACCTGGATCTTGCTACCCGCCACGGTCCTAGAGCTAAATCCGAGCTACCCGAAAGCCTCAGATCAGCGATCAACCCATCACCCACACCCTATCCTTATGCATCTAATGCACAAACAGAATGCATGCTATGATCATGCGCATGTAAGAAGTAAGCATGCAACAGTATGATAAAATAACATACAAGTCCAACTGGATCGCTGCAGCGATACTACCGACCGCTGCCAGCCGATCCGTAGCGGGTCCCGGCATTACAACGGTACCGCGACCGCCAACCGCGGACTCCTGCAACGGGAAGCAACCCCGAAAACTCAGATGAATATATCATATAATATTATATGTTTGAACATATAATATTATTTAAAACATCAAGATACTCTAATTAGAGGCTAACCGACCTCGTCGGTCCGATGTCCAAACGATGTCGGATTCGAGATCCAACTTAGCAAACCGCAGATAAACGCTAATCAAAATCACTAACTTCACTAATCACCTTTAATTGCAGCAACGCAGCGCATCCATACGCAAATCATAACAATTCAAAGGAAAATCAGAAAATTATGAAACTAGTTGGGGTCTGAGATTATACTCAAAGCTCTACAATTCTCATGTTCATCATAAATTAAGATCCGGCACGGAAAGATCGGAAAACGCACCGTAAGCCGGCTGTTCTTCAAGAACAGAGAAACCGGAAAATCCGAGTTTAAACATGCTATAAACCTACTCAAATCTCAATCAAATCTTATGAAACTTACAACAGAAATTAAGCTAAAAAAGAGGAACACAACAACACCAAGAACACCTAGATCTACCGGCTAAATTAAGAGAAAACCCAAAAACAACTCAAGTAGGTAGAAACCTACCGAAAACCCAAACCTCAGCTGAATCCCCACTGTACGAGCACCAAACTAAATTCAAACCAAGCCAGGGATCTTTCTCTCGCTGCCACGAATACAATGAGCCTTCAAGCACCCAAAATGATGGTCGGAAGAGGGAGAACGGAGGGGAGGAAGGTGGCTGTCGAAAACAGGGGAAACAGGGCCGCGGGAAAAAGAAGGAAGAAGAAGAGGGAAGAAGGAGGAAGAAGAGAAGAAGGGAGGAAGGAGGAGCCAGGGAAGAGGGGAAGAAGAAGAGGATAAGGGAGAGGAGAGAAGATTTTTCTTCTCTCCCTCTGAGAGTGGAGAGCGACGGCCAACGGCGGCCGTCCACTCAGAAATCCACCGCCATGACTTTCTGGCACAGGAAGATCGATCTCCTTGGCAAGGAAGATCGATCTCCTTGGCAAGGAAGATCGATCTCCTTGGCAAGGAAGATCGATCTCCTTCGCCCAGAAACTCAAACTTGGGCTAAAACACAAGCCCAGACTCGGATCTTTCGATCCCAGGTCCACCTAACCGTTCTAATCAAACACTAACACAAACACTGTCAGTGTGTGCACCGGTTGGTGTGAAACAAACCGACAAAGCGCATTTTACCAAATTACCCTTGCGGTCTACAACGAGCCACGAGCCCGACCCACGCGGTCGACCCAGGAGTAGAGGGACAATGAGGGGTTACCCAGGATGGGAACTCACAAGGGATCATGGACCGCTAGTCGTGGGCGACGGCCCTTCGGAGGCGGAGAACCGGGATATAAATAGCTCTGAAGACGAAGAAGAAGTTGCTCCCCGACACATCCAAACTTTCTACCACCACTACTACTACTTTAGCTTTGCTTTAGCTACTGCATTTCCTTCTAGCTTGTACTCGTAGAAGCTTTCATCAGCTGTAATCTTTGGTTGTTGTTCAATGGAAGTAAGTAACTAGTCTTAATTTGCTTTATTACTTGGTTATCTACTACCTAGGAGTAGTATCTAAAATCTTAGGAGTAGCCCAAATACTTCTTAGGAGTATATCAACTTCCTCTAGGAGTAGTGCAACCATCCATAGGAGTATCTTACTATCCAATCTAGGAGTAGAGTAACTATTGCGATAGTAATTGTCATGCATTTAACCACCCTCATCCAAAATCCACAAAATTCCATGTTTTCATAGACTTAAGTTTTACACAAAGTTCTCTTAATTGAGGCACGGTTGAACCCATACACCCTTTTGATCATCCCTGCGTGACGGTTGGCACACCTCACGTGCCTGGTGACCATGTATCCATCTCGGGTACAAGTTTTGAGCAACAATTTAAGAATGAAAAATTTGGGTGGACTCAACGTGTTGGTCCTATTGATTGTAGTTTTTGGTCATGCCTGCCGAAACTGAGTCAGTTCCGAGAAATTTATCGGCGTCAGCAAGTCAAAAGTGATGTTGTGTCATTTGGTGGTGCAGCAGTTGGATTTAGAAGGCATGTTGTAAGCATGTAAACTCATATGTTGGATGGTAATCCGACAATTGAGATCAATTTTTTCTCTCTCTCATGATCTCCTGTCTTTTTTTTCCTTTTACGAAATAAATGTGACATTTGATCTCAATCGTTGGATCACCATTGGTTGGATCACCATCCAATGGTTGAGATGTGTCGATGCAGAGCCTACAATTTTTGAATCCTAGCATAGAAACTACAAACTTGCTATCAAAATGGACACTCATTTATGTGAAAGTTATGACAACATTTGTTTTAACTTTTACAAACATGTCTCCCCCTAACCATAAACATAAACAAACACAATATATGCCCAAACTTACTTATTGTTATCATCTCAATCCGACCGTCTATCCACAGTTACAACATACAAATCAAACACAAAGGGCTCATTTATTTCATGGTATTACAAGTGGGATAAGATCATTAATCATTTGGACCCCATTTTATTCCACGTTTGGTGTGTTTTTAGGGATGGAATAAATAACAGTTAATTAGCGTTTAGTCCATTCGGATGGAAATATTTGTGCTCAAGTCTGGATATCTTTTTCTTAAGGTTTTTACTACACTAAGATACCATTATGATTAGCTGTAGTTTTTTCATGACCAAAATGCACTTCTTTTCAAATCCAGGCTGAGGGTGTGGAGAAGGGAAAGAGCGGAGGCGGAGTTGAGGCCGGAGGTGGGCTTGTCAAGGAGGAGGATCTTTGGGTCAGAGAGGAGGAAGAGGTCGACGAAGACGCGGCGGTGCTCGCAGCCGGAGAGGGAGCCCGGGAGGCGCTTGTGGGAGAGGTGGGAGAAGTGGAGCTCGGAGAGGAGGGAGGCGACGGCGGATGGCGGGGCGGAGAGGAGGCGGGCGGCGAAGAAGAAGGTCTCGGAGACAATGAGGTGAGGAACGAAGGAGTAGTGTTGGGGGAGGTGGGAGGAGAGGCGGCGGAAGGAGAAGGGCTGGAGAGGGGAGGAGTTTAGGTAGAGCGAGCCGGAGGTGGGGGAGATGTGGGTGGAGAGGATCTCGAGGATGGTGGACTTGCCGGCTCCACTAGGGCTCACGACGTCGAGGAGCTCTTCTGGGAGGGCGGTGAAGGAGATATTGCAGAGGATGTAGGAGGACTGGAGGTCGAGGAGTGATGGAGCCGGAGAGGAGGGACTGGAAGGGGTGGATGATGGGGTTGGTTGGTCGTGATCTGGCTTGGAAGGGGAGATTTGGATTTCAGAGGTCGCGAGGTCGCAGTGGTCGAAGATTTGGCTGGGAAGGCGAGGTGGGAGCGAAGTCGGGTGGATCGGAAGTGAACGAGGAGGAGGTCAGAAGGAGGAGCTCAGAGCAGCGGTGATGGCAGGGTCGCCATTGAGATCCCCGAGCTCCCCCTTCTCTCATCCTAGTCGCGAGGGTCACCAGAGATTTTGGGGACGACGAGCGCGTAGTGGGAAGTTCTGAGAGGAGAGAGAAAAATCCGGATAAAATAAGAAAAAATGGTAAAAAAAGAAGGAAAATGTATAAAAAGCTGGAATTGGTTTTAAAAATAAGGTAAATGTAAAAAAACTACGAAGTAACTACCAAAAATACCAAAATTGTGGCGGGAAGTAACTACCAAAATATTTCAGTCGATTTTTTCACATATTATTTGTGGAAAGTAACTTACCATGATTTGTGGTAACTAACTTGAGTTATTGATGATGAAATCGTGGAAAGCATCTTGAGTTGCTTTCTAAATTAAACTAATGGAAAGTAACTACCAGAATTGCGGAAAGTAACTACCAGAATTGTGGAAAGTAACAGATGGAAAGTAACTAGTGATTGTAACTAATTGTGGAAAGTAACTGTTGTGCATTGGATGCCTTGGATGATGTTGCCGGCTCGACTATGACACACTACGCAGAGTTGACGGGGTCCGGGGCAACGCCCCGGCGGGGATCGACCTATTTAAGCGGATCCGAAGTAACTAATGAAACTAATGAAAAATAACTAGTGGAAAGTAACTAGAGTCTCAATGATGAAATCGTGGAAAGTTTGTGACTTACTATCCAAATTAAACTAATGGAAATTAACTTGAGTTACCTTCCACAATTATTACATTATTATCCACATTTAGTACAAGTTACTTTCCATGAGTGGAAAGTTACTTTGGTTACCGTTGATGAAATAGTGGAAAGTAACTTGCCAGATAAAACTAATGGAAAGTAAGTTGAGTTACTTTCCACAATTATTACAAGTTACTTTCCATAAAGCAGATGGAAAGTAACTTGAGTTCTCGATGATGAAATCGTGGAAAGTAGCTCAAATTACTTACCAAATTACTTTCCTATTTTTCCCCTTATTTCCTAAATTTACTGGTTACTTTCCTAATTTTTTCCCATTATTTCCTCTATATTACATGATTTTTCTCCTTTGTTCCAATATTTTTATGATTTTCTTTCATTTCCTCTCTCATTCTAAGAAAATGATGATATGATGGCTGACAACTCGCCGGAGGTTGATCGCCGACGAGGAGGGCTCATTAGAGGTCGGGATCAACAGAGGAGAGGTCGTTGGGTCCAGAATTATTACAACTTGTAAATTCAGTTACTTTCGATACTTATTACAAGCTACTTTACATAATTCAGGTATTAGTACCGTGGAAAGTAACTTAGCACAATTACGCAAGTATCTTGAGCTTTTGATGATGTAATCGTGGAAAGTAACTTGGAAAGTAACTCCAGATAAAACCAATGGGAAGTAACTTGATTTACTTTCTAAGTTGAGTTGCTTTCTACAATTATTACATCACTTTCCACATGCATTACAAGTTACTTTCCAAAATCTAGATGTAAGTATTGTGGAAAGTAACTTACAAAGATTGTGGAAAATAACTTGAGTCAAAATTTAGTCGAAACAAATTGAGGAACATCTGTGAAAAATTTGATTGCCAATTGCGAATAATAACTAGTGGCAGACATAATTTATTTTTCAAAAATAAAAACAAAAAAGAAAAAGAAAACATAAAATAAATCGGGGAGGGGAGGAGACGGCGGAACGACGCCTCCGATCCCATTAGATTATGGCTGGGGGAGATCGATTGATCGATCGATTGCTGAAGCTGGATCGACGACGGGGAGACCGGATCGACGGAGGGGGAGATCGGATCGTCGATGGGGTAGACGGATCAGCGACGTGGGAGCCCGGATCGGCGACGGGGGAGCCCGAATCGGCGATGGGGGGCCCGGATCTGCGACGGGGGGACCCGATCGGCGGTGGGGGAGACCGGATCGGTGATGGGGAGCCTGGATCGGCGTTGGTGAGCCCGGGTCGGCGACGGAGAGCCCGGAGCTGCGTCAGGGGAGACCGGAGCAGCGACTGAGGGACCGGATCGGTGACGGGGTGGCTTGAATCGACTACGAGGGAGACCATATCTACGACGGGGAGCCCGGATCGGCGACGGAGGAGACTGGAGCGGTGATGATAAGTCACTAAATGTTTACGATTCAACCCCTTAACTTAGCTTTGTTATGCCTAGAGTAGTTGTATTTGATAGCTTGTTAGTTGATTTCAGATTTAATCATGCTTAGAGAAGAAATGCAGGAAATTCGGCTAAAATGACTAAATAAACTGCTTCGTCGAGCACCAGTAATATATTCGCCAGATATTTGACAAAGGTCAAAATATTCTGAAACTTTGAGATATTGTAGAAGACTCAGAGATCTACTGTTGGACACTTTGCGAGATTCCTGATGGTGTGATAGCAGATTTGAAGAATACATGAAGATACATAAGCTAGAAAACTGGTTCATCGACGTTCAGAAGAATATTCGTAAAATATTCCAGATAAGTCAGAATATTATGAAATCTTCGGAATATGATAGAAGACTTCCTAATCTACATCTTTTGTGTTGGACTTGTGTTCAAAATCCGAATTGATTGGGCCCAGTTGCACTCGGAATAGGTTGCCATGATTAATTTAAGAAATCCGAGTTGTAGTAGGAGTCCAACTTAACCCAAAACCCTAATTCCGGGAGTTAGCTTATAAAAAGGGCTTTTGCTGGCCAAAAATCAGAGCCCTCATAGAGAGAAAAAAGAGGATTAAGTTTGCTAATGAAGATGGAGATGCGCCGGGGATCTCAAGCGTTCTTCACCAAATTCAGGGCCTCCATCCACAAGATGAGTGGCTAATCTCTAACTTAGGGATCTCATGAAACTCTAATGTAGCCTTCTTGTATTTTTTCTAGTTAAATCTTGTAATTTTTTCTATGGCATGATCCTTTAAATTCAGTTTTAATGACAATAGAGTTGAAGGAACCTGGTTGTCCTTTGACGTATTTTTAGTCTTACACGATTGCGGTGCTTGAGTGTAAAGATTCTTAGGCTGATTTTAAAGTCGCTTTTTTGTGTGCCTTTGAGATAGCCTAAGCTAAGACAAGATAGATTGCACTCAGGTTAAGTCCGAAAACAGTCTATGCTAAGTGAAGATAGATTATGCCATAGGATAACATGAGCGTTCTTTTAGGGATTCATGCGAGCTTAAGAAGTCGTGATTCCATATGTCTAGATTAGAGAACAAGAGGATACTAGAGAATACATGAGGTGAAATTAGAGTGGATTTTGTAATTCCTAGGTCTTTCTCATATTGATTCGTCCCTATCCTTTTATTGCTTTCTTAGTTAGATTTAATTCCATAGTTAATCAAAATCCTTCTCTTTCGCCTTAAGGTAGAATGTTTGAGATTGATTTAAGTTCTTCTCCGTTGACAATATTTCCATGTGGTTCGACTCCGGATCTCACCACTGTTCTATGCCCGTAGAGTAGTGATTGATTGAAGGATTATATATTTATAAATTATGTCAAGTTGTGCGATTTAACGATGTTGTGTGAACGAGATCAGGTGACAGGGGGACCGGATCGGGGGGGGGGCTAAGGGGGGAGACCGGATCGGCGACGAGGGAGCCCGAATCGGCGACGGGAAACCCTGATCGGTGATGGGGAGCCCGGATCGGCGACGGGGGAGACCGGTGTGAGGACATGTCCCTCCACTCCTTGGTCGGCCGTCTGGGTTGAGCCCGTGGCTCGTTATCGACCGCAAGGGCAATTTGATAAATTGCGCCTTGTCGTTTTATTTCACACTCGCGTGTGCACACACTGACCGTGTTTGTGTTAGTGTTTGGTAAATTGCGCCTTGCGAAAGACTCAGAGAGGATGATCCAGATCTCGGAAGACGTACGTACGACATGAGTTACCGATGCATGAGGCAGCTAGGTAGAGTACGTCCCTTTGCTGGAGTTTGCCTAGTTCAGTGATTATCAGTCCAGACTGATGTGGTGCCATTCGAGATGTAGTATGACAGTTCGTGCCTTTCTTCCGATTGCTCAACCGAGGTTGTTGAGGCATCATCCACCATCCCAGACGTCATCAGACAGTCCTCAGAGAGATTAGCATAGATCAGACAGAGACTCCTGATGGCGCAGAGTAGGCGAGAGAGCTACGCAGGTCAGAGTAGGCCAGAGAGCTACGCAAGTCAGAGATTAGCATGATCTTTGGAGTTCTCAGTTCATGACAGGGTGTTCCTGAAGGTTCATTCGCGCAGAGGATCAGTCAGAGTTGGCAGAGACCAGAGACCAGACGAGGTGGAGGCCGAGGCAACCCTACCCCGAGAGTCAGCACCAGAGCCATGACGACGGGGAGCGACGACGACGTCGAGCCTACAGAGATTCCCGACGGTATTAGCAGACAGTTGATTGTACCCCATAGGCCGAGTAGCAGATACAGAGTTGCACGAGGACATCCTACGTGAGGTTCACTCCTCTCTTGTTGTTGTTCATTCAGGAGGCATGGAGATATATCATGGATTTCGTCATCAGCTTGGTTGGCACCAGATGCAGAGATCAGATACAGGGATCAGATGCAGAGGTCAAATCCAGAGGTCAAATCACCACATATACCATATGTGAGGAGTATATGTGCCATATAGCAGTCCACATGTCAGAGAGGTAATCGGATTGCATGATGCTTCAGCTTCCATCGCTTCATACCATGATTCCAGGATCACAAACAGCTTCTAGCATAGCTCTTAGGAGCCTATGACCATTTTGTTGACTATCAACACAACATCTCGCGTCACAGATGGACAGATGGTCAGAGAGGACCATTCAGACCCCTGGTGACGTGCTTAGAGCATGTACTATTGATGCAGACGTCAGATGACGCGAGCACATCCTCATAGCGGAGTTTGCCTACTTCTGTAGTTGACAGCTCAACACCGGCATTGCACCTTTTGAGGCAGAGAGATCAGCGCAGATCAGGTCATAGTTGACAGAAGATTTATGTAGATCAGAGGTGACATCTGTTAGAGTTCGCAGTTGGCGACAGAGGGTTTGCTTACAGATCGGCTCTATTTACGCACTTGTCAGTTGCGTGTCCTACCGCCACATGTTCGGTGTTGATATCGCTCAAATGTGTCACGCACAGCGGTCGCGGTGAAGTACAGCATAAGAGAGGTCGAACCCACAGAGAGACAAGCAGAAAATATCCTAAACGCAAATAACAATGAATTGAAGACAAACGAGAAATTAAGAATTAACTAAATTAGATCAAAGTATTTAATTATAATGTAAGGTTAACTAAAGACATCAGGATTTTGATAAAGCTAGGCATCAGGAATCACTTCACTCGGATTTAGGTTCTTCTCTTCTCAATGGTTCATATAATACTCAGTTAAGGGATTCACATCCCAATCACCTTAACCGGAAGATATGGAATTATGAATCTAACAAAATATATAAATATCTCTTTCTATGTTTGGTTCTTCTCGTTGTAACCCTAACTCCGTCCTACAAGATCCTAAGAATACACGATACCGGCTGTCACTACAGGCAATGCGTAGAAAAGATTCCTCGGGATAGAGCCCCAACCTTGTCTTACCAGATCCCTAAAAATACACAATACCAGCTGTCACTACCGGCAATGCATAGCAAAGGTTTCGCGAGACTCGGTAGGAGAATTAAAAGAGATAACTATGGGATCACAATATCATAAAAGAAGCATGACTGGATTTATGATAATGTTTAACCACAAAGCAATCTGTAAAGATCCAATACATAAATAGAGTTTAAACAATAAAGATGAAAATCTATGAACCATGATGAAGAAGAAACCCTAGTCCTCGTTAGATCATCCGTCCGCCATGCCCGCGGCTTACCCGACCATGGATGAAGATGTCTCCATCTTCTTCCTTTAGAAAACGTCCAGCCAAGAGCCTCCAAAAGCGTCCAAGAAGTCCCCCTCAAACCCTAGAAAGAGTCCTATTTATAGCCTTAAGTGTCTCCATCCTCGGATTAGATCTAAACCGTTGATTTTCTTCACTCGGAAAGTAGGATCGATCCTTCCATAGGTGAAGGATCGATCTGTTGCATCAAAATCTTCAATTTCTGGCTACGCCCGACTCGGATCGATCCTTCCGTAGGTGTAGGATCGATCCTTCTCAGTAGGATGGATAGTAGGATCGATCCTACTGTGCTCATGTGAAAAATATGTGTTTTGTCAGGTTGCTGCTTAGAAGGATCGATCCAACTAGGGAGAAGGATCGAGCTTTCTTTCCTGAGTATTTACTGTTTTGACATCAAGACTGCGTCATTGGTATTAAAATTATTGTAACTTCCTCTAGGAAACTCGGAATCACGAACCGTAAAATACTCTAGAAACTAGACTTCAAGAGCTTTCCAACCATATATGGTACATTATTTGGTTCTTCATGAGCAGGTACAGTTTAATCTTTAAAGTTGATCCATGTATTCTTTTCAGCTTCTTTGCTCATTTTTCCTGCATTTTCCAAACAACTATATAAAGCAACATATAGATATAAAAATAGTAATAAAGATGTTGATTAAGGATAATAATTTAGTAATTAAACTAGTTATAAGGCTATTCAGAGTGCACTTTCATGCACTCATCACACCCCCAACCAGCTTATTGCTAGTCTCTAGCAATTCAAAGCGTATGAAAACATAATTAAGCACACCAATGGTCCAAGGATGTACACATGTATAATAAGAGTTTTTGTGAGGACCTGTCCCTCCATTCCTGGGTCGACCGCTTGGGTCGGGCTCGTGGCTCGTTGTGGACCACAAGGGCAATTTGGTAAATTGCGCCTTGTCGGTTTGTTTCACACCCGCGAATGCACACACTGACCTTGTTTGTGTTAGTGTTTAATTAGAATGGTTAGGTGGACCCAGAATCGGAAGATCCGGGCTTGGGCTTGTGTTTTAGCCCAAGTTTGGCTTTTTGGGCAAAGGGGATCGATCTTCCTTGCTAAAAGATCGATCTTCTTCTCAAAGAAGATCGATCCTTCTCTTCCAGAAAGTGGCGGTAGTTGAGCTTGGAGAAGACGGTCGTCGTGGCCGTCGCCCTCCATTGTCAGGAGAAGAGAGGACTTCCTCCCCTCTCCTTCCCTTTTTCCCCACCTTCCCCGGCCTTCCCCTTCCTTCTTCTTCCTCTTCTCTTCCTCTCCTCCTTCTCTTCTTCTTCCTTCTTCTTTCTTCTTCTTCCACGGTTCTGTTTTTCCTCTGTTTTCCTTCCGGGGCAGCTACTTTGTTCTTCTTCGTTCTCCCTCCTCCGGCCACCGTTTTGGGTGTTCTAAAGCTCGTTGGATCCGTGGCGACGAGATGAAGATCTCTAAAGTGGTTTGGAACCTTGTTGGTGACTGATTAGCGGGGAATCAGCCGAGGATTAGCGCAGTTCGGTAGGTTTTTCTACCTACGAGAGTGTTTAATGGGTTTCTCTTAATCTAGCCGGTAGATCTTGTAGTTCTTTATGTTGTTAGCTTCCAATTGCTTAGTATAATTTCTGGTTTCAGTTTCATAATCTTTGGTTGAGTTTTTAGTAGGATTTATGCATGATTAATCTCGGATTTTTCGGTTTTTGCTATTCTTGAAGAACAGCCGGCTTGCGGCGCGTTTCCCGATCGGTACATATATGATCTTGGGTTTTGATGAGCATAAGAGTTGTAGATCTTTGAATCTACTCTCAAACCTAATTTATTTCATGATTTTCTGATTTTTCTACGATGTTTTATGGTTTTCGCACGGGTGGGCTGCGTTGCAGCAAGCATTGGTAAGTTAGTTTTGATTAGCGGTTTTGATTAGTGTTTTCCCGTTAATCTAGCCGTTTGATGTTTATGGATTTTGGATATGTTGATCCCGGCATATAGATCTACTGGTAGCTAAGTTGGATATCAAATCCGATGTCGTTTGGATGTCGGATCGACGGGGTGAATTAGCCTCTAGTAGAGAACTTTTGGTATTTGAAATATAATATTATATGTCGGATTATAATATTATATTTTTTCTGTTCATCGACGTTTTCGGGGTTGCTTCCCGTCGCAGGAGTTCGTGGTACCGTCGTAATGCCGGGACCCACTGCAGATCGGCTTGCAGCGGTTGGTAGTACCGTTGCAGCGATCCGGTTGGACTTGTATGTTGCCTGATCATACTCTTGCATGCTTTATTCTCTTATCTGTGTATGTTCATAGCATGCATTCTCTGTTGTGCATTAGTTTCATGGTTAGGGCGTGGGTGATCTGTGGGTCGCCGTCCCGAGGCTGGAAGCTCAGATTTAGCCCTAGGACCGGGGTTGGGTAGCTTGGTCCTGGTTCGAATTGTGGTGTCTAGTCAAACTTGATGATAGGCTTAAATGACTGGTACACATGTTGCTTGGTGATTATAGAGGTCGTGTCGGCATTGAGTCGGTTGCTGAGGTGTAGCCGGTGTCCCACTGTGTGGACCCTTGACTAGAGAGGTTGACTACTTAGCGGTGCTATTTCCCGCCTGCAGTGTCGTTCCTTGCTTGTGGGCCAGTAGTGTTATTCCTGCTACTGAGTGCGACCATGTTCGTGGGCCTCAGGGACACGCGGTGGGGCTATGGGGCCCCTGTATACACCCAGGTCTTACTTGAGGGCGACACTCTTGTGTTCCCCTTCCTTCTGTGTGACGTAGTGTAGAACCCTACTGAGCTTTATGCTCACTCCTACCCGGGCTGTGTTTTGCAGGTTCAGGCGCCAGCTCTTCTTCAGTAGCCCCTACCGGGCAAGTGTTTGGTGGCGCGGCGGCGTCTGGCAGGGTCTGACGATCGGTGATCTTTCTCTACACTTTTTGTTATAGTTAGTCTCCTACAGGAGTATGATGTATACATTGTTGTAACTCCTTTGAGGTTTTGGATTATTATATTATATCTTTGAGGTTTAAATTTATTGTATTATTCAGGGGTGCTTATGAACTGTTTAATGAAACCAGTAGGTTCGAGGGAACCCCTCGCCATTATTTCCGTATTTAGTTAGGTTCCGGTTCGCGTCACCCGGCCCAGTTGGGCTTTCACGGGTCGGGGCACGACAGTTCTACCTTATCAGGTCAATAGTGTTTTATACTGTACATAGTATGAAAACTTTTTATACTCATACACATAGTACCAACACATGAAATCAACTTCTACACATCAAACATACTAATCATCATCCAGAAGAACACATGTGACGTGACAAATAATGTTACGTACAGAAGCACTTCTACCCACCATTAGTCCAAACACACTACTATCTTCATGACCAATCATCCAACCCTCGCACCTTAAGTACATCATGCTCCTTCTTTCTCTTTTTCTTTTCAACTATCAGACACTTTGCCTTTTTACACGAGCACTCTCCGCTTCTTGAGGTGCAGAGACCTGGTTACTTAGCAAAACACTTAATAGTTTTTCTTTTATATAGCTATAAGTGGTTCTACCTTTTTACGCGAGCTCCCCGCTTCCTGAGGCAAGAACACCCGGTTACTCAGTAGATCACTTCATAGTTGTTTAGGCACAGCTTGATCAAGCTCCAGAACTTTTTCTTTTCGTTTTCTCTGCATGCAATACTCAACACTAGCTAATACTGAAATCATGGTCTAGATTAACAATAGCATGCTCATTCCTCTGGTGAGTATAATTACCACTGCACATAAAGTGTTCGTGTATGAATCACATGATATTCTACCTTCAGGTTATCACGCATGCAATCAATGTATAGGTCAATCCATATGAAAGCAACATGTATAATAAGCATAAAAATTTCAGCTCATGTACAATTTCTAGCAACACACTCAATTCAACACTATTGAACCCACAAATTAGCATGCATGAGATCATGTATGCCTACACCCCCCAACCTGAAATTCACATTGTCCTCAATGTGTGCTAAACATGTAAATAAGCAGAAGGGTGTTGGCTGAATTTTCATATAAAGCATAAATAAGAATAGGAAATCGAAATAGGAGCGAGGCCACCTGATAGAATAAGCGAATATCTCCTCAAGGCTCCTCATGGTGGTCGAAATCTCCATCCCAATGATGGCTGGCCAAAGTCTCCAACGGAAGGCCGGGACTGCTCGAGCACCTAAAAACAAAAGCAAAACAAACTGAAAACAAAAGCAAACATGCAAGCACACAACATAAAAACAACTCAAGCATTCTCAAGCGTACAAGAAAGCAAATCGAGAAAACTGAACTACTATATATAAGACAAGGATTTTTAACCGCACCCTTGACGGCCGTGCCCTAGCACAATGATATGCAAAATCAGTAAGTGCCATGATTTGAAGGGTTAACCTTAGTAGTATCACCAAGGGTAATTCATTGTGTGAATCCAAGTGGCATATTACAAGTGGGAGAACTAGCTTTTGCGTTCTAACACCAAGAAACATGATAGTTGGATCTCTCAAATAGAAATATGTGTCATCATTGTGCTCAAGTGTCAGTGATTCATCCAATGACCTATCAATAGTGTCATCATGCTTGTGGTCAAGGATGCTAAGATCACAAAATCTGAAATAAATCCGTCGAAGTCTAAAAGTATCTATCACTGTCATGTTCTTCCTAACTATCCAAGGAGATGAAATAAAAACAGAAAATATACCTCGTGGCTTAGAAGGAATGACTTGAAATTCAGCCGATGGAGGTTCAATGAATACATGGTCGTGATGGTCTTGGTAGTCACCCGGATCTTCCTCGTTGCTGACCGGCCCGTACTGAAGTACTTCGTCTTCTTCCAACCGATGTGTTCATCCGAGTTCGTGCACGCTAAAAGATGTGATTACCTCGCATAGTTGGCGTGCCTTCTCCTCGTCCTTCATAAGTAACTGCAGAATGAAAGAGTCAAAATTAGGTTTGGTTTTAGCCTCCTTAAGTAAGTCTAAAATCTCTGCCACAGAAAGTTGAGCAGAAACATGTGCATCTTCAGTATCAGAGACATGAACATGTGCCGGCGTGCGCCGGGGGCATAACCCGTTGTACTGGTAGATTATATATATCTTGTATGTGTGCCTTGTTGGCTTGGCGGGGGTTGTATCCCCTTGTAGCAATTTCGGTTGACGGCTGTGGACGCCGTTGTAATGCCAAAATTGGCTCGATTGCTATTGTCGCTTGGTTGCTGGCCAGTTACCTACGGAGTAACTGTGGAACCTTAGTCTGTCAGGTGTCAGAGAGCACTGAAGACTATTGTATATCTGTGTTTATCGCTTTGCTCTAATCGTTGTATTGTTAGTATAGCTTATCATGTATTTGAGACCCTTGCTATGCTCACCCATTTGGCTAGCTAGAGGCTATGCCTAGCCCCATATAATTGATGTCATCTTGTTGCATACTTATATCTCTTATATGTGCCTGAGCATTGCATGCATTTTATCTGCATTAGAGCATAAGGCTAGGGTGCGGGTGAATAGGGTCTTCGCCGATCCGTGGCTCTCGGGTAGCTCGGATCTAGCTCTAGGACCGTGGCTGGGTAGCAAGGATTAGGCCGTGATTGTTATGCCAAATCTCTGTATTCTCGAGGATGGGTCTAGTTGGTTATCATCTGTTGTTTGAGGTGTAGAGGTCGCCCAGATTTCTCGTCTCATGCTTGATAAGACGTGAAAAGTGCACAAATCACCCTTTTAACGAGGTCTTGTTAGTCTCCGAGCAATGCTATTTTAATTGGCTTTTCCCCATTTCAGGTTTAAGGACCCTTAGCAAAGATTAGATCAACTTTGGTGCTAAAACGAACAAATAAAGAACTTGATAGGAGCAAATGAGCAAAGGAGAAAAGATGGGTCATCTTTGAAACCAAAACTATACCTTCTCAGAATGAATCAGATGATGTACTATACATGGTTGAAAAGCTCTGGAAGTCTAGTTTCTGGGAGTTTTTACGATTCGTGGTTTGGAGTTTCCTAAAAGAAATGTTATTTTTAGTACAGAGGTGCAAAGAAAGAAGCTTCGGAAGAAGGAGATCGATCTGATGATGAAATCCAGATCGATCTGTTTTTTGTGTCACCAACTAGCCGCTATTTTTAGCACGACAGAGAGTTGATAGAAAGCATTGTTCATCCAGATCGATCTAAGACAAACCAGATCGATCCGAACCTGTACGCTTCAATCATTCGAAAAAAGAAGATCGATATGAGCCCAAAGAAGATCGATCTCTTTTGGCACTGCGGGAAATATCAAAGGCGGAGATCTAATCCGAGTTAGAGTTTTACTAAAGCCTATAAATAGACCTTCTTTGGGGGATTTTTAGATGCCTTCCATAGACGAATTTTCTTCATCTCTTAGGGTTTTTCTTAGCTTCTTTTCTACAAATTAGGTTAGATCTTTGGCGGAAGATCCATGGATGGAGCATGGCGACAACCTTCATCAACGGATCTTCTTCCTAAGATGAGTAACTAAACCCTAGCCTAGGAATTTCTATGATGTAATAAGGAATATTTCTAGGGTTTCCTATGGATTTGAGCATGTAAACAGATTTTAATGGTTTGAATGGATGATTTGTATTCTCTTTATATCTATTGGTGTGATTTTAATAGTGTGGATGAATGATTTGTTCTTTTATGCCCTAGATCTAGGTCTTGAGCATGTTAGGGCTTGAGATTAGAGATTCTCATAAAAAAACATCCATGCTAGAACCATGGATGTGTGGATTTCCTTCTCGAGATTAAGAGTTTTGTAATGATAGAACCATTACACATAATGCCAGATCCATTATGACCGCCTCTTAATCCATTATTCATCTTAATTCATAATTAGGGATTTCGTAAGTGCCAGTATCACTACGGTAGTACCAGAATCACTAGGGTAGCTTCTAATCCTTGATACATTCTATTTCACGATCTCAAGGTGCTAGAACCATCTTGATTATATACCAATATCCATTCTTTGATGATATCACTGTCGACTAAAGACTGTACGAATCTTAGTTGAGCGGTAGGGGTTCTAGCCATTCACCTATCGACTAGTTAAAACTGTTAATGCTCAATTGATTTGCTCTTATCTTAGAAAGACCTAGTTAGTTCTTTATTATGGATTAGAAATCTCTTGGTCGTTTATCTTATTATTATTTCAAATTAGTTTAATCTTAGTTAAGAGTAGTTTACACCCAAAAATCATTTCCTTTATCAATCTTTTGATTTAGAACTATACGAGGTAATTAGACTTAATACTTCTTTTCCTTATTGACCGACTCGAACTCATTACTATCTACCCATAAAGTAGTTAGTTAGTGATTCGGATTATAAATTTCTAATTTTGACGTTCTTGTTAAGACCATGATACTTTTCAAGGGGTGTCAATGCTCAGTATCCGTGTTAAGGGAAGTTACGTGATGCCCTGTGTCTTACCCCTTTGTTGTTCAATGCTGGGCGCTTGGTGGTTCAAAGGGACGGTTGTTGACAGTTGAGGTCACAGAGCGCGTGCCCTGGGGTAGGCGGTGGACGTATCGTGAGTTTCCCTTAGAGATGAGACAGAACCCGGGACTTTGTAGTTTCCCCTTCTTCCTGTGCGACATAGAGTAGAGTATAACCCTACTGAGCTTATTGCTCACTCCTACCTGGGCTGCATTTGTAGGTGCAAGCGTCAGCTCATCCTCGGTGGTTCCAGCTGGATCAGGTCTTGGCGGCGCTGTTCGTGGATAAAACGTCGATCTCGTTAGTACGAGATTTCTATTTTATTTCCGAGCAAATCATTTTTAATTTCGTATAAGGAAATTGCAGGCACCACACCCCTGGATCGCAAAGTCGGCAAATCCATCATTTACATCCCCGTAGGGAACACCTCCGATTCTAGACCCGATACTTAGAGCGGATTTTTTTTACATTGCCACGAATAAAATTAAAATGACAAAGAACATGTATAAGAATGTGAGGGTTTTAGACCCTCACCATTGTCACCGAATTTGTTGAAAGTTATACGGCTTCAAAGTTCCGATGGCAGCTTTCCCGAATAATAATCTTCAAGGTTTTGAAGATTTCTTTGGCAGCAACTGGCGCAATTTTGAACACACAAGCAGCAGCATGCAATCCTTGTCTTCTAACAGCAACGAAAAATAATCCTCTAAGCTCACGAACAGCAATCTTCCAGAGCTTTCTTGTTTTTAATTTTGAACACACAAGCAGCAGCAACCCACCAAGGTATAGTAAATTTTTATGCTTGTGTGTTCAAAATTTCCAGAGCTTTCTTTGGCAGCAAATTTTTATGCGTATTATACTTGCTGTATTCATATGGATTGGCCTATACATTGATTGCATGTGTGATAACCTGAAGGTAGAACATTATGTGAGTCACATACACGAACACGTTCTGTGCAGTGGTAATTATACCCACCAAAGGAATGAGCATGCTATTGTCAATCTAGACCATGATTTCAGCATTAGCTAGTGTTGAGTATTGCATGCAGAAAAAAAAAGAAAAAAAAAAAGAGAAAAAGTTCTGGAGCTTGATTAAGCTGTGCCTAAACACCTATTAGGTGATCTACTGAGTAACCGGGTGTTCTTGCCTCATGAAGCGAGGAGCTCGTGTAAAAAGGTAGAATCACTAATAGCTAAAAACCTACTCAGTGTTTTGTTAAGTAACCGGGTCTCTGCGCCTCATGAAGCGGAGAGTGCTCGTGTAGAAAGGCAAAGTGTCTGATAGTTGAAAAGAAAAAGAGAAGGAAAGAGCATGTTGTACTAAAAGTGCAAGGGTTGGATGATTGGTCATGAAGATAGTAGTGTGTTTGGACTAATGGTGGATAGAAGTTTCTTCTGGACGTAACATTTATTTGTCACGTCACATGTGTTCTTCTGGATGGTGATTAGCATGTTTGATGTGTAGAAGTTGATTTCATGTGTTGGTAGTATGTGTATGAGTATAAGAAGTTTTCGTACTCTGTACTGTATGAAACACTATTGACTTGATAAGGTAGAATTTTTATCAGACATGTCTACATCCTTGAACCGTTGGTGTGCTTAATTATATTCTATGCGCTTTGAATTGCTAGAGACTAGCAATAAGCTGGTTAGGGGGTGTGATGAGTGCATGAAAGTGCACTCTGAACAGCCTTATAACCATCTCAATTGCTAGATTATTATCCTTAATCAACATCTTTATTACTATTTTTACATCTATATGTTGCTTCACATGGTTGTTTGGAAAATGCAGGAAATTGGGGCTAAAAGAAGCTGAAAAGAGTATATGGATCAAATTCAACAATTAATCTGTACCTGCTCATGAAGAACTAGATGATATCCATATATGGTTGGAAAGCTCTTGAAGTCTAGATTCTAGAGAATTTTACGGTTCGTGATTCCGAGTTTCCTAGAGAAAGTTACGACACTTTTAGTATCGATGGCGCAGTCTGAATGGCAGAACAGAAAATAAGCTGGAAGTCCGATCGATCCGACACCCAGAGTCCGATCGATCGGACTACGCAGAAACGTGACAGAACATATTTTTTTTAGCCATAAGGGGTCCGATCGATCCCTCCATCCCTCCTACGGGGTCCGATCGATTCGACACCCATAGTCCGATCGATCGGACTCGGGAATAGCCAAAAACAGCGGATTTCTACGCAACGGATCGATCCAACACCTAAAGTCCGATAGATCCGACTTTCCCAGTGAAGAAAATCAACGGTTTAGATCTAATCCGTGGATGGAGACACTTGGGCCTATAAATATGACTCTTTTTAGGCTTTTTGGAGGACTTTTTGGCAGCGTTAAGAGGCGAGGAGAAGGGTTCCAGGCTTGGTTTTCTTTTCTTATTTCTTCTTTATTTCTTCATTAGTTTTGTTGCCCTCATGGTGAACATGAGTGGCTAGTTTCTTTTCTACGGTACCGATGTAGCCTAACTCAATCATTCTATGTTATTGGATCATGATTATTTTATCAGTTTATTTTCCTTCTTTCATTCATTATTATAACTGAGATCTTAAATACCTTTATCTGGCCAATAAAAGTATTATAGATTGCTTTATGTAAGATTGGGCGAGGGTTCATTCCCTAATCTTGCAGGATCTATGAATGAATGAGTTTATGTCGAGGCCGGGTTCAAGCTAAGAGTATTCTTGGTTTATAATTGTTCTTCAGAGCTTAATGGATTCTTGATTAACACTTAGTTATGGGTTCATTAGCTAGGGTTAATTGAGGGTACTTGGTGAAGACCGCGGCCGAACGGATCATCATACCGGAAGAACGAGCCCTTGGAATTAAACTGAAACTTGATTGATTCAATGCATAGAATGAGGATGTTATGGTGAAATTGGAACCTTAGTATTCATCCATCATATTTCCATCGTTTTCTTATTTCGTTTTTAGATTATCTATTCTCAACATTTCATATTCTTATTTTCCCTTCGTTATTTTCTTTCTTTTCTATTCTTTAGCATTTTACTTTAATAATCTCTACAAATCTCTGTGGGTACGATACTCGTCTTGCCACTATACTGATTGCACCGATTCGTATACTTGCGAGATATAAAATTTATTCATCAGCCACATCCATCTTTGACTGCACCAACACGGACCCAAGATGCGCGCCGGCTGGAAACAGAGGAGGCCTTGGTCGTGGAAGCAACGTTAGAGTTAGAGAAGCTGGCGGAGTTAGGGAGACGTCGGATAAAATTGGGGAGGCGCTGTCCAAGCTTCAAGGCTGGTGAAAACAGGGGAAGCCGCGAATAAAACAGGGGAGCGCCTGGATCTGGACTTCGTTGTTGTGGAGGTATGGCCGGAGCAGAGGAATGGGCGATTGAAAACAGGGGAGGCGTCCAAGCTTTAGGATAGACGGAAGCAGGGGAAGCCGCGGCGTGGACCTTGCTGGAGGTGTGCTTCACGCTTTGCGGGTGGCTCGAGGACGGCGATGGCGATGGGTTCCTTCCTCTAAGGAAGCTGCGGTGTGGACCTTGCTGGAGGTGTGCTTCATGCTATGCGGGTGGCTCGAGGACGGCGACAGGGACGAGTCCTCCGGCTGGGTAAAGGCAATGAGTTCCTGCGATGAGTTCATGCGATGAGTTCCTGCGACGAGCTTCTTGGGCCGGATCAAGGAGGACGACGATGAGTTCCTGCGACGAGCTCGTTGGGCTGGATCAAGGAGGACGACGATGAGTTCCTGCGACGAGCTCCTTGGGCTGGATAAAGGAGGACGACGATGGGTTTCTACGACGAGCTCCTTGGGCTGGATCAAGGAGGACAACAACGACGACCTTGGACTGGTGTAAGGCCGGCGACGTCGATGGGTTCCTTCCTCTCGGGCGTTTCCTTCTCTTCTTCTCTTTCTTTGATTCGTCTTTCTTTCGGCCAGCCCCTTCTTCATCTTTCTTCTCCTCTTCTTATAGAAACTGGGTTGTTTGTTGGGGATTTGGTGAGATCCACACGAGAGCGGGATCCTGGATGTTGAGATTTGATTTCCAACCATATTTTTGGAAGGCTAGGATGTTAGGATTTGGCATTTGTTGTGATACAGGAGGTTAGGATTTCCTAACAACCCGGATCAGGGAGTTGAGATATGAGGTTTAAATTTCGAATGTCCGTTTAAATTTCAAGTTCATGTGTGAACTTGTTTAAATTTTGAATGTTCATTCAAATATTTATCTTGAATTTGAATAATTGTCTAGCTGCGAATATTTGTCCAAATTTCAAACGTCTTGTTTGGGTTTTGAATTTTTATATTTCATATAATGATTGGAGGATTTACTGAACTACCCCTGGGCAGACCGGGATGTAACCAGAACAAACTTTTTATTGGTCATATGTATTTTGGACCAAAATGTCCCCGGAGTAGAGAAAATACCTCTATTTCAGATTTTCACACCCCTGAAGATGTGAAATGACAAAAAATGCCTCTTGAAGTTAAATGACCAAAACGCCCTTTCGGTCTGGTCGCTACGCATGGCGGCATGACTTTTGCGCATATCATGGACACATGTGCGCATTGTGTGGAGTGCGTATTTTAAACTCGATATACGCGAGTCATGTGCGCGCGCATGGCGCATGCATCGCCTTGGCCATGATTTAGGCGAATTTGATGTTGGGTATTTGTTTGGGTTTATTTTGAGTTTTCGGATTTTTCCTTTTTTCATTTCAGGGAAGTTTGTATAGTGTCCCTAATGTTGTGGAAAATTACCAAAACGCTCTTATATTTACACAGCTTATTTAGGATGCCGTCAAAGCTATGTAAATGCTATTTTGGGGTGTAGTGTGAGATTTAGACATGTATTTTGGTCTAAATTCCCAAAATACTCTTGGGTGGCTAAAATTACCGAAATACCCTTGTTCCTCTGGTTTGTATAGGATGTCGTCAAAACCGGGAATATGTAGGGGATTTGGATGGACTCGACTATGTATGAGCCAGTTTGGATTTGATACATGCAGATTCAGTCGAGGGAATTCTGCAAATGTTGTCCATTTAGCCTTAGCTAAAATTGATGTCAACAGGCGCGTCGACTTCCGGAGGCATTTGAGGTCTCAGAGGGGCAGATGTATATTTTGGCAGTATTTGTTTATTGTTACCTTTGAGGAGGATGTACTTAACGTTTAATATATGAAATCATGTTCCCTCTTTTGATTGAGTTTTATTTCGCAATGTAATATTTAGTTTTACCTTTATGCCCTTGGAAGTCTTTAAGTTCAAATTTATTCCGCTTTGTGTATCTGTCGCGCCGTATCGGATGTGAATAGTGTAGGTTTCCCCTCATGCCTCGGCCCGGATGGGTTTTCTGGATCGGGGTATGACAGCTCTCCACTGTCGGAGGGTGAGAAGATTTTTCTTCTTTCCTCTCCCTTATCCCCTTCTTCTTTCCCGGATTCTTCCTCCTTCTTCCTCCTTCCTCTTTCTTCTTCTTCTTCCTTCTCCTTCTTCCTTCTTCTTTCCCGTGGCCCTGTTTCCCCTGTTTCCAGCAGCCTCCTTCTTCACCTCCGTTCTACCTCCTCTGGCCATCATTTTGAGTACTTGAGGGCTCGTTGGATTCGTGGCAGCGAGAGGAAGATCCTTGGCTTGGTTTGAAGCGGGTTTGGTGCTCGTACGGCGGGGATTCAGCCGAGGTTTGCTCAGTCCGGTAGGTTTTTACCTACATGAGTTATTTTAGGTTTTCTCTTAATCTAGCCGGTAGATCTAAGCATTCTTGGTGTTGTTGTGTGCATCTTGCTTACCTTAATTTCTGTTTTAAGTTTCATATGATTTGATTGAGTTTTTAGTTGGATTGTAGCATGTTTAAACTCAGATTTTTCGGTTTCTCTGTTCTTGAAGAACAGCCGGCTTACGGCGTGTTTTCCGTTCTTGAAGAATGCTACAGCGATCTAGTTGAACTTGTGTGTTATTTTATCATATTGTTGCATGCTTACCTCTTACCTGCATATGATCATTGCATGCATTCTGTTGTGCATTAGATGCATAAGGATAGGGCGTGGGTGATGGGTTGATCGCCGATCCAAGGCTTTCGGGTGGCTCGGATTTAGCTCTAGGACCGTGATGGGTAGCAATGTCCAGCTTGGATTATAGTATTCAATAGATATCGATACTAGGCTTAGATGACTTGAATACATATTGATCGATGATTTAGAGGTCGTGTCGGTCTCGAGCCAGGTGCTGAGGGTGCAACCAGTGTCTTTGTTTCATCCTTGGACAGAGGGTGTGCCTGCCCGGCAGAGACTTGTCCTACCCAGCAGTGTCTTCATCCTGCTGTACTAGGTGTTTCCGGGATGGGCCCAGTTCGTTCGGGTGACCATGGTTGAATACTGATAGAACTTGAAAAGTGTCGCGGCTTAACAAGTCTACTCAAAATTTCAAATTTATAATCAAACTACTGACTAACTACTTTAGGGGTAGTGAGCAGTGAGTCCGAGTCGAATCCATAGGGAATGCGTAGGAAAGTAATTAAACTACTAAATTCAATCTAAGTATTCCTACCAATAAGTTGAGAAAAGATTCAGAATTGAAACTAAATTAACTTCATACCAAAGGATTAATAAATAAGAGAAAAGGTACCAGGGAATTCTTAGTCAATAACTAGGATTCTACCATGTCTTCCTAAGATCAGGGCACATTAATCACGCTGAATGGCTTTCCTAATAGTTGATAAGTGAATGGCTAGTTCTCCTTATGACTCAACAAGTTCTGATTAGGATTCCTTGTTGGCAAGAACAATTATCTAAAAATCAGTGACCGAATGATTAGTTACGCTCATTGCTAATAAATCCTCTGATTAGGATGAATTCATCGCAAGTAATAGTAATGATATGAATTTAGGTGTGAGGTCAAGATGGGTTTAGCATCTTGATGGCCAAAACTACAAAGATAGGATATATGGAGGATTAGGAATAGAGCGTAGTGGTTCTAGCACTACTATAGTGGTTCTAGCAATACTATAATGGTTCTAGCACTATACAATCTCTAATCACGAAGAAGGTTTCATCTGAGATACCATGGTACTAGCATGGTCCTCTTATTTAGATGAATCCAATCCAAGCCCTAACATGCACTAGCTCTAGATCTAAGACATGTTAGAATAATCTAAACATCTAGCAAGAAATCAACACCAAGTTCATAACGAAATTAAGATCAATCCATACAAACCATTCAAGATGGTGTACCAGCCCTAAATCTTAGAAATTCCTAATAGAAATCTTAGTTAAATCATAAGAATTCCTTGGTAAAAGTTTAGCTACTCATCTTTAGGAAGGAGATCCGTTGATGAAGGTTGTCGCCACGTTCCACCCATGGATCTTCCCCCAAAGATCTAACCTAACTTATGTAAAAGAAGGAAGAAAAAGGACCAAGAAGGCTCAGCCAAAAAGCCAAGGAAGAGCCCCCAAAAACCCTAGAACATGCCTATTTATAGCCTAGGTATCACCCTTAACTCGGATTAGATCTTGGCCTTTAATTTTGCTTAACATATATCAAAGGATCTATCTTTTAGGGTTAAGATCGATCGTTTGAACCCAAAAAACTGGTTGCGCCCGAGTAAGATCGATCCTTCACAAGGAATGGATCGATCATGTGAAATATGGCTCTTTGTCATCTCTGCTACAGTGCAAGGATCGATCCTTCATGGGGGAGGATCCATCCTTCTGGTCTGTGTATTTACTCTTTTGTCATTTAGACTGCGCCATTGGTGCTAAAAATATCGTAACTTCTTCTAGGAAACTCGGAATCACAAACCGTAAAATTCTCCAGAAACTAAACTTCCATACCTTTCCAACCATATATGGCACATTATCTGGGTCTTCCTGAGCAGGTACAGTTTTGATGTCAACGATGGCCCACATTTGCTCCTTTAACTTCGCAGGTTCTTTATTTGTTCGTTTTGGCACCAAACATGATCTAATCTTCATTGAAGGCTCTTAGACCTGAAATACATCATAGACTATCAAAATAGCATTGCTCAGAGACTAACAAGACCTCGTTAAAAGGGTGATTTGTGCACTTTTCACGTCTTATCATAATTAACCTTTGTAGTATTATTTTTACACTTATATGTTGCTTCACAAAGATGGTTTAAAAATGCAGGAAATAGGAGCTAAAAGGAGCAAAGAAGCCGAGAAGATTACATGGGTTAACTTGGAAGATTAAACTGTACCTTCTCAGGAAGAACAAGATAATGTACCATATATGATTGAAAAGCTCTGGAAGTTTAGTTTTTGGAGAATTTTACAGTTCATGATTTCGAGCTTCCTAGAGTAAGTTACAGTACTTTTAGTACCAATGACACAGTGTTGAATGGCAAAAGAAATACGAATAAAAGTAGATCAATCTTCTTTCCATAAAAGATCGATCTCTATTTAGGCAAAACAAAAGGATGCAATACAGAGACTCACGGTCGACCGTCATATCGTCTGCAACATTGACCGTGAGCCTTTGTCACGAAAAAGACTTCTCAAGGTTGATGCGAAGATCGACCGCGAGCGCAAATAGGAAAATGAAGCAGTAAAAGATCGATCTTCTCCCTTAAGAAGACCGATCTTCTTTGCAGCTGAGGAAAACATGAAGCAATAAAAGATCGATCTTCTCCTTTAAAGAGATCGATCTTCTTCGGGCACAGCCAACTCTACGGGATGAAAAGATCGATCTTCTCCTATATAAAGATCGATCTTTGCGTGACGTTTGGGCAAAATAAAGGGTCAAGATCTAATCCTAGTTCAAGACTTTTGGAGGCTATAAATAGGATACTTAGGGTTATCAAATGGAACCTTTTTGGGAGGACTTTTCTAGAGGGTTTGGAGCGGCGGAAGCTAGGAGAATTTTGGATTTTCTTTCTTTATCTCTTTATTTTTCCTTTGAATATTTTTTTATGCCCTCCTGATGTATATGAGTAGCTAGTTTCTTTACTAAGGAACCGATGTAGCCTAATAGAATCATTCTATGTTATTGAATCATGCTTGTTTAATCAGTTTATATTCCTTGTTTCATTCATTATTATAACTGAGATCTTAAATATTTTTATTTGGCCAGTAGAAGTATTATAGATTATTTTATGTGAGATTGGGCGAGGGTTCATTCCCTAATCTTATAGGATCTATCAATGCATGAGTTTATGTCAATGCCGGGTTCAAGCTAAGACAATTCTTGGTTTATAATTGTTCTTTAGAGCTTAATGGATTCTTGATTGACACTTAGCTATGGATTCATTAGCAATGGTTAGTTGAGGGTACTTGCTGATACCGCGATCGAACGAATCATCATACTGGATGAACGAATCCTTGGAATTAAATTGAGATTTTGTTGATTCAATGCATAGAATGAGGACGTTATGGTGAAATCGGAACCTTAGTCTTCATCCATATGATTTCTATCGTTTTCTTATTTCATTGTTAGATATTCTACTTTCAGTATCCCTCAGTTCTTATTTCATTTTTTTTATGTTCTTGTTTAGCGCTTTACCCTAATAATCTTTACAAATCTTTATGGGTACAATACTCGTCTTACTTCTATACTGACTACACTGATTCGTATACTTGTGAGATATAAAATTTATTTATCAAGTTTTTGGCGCCGTTGATTAGAGTTTATTAGTAATGAATGCAAGATCGCTGATCACGGAAAGAAAAGTTGTTGCCCTTGGACGATAAAATAAATCAAATTGGGAGGAAGAAGAGATCTAACAAAGACATCATCTCCACATCAGATCTAGGAGTTCAAGAGGAGGAACAAGAGAAAATGGAACTTAATAACAATGCACGTCCTCTGGAGGAGTATGCGAGGCCTACTATTTCTACCTCACCTTCATACATCGCATTACCAGCAGAGGCTAGGAATTATGAACTTAAAAATCTACATTTTTCTATGCTTGCCGAATTTCATGGTTTACCCTCTGAAGATGCACTGACTTTTGTAAAAGATTATTATGCTACTATTCAGACTTTTCCTTTAGGTGGCGTTACTGAAGAGCAACTGAGGATGCGATGTTTTCCTTATACCCAGAAAGACAAACAAAGCTAAGAGATGGTTGATGTCATTGCATTCTGGATCACTCACTGATTGGGATTCAACTTATAACAAGTTTGTCAGCAAATTTTACTCTCATGCCATGACCAGTATGTGAGGACCCGTTCCTCCAACCCGGTTTAAACGCGTTAGGTCGAGGGTCTGGCCCGTTTGGCCTTGTTCCACGATCGGGTTGATCACGAAGACGCCAAGGGCAATTTGGTAAATTGCGCCTTGGTGGTTGGTTCCACACCCACGATGTACACACACGGCCCCCATGTTTGTTATTTGTGCTTATTAGAACGTTAGATGAACTTGGGATCGAAAGATCTGAGTTTGGGCGTGCGAAAGCTGTCTTTAAGACAGTTGTTAGCCCAAACCGATTGATCGCTCGATCGGTCAGATTGGAGGTTGGCACCGCCTTCGACGTGTTCGGATAAGGACGCAAACCGACCTAGTCCGATCGGTCGTCCGATCGATCGCTCTGGGAGCGACCGATCGGACTCGGGCCTATAAGTTGCCCGCGAACCGCCTCTATTTTCCCCTTTTTCTTCTTCTCCTCCTTCTCTCCGTTGAGGCTAGGGTTTCGTGGCTAATGGCGTTCCAGTAGCTTGGAGAGGTTGGCAGCAAGGGGAGGAGTAGATCCTTACCTCTCATGTACGGATTAATCGAGGATTAATCGTGGATTTGCGTAGAGAGGTAGGATTCTAACCCTAGCACTTGATTAGGTGTTCTTGGTTCATTTATTGCTGAAATTGCTGATCAATCTATGCTAGATGGCTATCCTAGGTATGATTAATATATGTTTGAAGCTTGATTGGATTTGGTTTGGATTTAAGTTGGATTTAAGCATGTTTTTCATCAATTGATTTCTGGATTTTCTGTTCTAGCAGAACAGTGGTGTTCTAGCTTGTTGTTTGAGCTGCACGTGGATGAACTCAGTTGATGTTCTCCATGAATGTTGTAGATTTCTGAGTTAGCTTTCATTTGCAACCATTTTCATGATTTTGGAAGCTACATAGAATTTCTATTGAATTAAATGGGTTGTCTGTGCTGAAATATGGCAGTTGGTTTAAATTGAAGATTTAAGTAGTTTTTCTATATTTAATTGAGCTGATTTTTGGAGGGGATGATCTTGATGATCTTTGGAAGAGATATGAAATGTTTGGTTTTTATCCAAGTTATTTTCAATAGGATTTTTGATTAGTTTATCAAATCTAATATTTTACCGAAATGGTAGGCTTTGATCTATTGTCGTTTATCCGATCGATCCAGTTTTTAGATATGTGATCCGGGGAATGCCGTTGAGTGAGAATATCAAGTCTCATATTGATCGGACGGCTGGATTGAAAGATATGAGTTTCCAAGTTTCGTGATATAATTGGTTTGGTTTATGTAAATTGATTATTTTAATCACATCTTGTATATATATTACTTTAAGCCCATGCGTGGTTTGTGGCTAGGATGGTTAGAATAATGGGGCCTTAAGTACGCCCTCAGCTTTGAATAAAATATTATTATATTACTGTCATAGCTGCTTGATAGTTTAGCGGGGGTTGTATCCCGTTTGTAGGCCTGAGTGCCTATTTTATTCCACTTTATTCTAGACCGATGCTATGTATGCCCTTGGCGAGTTTTAGGCTATGCCCGGACTTGTGTTTTATCTAACATCATGTTGCATGCTTACACTTCTGTTTGTGCATGAGCATAGCATGCACCTGATTGCATTAGATGCATAGAAGATAGGACGTTAGCGATGGGTTGATCGCCGATCCGAGGCTTCGGGCAGCTCGGATCTAGCCTTAGGACTGAGGCTGGGTAGCAAGGTTTAGGATTTAATCTGCTATAATAATATGATGATTTGAGGTTACTGTTTAGTCGGCTACAAATTATTGCTTGATCGAGGTTTAGAGGTCGTTCTGGGTTCCAGGCACAGTCTCAGTTTCACCGTTAGGGGAAGTTACGTACCACTCTGTGTCCTACGCCCTGTTGTCCAGCGTTGGAGAGCTTGGTTGTGAGGGATGACTGTTGACGGTACGATAGGTCATCAGCGTGCGTGCAATGGGGTAGGCGATGTACGTGACATGTGTTTCCCCTAGAGATGAGATGAAACCTGGGAATTTATTGTTTCCCTTCCTTTGTGAGCGTCGTAATATAGAATCCTACTCAGCTTATTACCCACTACTACCCGGGATGTATTTTACAGGTGCATGCGTTAGCTCTTCTTCTGTAGATCCTAACTAGACAGGCACATGGTGGCGCGTCGGCTTTGGAGGTATTCGAGGACTTGGGGTTCATTTCATTATGTTGGATGACTTAAATGTATATTTTTCCTTCTGTAAGGATTTTTGAGGATTAAATATTGTATCAGAAACTTGAATTATATTAGAAATTTTATATTGACCCCAGATCAATTGTTAGTTTAGTTGTATCTATTTTTATTATAAATGCGCCAGTGATGATTGAGTAGAATAGGAACCCTCACGTTTCGGCCCGGATGGGTTTTCTGGGTCAGGTTGTTACACACCAACTTGAGGAGGCAAATTCCAAATTTTCAGCAAGGTGATGGAGAACCATTCCATGAAGCATGAGACAGATTTAAAATGCTTTTGATGCAATGCCCCCATGATGATTACTCTTTCGAAAATCAGATGCAATATTTTTATGATGGACTAAACCTTCATTATCAAACTATAGTAGATAATACTGCAGGTGAAATGATGTTCAAAAATACACCACTACCAGAGGCATATGTGATTTATGAGATGCTGGGATCCAACTCATAGAATAGGGACACGAGGAATAAGGCAAGAGACATCTATGAGCTTAACCAGAATGATGACATGGCAAGGTAGATCGCAATCCTCAACAAGAAAATGGACGCGATGATGTCCACACAAGCAAAACCGGTTGAGGTTTTTTCAATTTGCAATATTGTTGGTCATAGGTTTGATTCATGTCCTTCTGGTAATGAATTTCATGAATATGTGCAAGAACAAGCTAATTTGATGAATTCTTATAACCCGAAACCTAGATTTGATCCTTATGCAAATACTTACAATCCTGGTTGGAGGGAGCATCCGATTTTTTCATAGAAAAATACTGCTAATGCTAGTATACCTACTGCTAATCAGTCTAACCCACATGTTAAGTTATCTTTGGAAGCGATTATATTAGCTTTTATGCAGAAGATAAACTCAAAGAAGGAACAACAAGATTTGACAATTGTTCAACATGAAACAACACTCAAGAATATGGCATCATCCATTGGGAAATTGGAAGTTTAAGTAGGACAGCTTGCGGATGTTGTACAAGCCCATATTCCAGACAAATTTTCAAGCCAACCTGAGCAAGCGAAAGCAGTTATAGTTTTTCGTTCAGGTAAGATAATTGATAATAAAATTAATGCTGAAGTTACTGATGAGTATAGTGATGATAAAACTCAGGAAGTCGAGAGGGATGAGCCCTCGAAAAGGCCACCGCTGGCCAAATCTTCTTCTGAGCATGAAAAGAGAGCGATTTCATATCCTAAGGTTCATCATAACACTCCTCTACCATATGTGCCGCCAGTTCCTTTTCTAGGCCGTCTGAAAAAAGCTAAAATGGATAAGTCATATTCTAAAATTTATGATATTCTATCTAAGGTTAATGTGAACTTACCATTTCTTGATGTAATCAGGAATATGCTAGCTTTTCCAAAGTTCTTGAAGGATTTAAGTACTTATAAGCATAAGTATGAATCTCATGAAAATGTGATGGTTTTAGAGACGGTAAATGCGGTGCTACAAAGGAAGCTTCCACCCAAGCTTAAGGATCGAGAGAGTTTTAATGTTAGTATAACTGTTGGTGATACAAAAAATAGGGGAAGCAATGCTTGACTTAGCAGCCAGTGTTAATTTGATGCATTATTATGTTTTCCTTCAGTTAGGTGTGGGTGAATTAAAACCTACTACTATGTCTCTACAACTTGCAGATCATTCAATTAAGTATCCATTAGGCATTGTAGAAGACATCTTAGTACAAGTTGATAAGTTAATTATCCTTGCGGATTTTGTGATATTGGATATGGATGATACACCTTTGAATGATAGAAATTTACCTATTTTACTGGGACGTCCATTTATGGCCACAGCCAAGACTATGATTAATGTGCATGATGGTAAACTCAGCAGGACAGTTTTAGGTGAAACTGTTGAATTTAAAGTGTTTGAGTCTATGTCTTATCCTTCAAACTCTTTTGATTGTTTCTCAATAGATGTTTTAGATTCATTGGTGTTTTCTAATTTCATGCAAGAGTAAGTTAAGACTGCATTAGAAGCGGCATTAACGATGGTAAAGGATGAGTTGCATAGTTACGAGGGAGCAAAGGAGGTTACACCAGCCCTTGAGGCATTGCAGTCATGTCTCCCTGATGGATCTCGGTTTGACATGCTAAACAACTCTTATTCTAAAATAATTTCATCAATAGTTTCTCCAGGTTAAGTTAAAACCTCTTCCTTCCAATCTGCAATATGCATATCTTGGTGAGAATGAAACCCTTTCTGTAATTATTGCTTTTGATATTACTACATTGGAAAAGGAAAAAATACTGAGAGTTCTTACGGAGCATAAGACTGCAATAGGCTGATGTGCATGCATCACATTATGTTGGAAGAGGACGCCAAGCCTATAAGGGACACCTAACGTCGCCTTAATCCAAACATGAAAGAAGTTGTTCGGGCAGAGTTTCTCAAGCTACTTGATGTTGGCGTAATATATCCTATCTCTGACAGCAAATGGGTAAGTCCAGTTCATGTGGTACCTAAGAAATAAGGGATAACAGTTGTGGAGAATGAGAACAATGAGCTTATACCTACAAGGATGACTACTGGATGGCGTGTCTACATCGATTATCGCAAGCTTAATGCATCTACTAAGAAGTACCACTTTCCCTTACCTTTTATTGATCAAATGCTTGAACGTTTAGCTGGTCACTCATTTTATTATTTTCTTGATGGATTTTCAGGTTATAATCAAATTGCTATCGCTCCAGAGGACCAAGAGAAGACGACATTAACTTGTCCATTTGGAACATTCACATACAGAAGGATGTCGTTTGGATTGTGTAACGCACCTGCCACTTTCCAAAGATGTATCATATCAATTTTTTCTGACATGATAAAAAGGTTTGTCGAGATATTTATGGATGATTTTTCTGTCTTTGGAAATTCTTTTGATAATTGCCTTGCACATCTAACCTTGGTGCTTAAAAGATGTGAAGAGACAAATTTGACATTGAGCTGGGAGAAGAGTCACTTCATGGTAAGGCAAGCTATTGTTTTGGGACATGTCATTTCTAGTAAAGGTATTGAAGTTGATAAAGCAAAAATAGATTTGATTGAGAAATTACTGCCCCCTAATTCTGTGAAAGGTGTACGAAGTTTTTTGGGCCATGCAGGATTTTATCGCAGATTCATTAGAGAATTTTCTAAAATTGCACGACCATTGTGTGCTTTATTGGCCAAGGATACTGAGTTTAAGTTTAGTAAAGATTTTCTTGATGCTTTCAATACCTTGAAAGAGAAATTGATTACTGCACCTATTATTATGCCTCCTGATTGGTCGTTGACCTTTGAAATAATGTGTGATGCTTCTGATTATGCTATAGGGGCTGTTTTAGGAAAAATGATAAATAAGGTTTATCATGCTATTTATTATGCAAGTTGAACCCTTAATGATGCTTAAGTCAATTACTCGACCACTGAGAAAGAATTACTTGCTGTTGTTTTTGCATTGGAAAAATTCCGCTCGTATTTGATTGGATCTAAAGTTGTTATTTATTCAGATCATGCAGCACTGAAATATTTTTTATAACCAAAAAGGATACCAAGCCCAGGTTAATTAGGTGGATTCTGCTGCTGCAAGAGTTCGATTTGGAAATAAGAGATAAGAGACAAGAAAGGGAGCGATAACGTAGTGGTAGATCACTTGTCACGATTGGAGCACATGGCCGGCCCTAAGGATGTACAGCTGATGTGTTGTCGCAAGCAACCAAAAATAAAACCAATACTGTTTAAAATAAATATAGTAGTGCGAGTACGAGTGGATCCCACGAGGAGTGTCTAATATAAGTTTTGTGATATATGAACAAAGATGGGGGTTTTAAGCGTAATAAAAACAGTAAAGAAACAATCTTAAGCGAAGAATCGAATTAAATCAAAAGAACAAACCTTGGTCTAAGTCAACATCTACCATCAGAATCTTTATAACTGATCATTGATACAAGTATATATCAAATCACACCATGAATATTCACCGTTCGAATTAAATTTGAATCTCTACTCGATCATAGTTAATCAGAAACAAGCAATCTAATCAACCCTAACTACTAAACTACCTAAGACAAGCGATGTAGATTTAATCTAGTGGCAGTCTTAAGAATAGGGAAATCGATGAAGCTAAACAACACAAGCACACGCGGTTGCATTTAATTTAGTCGAACGGTCTTCCTAAGATCTAACAATCTCTGAAACACAGTAAATCAATAGAACTTAGTTACTTCGCAGATTCGAGGGATCAAATAATTACGGATTTGATATCCAACCTAGCAGTAGATTGCGATGAATAATAAACTAGTAGGCCTCCTAGCAATTAGACAAGACAATCATGAATATAATCACAGAATAACATTCAATACTCAAGTATAAACTGAATAATAAAAATAGATTAGATCTCACAGTTTCATTGATTCCGAGGTTTTAGTTTCCTTGACAAAGAATCAAGATTTAGCCACGCAAGGCCATCAATAACAATCCTCAAAAGATTCAATTAAGTAAGAGAAAACCTAGGAAAAATATCCAAGAGTATAGAGTAGCAGCCCAAAAATATCTAGGAACCCCGCCTCAAACCCTAGAAAGAGTCCTATTTATAACCCAAAGCCTCCCCATCCTCGGATTAGATCTAAGCCCTTTAATTTCTTCACTGGAGAAGGGAAGATCGATCTTTACATAGGATAAGATAGATCTTTTGATCTCAATTTCTTCAATTTCTGACTACGCCCCGTGGAGGATCGATCCTTTGATAGAGGAAGATCGATCCTTTGCATCAGAGATTTTCTCAATTTTCTCGGGTGAAAAGAGGATCGATCCCTTCTTGGGTAATGATCGATCATCTGAAAATATACTCTCCGTCAGGATTTAATTCACAACAAAGATCGATCCTTTCAAGGGCAATGATCGATCATCTGAAAGTATGCTCTCTATCAGGATTTAATTCCCAACAAAGATCGATCCCTTCTTGGGTAATGATCGATCCTTGTTCCTTCAGCTTGGATTTCTTCATTATGACATGATAAGATTGATCTCTCCATTATAGAAGATTGATCCCTTTATGCTGGAACTGCCCAAATATGCTCTTTTTGCCCTGTTTCACACTCAATGACTCCAATTCTAACCTAAATCAAAATATAAGGAATATGAGTGTATTTAGGCATCAAATAAGCACATGAGACTAAGTATTAAGGGGTAAAAATATGACATTATGCATCATCAGCAACAACCCCTCCAAGAATGTTTTCCTGATGAACAACTCTTTTCTGTGCATGGTAACGAGCCCTGGTATGCGGATATTGTTAACTATTTAGCTAGTAATGTTCTGCGTGCTGATTTAAGTTCACAGGAAAAGAAGAGATTTTTGTTCACAGTTTGGTATTACTTTTGGGATGACCCTTATTTATTTAAGCACTGTCCTGATCAAATAATAAGGCATTGTGTTCCAGAATCTGAGCATAATGATATATTGAAATTTAGTCATGAATTAACTCGTGGAGGACATTTTGGAGGTAAGAAAACTACTTTTAAAGTTCTTCAATCTGGTTTCTTCTAGCCTATCTTATTCAAAGATGCATTTAATTTTGTTGCTAAGTGTGACAGATGTCAAAGATCTGGGAACATAAGTAAGAGGAACGAGATGCCTCTTACAAATAATCTAGTGGTGGAATTATTCGACGTTTGGGGCATAGACTTCATGGGGTTGTTTCCTCCATCATATGGGTACACTTATATTCTTGTTGATGTAGATTACGTATCTAAGTGGATTGAAGCAATTGCAGCCAGGAACAATGACAACAAGGCCGTGGTGAGTTTCTTGAAAGATATGATTTTTACAAGGTTTAGAACACCTCGGGAGATTATAAGTAATGGGGGGGCGCACTTTTGCAAGAAAGCGTTTGATTCATTGTTGACGAAGTACAACATCTCTTATCGGGTAGCAACTCCTTACCACCCTCAAACATCGGGACAACTTGAGGTAAGCAATAGGTAAATAAAGATGATCTTAGAGCGAGTTGTCGGCACTACAAGGAAGGATTGGGCGGCTAAATTGAATGATGTTCTTTGGGCATATTGCACTGCATATAAAACTCCTATTGGTATGAGCCCTTATCGAATTGTGTTTGGCAAAGCATGCCACCTACCGGTGGAATTGGAGTATAGGGCATATTGGGCAATAAAGCAACTGAATTTTGATATGAGAGAAGCTGGGGACATGAGGAAGATGTAATTGAATGAATTGGATGAGCTACGGAATGAAGCGCACGAGAACGCTAAGATCTACAAGGAAAGGACCAAGCTCTATTATGATAAAGCTATACAACGGAAGGAGTTTACACAAGGTATGAAAGTTTTACTTTATAACTCACGAATGAAATTCTTTCCAGGTAAATTAAGGTCAAGATGCACGGGTCCTTTCAAAGTGACATAAGTATCTCCTTATGGTGTTGTGGAAATTGAGATTGAAAGGAAAGGTAGCAAATTCAAAGTCAATGGGCACTATTTGAAGCTGTATTTGGAAGGACCATCAGAAGTTGTGGATGCAGCAGATTTTGTTGAACCTTAGGCTTTGCAGTACGTCTTCCCTAGACATTAAATAAAGCACTGGGTGGGAGGCAACCCACCAAGGTAATATGTTTTAAGTATTAGTTTTCAGTTATATGTTTTCTCTTTTGTTTTTCTTTTAGGACTTCAACCACCCTGAGGATCCTTGAAGAGATGTTCGCTTACTCTATCATGTGGCCTCTTTCTTATTTACATTATCTTATCACTCCTTTATATGGAATTTTAGATAGCCACCTCCTACATATTTTATTGCATAGGATGCGCACATTGAGAACAATGTCGATTTCAAGTTGGGGGTTATAGACATTCATGACCTTATGCATGCTATCTTATGGGTTTAATAGTGTTGAATTGAGCATGTTACTAGATATTCAACTTGAGACGAAAATTCTTTTATGCTTATTATACATGTTGCTTTCACATGGATTGACCTATACATTGATTGCATGTGTGATAACCTGAAGATAGAACATCATGTGATTCACACATGAACACCTTATGTGCATTGGCAATTATACTCACCATAGGAATGGGCATGCTAGTGTTAACCTGGACCGTGAGTTCTACTTTTGCTAGTATGTTGAGTATTGCATGCAAAAAAGAAAAAATAATAATATGAGATTATGGAGTTTGATTCGTAGCCGGTGGATCTGATTCTTGAGCCCGATGATTGGTTTACATTCAATGCCCTAAAGCCGTCTGGTTTGGGAGTCATTGGCTTGAGGTTGCTACATGGATCCAGTTGTAGCTTAAGGGATCAAGCTGTGCCTAAATAGCTATTAGTGATCTACTGAGTAACCGAGTATTCTTGCCTTAGGAAACGGGGAGCTCGCGTAAAAAGATAGAACCACTGATAGCTCTAAAAAAAAAGTGTGAAGTAAAGTAAAAGGGCATGTTGTAGTTAATGTGCGAGGGTTGGATCATTGACCACGAAAATAGTCGTGTGTTTGAACTAATGGTAGGTAGAAGTTGCCTATGTATATAACCTTTATTTGTCATGTCACGTGTGTTTTTTCTGGATGGAGATGAGCATGTCACACCCCGACCCAGAAAACCCATCCAGGACGAGGCATGAGAGTTCCTATCATTATTCATCTCCAACTGGCGTGATACAATGCGGAAAACATAGATAAATTTAAACAATTTATATTCCAGTGGTAATCTGTAATTCAATTTATAAATACATAAAGTTGTACTGTTTAAACATCTGATACAAAAATTCTTATCAAACTCCTCCAAGGGAAAGATATTATACAATAATCCAAAAAGATCCTCGAAGATGTTTATAATATAAAAAATTATCAAAAGTACAACAGTCGTCCTGCAGCAACCTCAAACACCTCTGGACGTAGTCGCTGTCACCAAAGGCTGATCCCGCCGGCTCTACTGCTGAAGAACTGGCGCCTGTACCTGCAAACACAACCTGGGTAGGAGTGAGCGATAAGCTCAGTACGGTTCTACTCTACGGCACACAGAAGGGAGGAAAACATCAACAGTGATGTCTCCCCGCTCAAGTCTAGGGAATGCCACGGGGTCCCACAACCCCTGTCGATGTCCCAAGGGCTCCTGCCATGAAATCTCTCTCCTGTACAAGTTACCAGGAGGCCATGAAACAGTAACATGCAGGGTTACCCTTACCCAAGCAGGAAGACCATGCCTTGGGGACCCATGTCGGGAACGCATCAACATCCATTGTCGCCCCGACCCGCGTAGGCCTAACCGGGTCGGGCGATGCGAACCGGAACCTAACCTACTGCGAAAATTTTGGCGAGGTTTTCCTCTAATCATAGTGGTCTCCCTAGCAATTCATAATCATCCTGTATTATACAATTAATCACAAACCTCAAAGACTGAAACTCAAATATATACAAATCCTCAACAGGGTAAAAGTTATACAAAATCTCTCCCGTAGGAGGCTAACTAAACAAAATGGTATAACTGACGATCGTCACACCTCAAGCACCGCCAGACGCCGCCACGTCACCAAACACCGGCCCGGTAGGGGCGACCGAAGAAGCGCTAGCACCAGCACCTGCAAAACGCAGCCCGGATATGAGTGAGCACTAAGCTCAGCAGGGACATTACACTACGACACTCACAAGGGAGGGAACACAACAGTGCCGCCCCCAAGTCTACCCTAGGTGTATACAATGGTCCCATAACCCTACCGGATGTCCGTGAACGCAGGCCCAAAACACTGCAGACTCTCAACAGGACACTGAACACTATTTGGCGGGCAAGGACACCGCTGGGTAGGCACTCCTCGACCCAAGAGTCAAGAACACCGGACACCAGCTACACTTCAGATACAACTTGGAGTCAACACGACCTCTAAACATCAAATCACATGTATTCAGGTCATCCAACCCTATCATCGAAATCGACTGAATACTACAAATCGAGTCCTGGACCAAGCTACCCGCAACGGTCCTAGAGCTAGATCCGGACTACCCGAAAGCCCCGGATCAGCGATCAACCCATCGCCAACGTCCTACACAGATGCAACTAATACACAAAGCAATACATGTTATGAGCACACACAAGAATATACAGATAAGCATGCAACAGTATATGATTGTATATCAAACAAGGTATGGGCACGACACCCTGCCAGCCCGGGGTGGTGAACAGGTAAATAAGGTCTAGGAGCTGCTACAGTAGTACCACAACCAACTGTCAGCAGTCTACCACAACACATGCATCGGGAAGCAGCCTCGCAAACAACAGCTCACAGATATCACAATTAAAGCCCTCGGCGCACGCAGACAAGCAAGGCTAAGGAAAGCTGTAGGGCTACCCGCCCATTTATTTTAAACATCTCGGGAGTCATCACTCCTTCGGTTCACCACTGCCCCTATTATAGGGCTAGCATGCTTAAACATATGTACCAGATATAAAATAGTAGAGAAAATGATCATACAAAGCCCCGCGGGCAAAAGCCACTTGAAAACACCCCTCACCCACTAAGAGATCGATCTCCCTTCCCAAGGGGATCGATCTTCTTAGTACTTGGGACAAAACTCGTCCCTTTCAACTGAAAGAGATCGATTTTCTCCACCAGAAGGATCGATCTTCTTCGTGACATGGAATGTCACGCCCCGACCCGCGTAGGCCCAACCGGGCCGGGCGACGCGAAGCGGAACCTAACCTACTGCGAAAATTTTGGCGAGGTTTCCCTCTAATCGTAGTGGTTACCCTAACAATTCATAATCATCATGTATTAACACAAATACAAAGCTCAAAGACTGAACTGGAACTGACATATATTACAAAACCTCAAAACAGGGAAATTATACATTTATCACTCCCGTATGAGACTATCTATAACAAAAGGTACAACAGAGATCGCCGCTCCTCAAGCACCGCCAGACGCCGCCACGTCACCAAACACCGGCCCGGTAGGGGCGACCGAAGAAGAGCTAGCGCCAGCACGTGCAAAACACAGCCCGGGTAGGAGTGAGCACTAAGCTCAGTATGGACACTACACTACGACACTCACAAGGGAGGGAACACAACAGTGTCGCCCTCAAGCAAGACTTGGGTGTGCAGCAAGGGTTCCATAACCCTTTACCGGTGTCCCTAGGCATACCCAACCATGGTCACCTCAAAGGACTGGGCCCATCCTAGATACACCTAGTGTCGCAAGGTTCCAGCTGTGGTCACTCGAACGAACTGGGCCCACACTGGTCGCCACTGCGGGCAGAAACAGACACTGCCTGGGCTGGACTCACTCCGACGGCCCCCAAAGGACAAGAACTGACACCGGTTGCACCCACAACATCTGGCTCGAGGCCAACACGACCTCTATAATCATCAAGCAACATGTATTCAGGTCATCTAACCCTATCATCGAAAATGATTGAATACTACAAATTGAGTTCTGGACCAAGCTACCCACAACGGTCCTAGAGCTAGATCAGGGCTACCCGAAAGCCTCGGATCGGCAACGCCCTACACAGATGCAACTAATGCACAACACAATGCATGTTATGGACATGCGCAGGATAATACAGTTAAACATGCAACAATATGTGATGATATAAATAACAAGGTCTGGGCACGACACCCTGCCGACCCGGGGTGGTGAACAGGTAAATAAGGTCTAAGGATTGCTACAGTGGTACCCCACCAACTGTCAGCAGTCCACCATAACACCTGCACCGGGAAGCAGCCCCGCAAACAACAGCTCACATATATCACAAATAAAGCCCTCGGCGCACGCCGGCATGTGAGGCTAAGGAAAGCTGTAGGGCTACCCGCCCGTTTATTCTAAACATCCCGGAAGTCATCACTCTCCCAGTTCACCATTGCCCTATTATAGGGCTAATATGCTTAAACATATGAACAAAGTATAAAGCGGTAGAGAAAACCGACATACCAAGCCCCGCGGGCAAAAGTCATGAAAAATCCTTTCTGCTGCTAAAGGATCGATCTTTTCCTAAGAAAAGATCGATCTTTTAAGTAACAGTGAGCTCCCCTCACTGTCGAGCCGAAGAAGATCGATCCTTCCTCCCAGGAAGATCGACCTTTCTCGAGACAGAGGGTACCCTTCTTGTCGCGCCAAGAAAGATCGATCCTTCCTCTCAGGAAGATCGATCTTCCTCGCGACGTAGGGTAACCATGCTACCCAAGACCCAGGATCAATCTTCTCCAAGCAGAGTGTCGCGCCCCGACCCGCGAAAGCCCAACCGGGCCGGGCGACGCGAACCGGAACCTAACAAACGCGGAAGAAAAGCTGGCGAGGGTTCCCTCTAACCTATTGGTCTCCCTAGCAATTCACCAAAAGCACCCTCTATAAAACAATATATAGTAATAAATCCTCGAACCACAGATTGAAAACTTAAAGTGATTATACAAATCCTCGGAGAGGGGAAGATTCAAAATACAACACTCCCGTAGGAGACTATCTAACATAGGGTATAAAAGCAATAAAGATCGATCACCACCTCTCAGACTCCGCCTGGCGCCGCCGCATCGCCACCAACTGCCCGGTAGGGGCCAAGGAAGAAGAACTGACGCCTGCACCTGCAAAACGCAGCCCCGGGTAGGTGTGAGCACTAAGCTCAGTAGGGATCTACACTACGACACACAGAAGGAAGAGGGAAACGCAACAGTGTCGCCCTCGAGTAGGATCTGGGTGTATACAGGGGTCCCATAACCCCATCGCGTGTCCTTGAGGCCCAGGGAAGGCACTCAATAAGCTCAACAAACACTGGGGACACCAAAGGTCAGCACAGTGGGACACTGTCCCTGAGGCCCAGGGACGGCACTCAGTAAGCTCAACTAACACTGGCGACACCAAATGTCAGCACAGTAGGACACCGGCTACACCTCAGCCTCCGACTCGAGGCCGACACAACCTCTACAATCATCAAGCAATAAGTGTACCAGCCATCTAAGCCTATCATCAAATCGACTGGACACCACAATTCAACCGGGTCCTAACAGCCCAACCCCGGTCCTAGGGCTAAGTCCGAGCTTCCAGCCTCGGGACGGCGACCCAAGGATCACCCACGCCCTAACCAATGCAACTAATGCACACAATAACAATGCATGCTATGACATACACAGATAATAGGAAAGGCATGCAACAGTATGTCAAACATCATATAAGTCTACTGGATCGCTGCAGCGGTACCACCAACCGCTGCCGGCCGATCCGCAGCGGGTCCCGGCATTACGACGGTACCACGACCGTCAACCGCGGACTCCTGCAACGGGAAGCAACCCCGAAAACGATGATGTACAAAACACAATATAATATTATATTCCGAAATATAATATTATATTCAAAAACACCCAAAGCCTCTACTAAGGGGCTAATTGATCCCGTCGATCCGACGTCCAAACGACGTCGGATTCAAGATCCAACTTAACCACCAGTAGGTGTATATACCAGGATCATCATATCCAAATTTCATAAACATCCAACGATTGGATTAACGGGAAACATTAATCAAAAATCGCAGATTTAAACCAACTTACCCTTTAATTGCTGCAACGCAGCCCTCCAGCAAACAATTCACCAGAAATCGTACATAAATCGGGAAAATACGAAACAAGATGGACTGGAAAGATAACGAGTAGAGCTACAACTCTTATGTTTATGAAAAGCCAAGATCATGTACTCGCCGGCCGGAAAACTCGCCGGAAGCCGGCTGTTTCTCAAGAACAGCAGAAAACCAGAAATCCGAGACTAATCTTACATAAAACCTACTCAAATCTCAACTGATTAACATGAAACTTAAATCAGTTATTCTAGCAGTTATAAGGAATCCAACAAAGCAAGGATCAACAAGATCCAACGGCTAGATCTCACGAAAACCTGAAAAGAACATCAGTAGGTATAACCCTACCTAGCTGCGCTTTCCTCGGCTGATTCCCCGCGATTTGATCACCAACAAGCCTCCAAACCACTTCAGGGATCTTCCTCTAGTTGCCACGGATCCAACGAGCCAAAGAACACCCAATTTGGTGGTCGGAGGAGGGAGAACGGAAAAGGAGAAGGTGACTGCCGGAAAAACAGGGGAAGAGCAACGTCGGGAGAGAAGAAAAGAGAAGAAGAAGAAGGAAGGAAGGGAAGAAGAAAAGGAGGGGAAAGGGGGGAGGGGAAAGCCGGGAAAGAGGGGAAAAAGTTGGGGGAGGGGAGGAGAAAGTCCTCCCCCTCTGACAGGGGAGAGCGACGGCCAGCGGTGGCCGTCCTCGCGAAGTAGAAAACCAACCGACTTATGAATGATCGATCCTTACTCAAGGGAGGATCGATCCTTCATGACGATTCACAAGGCTTTCTGGCACGAAGAGGATCGATCCCTTGTGACGATTCACAAGGCTTTCTGGCACTAAGAGGATCGATCCCTTAGCCATAGAGGATCGATCATTTGTGTGCTGAAAGCTAAACTTGGGCAAGAACTCAAGCCCAAGTCCGGATCTTTCGATCCCGGGTTCACCTAGCCATTCTAAACAAACACGAACACAGACAAGGCCAGTGTGTGCACACGCGGGTGTGAAACAAACCAACAAGGCGCAATTTACCAAATTGCCCTTGTGGTCCAAGAAACAATACGATCCACCGGATCGCGCGCTCGACGCGAAACAAACCAACGAGCCACGGGCCTGACCCAGCCGGTCGACCCAGGAGTAGAGGGACGGGTTCTTACACAGAGGATCGATCCTTCATCGGGCGCAGCATGACCAACCCAGAGGGATCGATCCTTCCTCTAGAAGGATCGATCCGGATGGGTTCTCCGGCGTACTTCCGACGAGGAATACCGCCGGAAGGTACATCCAAACTTAAAGAAACTCTGGGATCTTATAGATCAAGATCCCACGAGTCCAAAACCGGTGAAAACTCAATAAACCAACATGTATATAGAGAGATCTAAGCATAAGAACATAATCAAACCGGAAAAACCAAAAACCAAGAAAAGATTGTAGGTAGGATCCCTACCTAAGCAAGAGCAGCTTAAATCCAAGCAGCTAGGCCTTGGATCGTCCTCAAACGCCTTCAAAAATCGCAAGATCCGAGCTCAGATCTCCAGATTTCAAAAGGATTCAAAGAAGAAAGTCTCGTCTGCTTTATAGGCAAACGAACCGACTTATGAATGATCGATCTTTCCCTAGGGAAGGATCGATCCTTCATGACGATCGCACCTTGACTTTCTGGCACAAGAAGATCGATCTCTTAGCTAGAGAAGATCCATCTCTTAGCTAGAGAAGATCGATCATTTTTGTGCTGAAAGCTAAACTTAGGCAAGAACTCAAGCCCAAGTCCGGATTTTTCGATCCCGGGTCCCATTAACCATTCTAACCAACATTACCACAAACACGGTCAGTGTGTGCACACGCGGGTGTGAAACAAGCCGACAAGGCGCAATTTACCAAATTGCCCTTGCGGTCCACGACGAGCCACAGGAGTAGAGGGACGGGTCCTCACATGGAACCCGCCACCTCAACCTAGGCAAGGATCGATCTTCTCCCACCGAGGGATCGATCCTGCTCGGGCTGGGCGTGACGCTCCAGAAGGGATCTATCTTCCCCCAAGGGAGATCGATCCGGATGGGTTCTCCGGCGACCGGACGGCGAGAAATACCGCCGGAAAATACAACCAAATCCCCCAAAACTCTGGGTTCTGGTAGATCAAGCAACCACGACTCCAAAACCGGTGAAATCATGGAAAACAAACATGTATTTTAACATATCTAAGCAAAAGATCACAATCAAACCGGAAAAACTCCAAAAACCCGAAAGATTGTGGGTAGGATCCCTACCTATGCAATAGTAGCTTCAATCCAAGCTACTAAGCCTTAGATCTTCCTCAAACGAAGTCAAATCCAGCAAGAACACAGCTGAAATCTCGGATTTTTCAAAAAAAATCAAAAGAAAAGGTTTCATTCGTTTTATAGACGAACGAACAGACTCAAGAGAGATCGATCTCTTTTAAGAAGAGATCGATCTTCCTTGCCAAATTGGGTTTGACTTTCTAGCACTAAAAGATCGATCTCCTAGCTAGGAAGATCGATCCCTTAGGTGCAGAAAGCTAGACTTGGGCTAAAACTTAAGCCCAAGCCCGGATCTTTTGATCCCGGGTCTAACGAACCATTCTAGCCAAACATTAACACAACCATTGTTAGTGTGTGCACACGCGGGTGTGAAACTAGCCGACAAGGCGTAATTTATCAAATTGCCCTTGCGGTCCACGACGAGCCACAGGAGTAGAGGGACGGGTCCTCACATCCATCCTTAGCACTTAGCCTTGGGAAGACAACACGACCTCTAAACCTCAAAGCAAGATAATATTCCAGTCCGACTACTTGATAATCCTCGATAACATGAGATTCTGATTAAACAATCACGTCCTAACCCTGACTACCCAGCCGCGGTCCTAAGGCTAGATCCGAGCTACCCGAGAGCCTCGGATCGGCGATCAACCCATCGCCCGCCTAACCTGACATGCCTCTAATGCACACAATGCATGAACCTATGCAAACATCTGTCCTAGATGTCTCTACATGTCACAACATCAGTTAAAGGTTCAACAGTTATACAATAGCCCTCGGCACTCGCCGGCAATGGGCTAAGGTTCCACAATAGCTCGTTAGCTAACACTCATAGTTAGCTAACGGCTAAGGAAAGCAATAAGCATTTAAACTACTATCAACCAAGTATTTAAATGCCAGTCAACAAGTGAATTCGCCAAAATGATAAGTGCGCGGTTCGATTCTCAATCTCGATAGAAATCCCTCAAAAACCCTGTGAAAATGACGTGTATGCTTCCTAACATGATTGGAGATCTATCATGAATGAAAACCAATCAAAGGAAACCAGAAAACACAGCTCAGTGGCCCACGGTCGACTGTGAGGCCACGGTCGATGCCACGGTCGACCGTGGGGTCAAATGAGGGAAAGGCATAAGGGCCACGGTCGATCGGTGCATCGACCATGGGAACCTCAAAACGAGACAGAGCCTCACAAACGATGCGACGGTCGATCCAACGATCGACTGTGAGGCGGAGAGGAAAAGAGAGGGAGCCCGCGGTCGATCGGTGCATCGATCCTGGGAAGCCTAAAAAGCGACAGAGCCTCACGGACGATGTGACGGTCGACCGTGAGACGGAGAGGAAAAGAGAGGGAGCCCGCGGTCGATCGGTGCATCAATCCTGGGAAGCCCGAAACGCGACAGAGCCTCACGGACGATGCGACGGTCGATCCGACGATCGACCGCCAAGCTCAAAAGAAGCGTATCAACGAGCCTAATGCACAGTTCATCAGAACAGTGCCGGAAATCCAATTTTTTGGATTTGAATGATCAAATCATGTTGGAAGTTGATGAAACTTTGCAAGCATGCATAGAGGATAATGGAGAATGAAACACGATTTTGATGGTTAAATCTCAAATCTAGGTCTCAATGGCCGAAAACTGACAAAACGGCGATAATACGGAAATCGTCCGATAAAATACGGAAATCAACTGATAGGAATACTAGAAGCAAGCTATAATACACATGCATTGAGCCACACAACATTCTAACAAGTATTTCTACAGCGAAAACACAATAAACCTATCCTAGGAGAACCCGATCAGGGCAGCTCCTCCACGCCTCCCCCAAGTCCGATCGTCAAGATCCGCTCTCCGAAGATCGCGCCTCCAAGCCCTAGCTCAGCCAGTTGGAGAGAGGAAGAGAGAGAGAGAGAGGGACAATGGCAGGAGAAGAAGAAAGAGAGAGAGAGAGGGACAAAAGAAAGGGGTTATTTATAGAAAGCTGGAATCGATCACAGCCGTCCGATTTGATCTCTCCCGATTGAGTTTCAATCTTCCGATCGGAAGCGCCCTTAAGGTTATAATCAATCACATACATCAATCAAAGGCAGTATGTGTCACGCGGGTGTGAAACTGACCACCAGGGAGCATATTTATCAAAATGCCACTGGGGTCAAAAACAACGATGCGATCAACCGATCGCATCCCAAAGCCAACCGACCCAAACCACAAACCCATACCCTCGACCTAACGCGGTTGGACCGGGTTGGAGGTACGGGTCCTCACAGAGTATGTTTGAAGTGTAGAAGTTAATTTCATGTATTAGTAGTATGTGTATGAGTATAAGAAGTTTTCATACTCTATACTGCATAGAACACTATTGACCTGATAAGGTAAAAATTTTACCATGCACGCCTACAACCCTAAACCGTTGGTGTGCTTAAATATATTTTTATGACCTTAAAATTGCTGAAGACTAGCAATAAGCTGGTTGGGGGGTGTGATGAGTGCATGAAAGTGTACTCTGAACAGTCTTATAACCATCTCAATTGCTGGATTCTTTTGCCTTAATCAACCTCTTCAGTTCTAATTTTACACTTATATGTTGCTTCACAAAGATGGTTGAAAAATACAGGAAATAGGAGTTAAAAGGAGCAAAGAAGCTGAAAAGATTACATGGGTCAACTTAGAAGATTAAACTATACCTGCTCAAGAAAAACCAGATTGTGTGCCATATATGATTGGAAAGCTCTGGAAGTCTAGTTTTTGGAGAATTTTATGGTTTGTGATTTCTAGCTTCCTAGATAAAGTTACAGTACTTTTAGTACCAATGACGAAGTGCTGAACGACAAAAGAAATACACAAAAAAGAAGATCGATCTTCTTTACATAAAAGATCGATATCTATTAAGGCAAGACAAAAGGATACGATTTAGAGACGCGCGGTCTGCCGTCGCATCATCCGCCACATCGACCGTGAGCCTCTGTCACGAAAAAGGCTTCTCAGGGTCGATGCGAAGATCCACCGCGAGCGCAAATAGAAAATGAAGCAATAAAAGATCGATCTTCTTCCTTAAGTTGGACACTTTGCGAGATTCCTGACAGATTAATACCAGTTTTGAAGACTATGAAGATATTCAGATGCTGGAAAATTGATCCGTCGACGTTCAGGAGAATATTCGCCATATATTTCAGATAAGTCCGATTATTATTAAATCTTTGGGATCTGATAGAAGACATCCTAATATACATATTTCATGTTGGACTAGTTTTCAAATCCTGGCTTGATTGGACCCAGTTGCGATCGGAATAGGCTGTCAGGAATTAATCCAGGGAATCCGAGTTGTAGTACGAGTCCAACTTAGCCCATAACCCTAATTCCGGGAGTTAACCTATAAAAAGGTGTTTGCTGGCCGAAATTGGAGGCCCCCAGAGAGACAAAAGAGAAGATTAAGGTTTCCGAAGAAGATGGAGCCGCAGCGTGGATCCCAATCGTTCTTCATCGAATCTATAGCCTTCATCCTAAAGATGAGTGGCTAACTTTTGTACTTAGGGATCTCATGAAGCTTTAGTGTAGCTTCTTTGTATTTTCTAGTTTGATACTTGTAATCTTTTGCTAGACATGATCTTATAGATATGATTTTATTGTTAATAGAGTTGAGGAAACAGAGTTCCTTGACGTATATTTTGGCCTACCTGATTTCGGTGATTGATGGTAGAAATCTATAGGATAGTTTTCATGTGGTTTATGAATAATCGATGAGTTATTTTATGCTTAGTGACGATAGTTTGTGCTAAGGTTACCCCGAAAACAATCTATGTTAATCGAAGATAAAATATGCCTTTGGAAAATACTCACCTTTTTGTAGGGATTCATGTAAGCTTAAGAAGCTATGAATCTATAATGTCTAGATAAGAAAACAAGAGGGTAACTAGACAATACAGGAAGTGAAACTAAAGTGGATTGAGTAATCCCTAGGTTTTTCTCTCATTAATATATTTCAATCTTTTTACATCGCTTTCTTAATTAGTTTTAATTAATAAGTTTCTAAAACCCAAATCAATCCTTTTTCGCTTTAGGATTAGAGTTTTGAGATTTTTTTTCATTTTCGTTATTCAAATCAAGGTTTTCCTTGTGGTTCGATCTCGAATTTCATCACTATTCTACCGCATAGTTTAGTAGTTTGAATAAGGGTTTTTAAATTTTAGATTTGATTGAGTTTGCATCTGATTTAACGACGCGTTTGCAAGCGATCAGAAAGCTAGGAGGATTTTGGTTTTTCTTTCTTTATCTCTTTATTTATTTTTCCTTTTTGTTGTCCTCATGATGACCATGAGTGGCTAGTTTCTTTGCTAAGGTACCGATATAGCCTAACAGAATTATTCTATGTTATTGAATCATCATTATTTAATCAGTTTATATTTCTTATTTTATTCATTATTATAACTGAGATCTTAGATACTTTTATCTGACCAATAGAAGTATTATAAATTATTTTATGTGAGATTAGGCGAGGGTTCATTCCCTAATCTTACAGGATCTATGAATGCATGAGTTTATTGCAATGCCGGGTTCAACCTAAGACAATTCTTGGTTCATAATTGTTCTTCAGAGCTTAATGGATTCTTGATTAATACTTACCTATGGGTTCATTAGCAAGGGTTAGTTGAGGGTACTTGGTGACACCAAGATCAAACGAATCATCATACTGAAAGGACGAACCCTTGGAATGAAATTAAGATTTTTCTGATTCAATGCATAGAATGTGGACGTTATAGTGAAATCAGAACCTTAGTTTTCATCCATCCGATTTCTATCATTTTCTAATTTCGTTGTTAGATATTCTACTTTCAGTATCCCTTATCTCTTACTTCACTTTCCTTATTTTCTTTTCTTTTTATTCTTCTTTAGTATTTTACCATGATAATCTCTACAAATATCTGTGTGTGCGATACTCGTCTTGCTGCTATACTGACCACACCGATTCGTATACTTGTGAGATATAAAATTTATTAATCAACCGGCGAGCATGGGGCCGAGTGTTGAGCCTTTTGCTCGTAAGCCTTCCAGGCTCGCGTGCCGGGTCATTGTGGGCGGAACACCAACGTGGGGGTTCCCTGGGACTTAGGCTCCTCATGCACTATGGTGGCGGAGGGGAAGTCACGAGTGCGAGCCCTAGTCCTCCGGATGAGGAGCCGCGGTGATCAGCTCGAGTCGACACGTGGAAATCGAAGGTTGGCATGGTCGAAGTGGTCGACTTAGAGGACGGTGTGACACGGGCACGGCACGGGGGCACGGTGCAGTCATGGCATGGGATGGTGCGGTGCGATCGAGCGTGTCTCGGTGTCAGGCATGGCGCGACGAGAGGGTGTCACTGTGGCGCCATGGGGCGTGGAGGCCACGGCGACAAGCGACGGCGGTGGCGCTTCGAGCGGCGGCAGGGGAAGCGCGATGCGGGCGCAAGGCAAGGGCGCCGGTGGTAGGTGCGGGGGGAGAGGGAGTGTGAGGACCCGCCCCTCCATCCCTGTGGCTTGTTGTTTACCCCAAGGGCAATTTGGGAAATTGCTCCTTGGCGGTCGTTTTACACTGGGTGTGCACACACAGACCTTGTTTGGTGCTTGTGTTTGTTAGAAAGGTTAGGTGGGACCAGGTTCGGTAGTCCTGTACTTGGGCTTGTGTCTCAGCCCAAGGTTGCCGTTTTGGGCAAGGGAGATCGATCTCCATGGCAATGAAGATCGATCTCTCTGCGCCTAGTGGTCGCCATTCTGGGCAGGGGAGATCGATCTCCATGGCCATGAAGATCGATCTCTCTATGCCTGGAAGTCGTTGGCGGTGGCTTTCGAAGGACGGCCACGGCGATGGCCGTCGCTTCCCCTGTCAGGGGAGGGAAGACTTTCCCTCCCCTCCCCCAGCTTTTCCCCGCCTTCGCCGGCTTTCCCCCGGCCTTACCCCCCTTCCCCTTCTCCTTCCTTTCCTTCTCTTCTTCCTTCTTCTTTCCCCCGGCTCTGCTTCCCCTGTTCCGGCTGAGAGCTTCCGCTCGCCGTTCTTCCTCCTCCGACCACCTTTCCTAGAGCTTGAAGGCTCGTTGGGTTCGTGGCGAGGCGAGGAAGGTCCTGGGTTGGACCTTGGGGATCGAAGCTGCGTTGAAGAGGTAGGGTTCTTCTTCTACGACTCCGGTTGTTTTTGGGGTTTTGAGATCCGAATTTGTTTTCCTTAGATCTCCATGTATAGATGTTGGTTTTTGGTTTGGAAGCCATGAGTAGCTTCGTGGTACTGAGATCTACCAGCCCACCTAGTTTGGTGGGGTATGGTGGCGGTTTCCGGCGGTGTTCCTCGACGTCCGGCCGCCGGCGCGACCCAATCATGATCGATCTCATGGGATGAGATCGATCTTGGTCGGGGTGGCCCAGCCCGCCCGAGCGAGAGCGATCTCCCTGGGAGGGAGATCGATCTCTTGGCGGCTGGCGCATGTGCGGTTTGCGTCTACATCACCCACGAGATCGATCTTCATATGGGTGGAGATCGATCCCGCGGGGGTGACCTGGACTGGTGCTCCTCGCCTCGAGGAAGATCGATCTCGCTGCTATAGGAGATCGATCTCCTTCAGTGCAGGGAGGGTTTTTACTTGTTTAAATGCCGTTTTGCCCGCGGGGCTTCGCATGCAAGCGGTTTTTACGGTTTTGCCCTCGGGGTTTGCACTGTTATGGATCATGCATGAATGCTTACCGCTTTGTGGTTGAACCGAGAGAGTGATGCCTCTCGGGGTGTGTAGAATAAATGGGCTGACAGTATGCCCTTACCGCTTTGTGGTGAGCCGAGGGAGTCATGACCCTCGGGAGTGTTTAGTATAAATGGGCCGAAGGTGTGCCCTTGCTGTGTTGATTGTTTACAGCTTTATCATATTTATCCTGCCCTGTTTTCCTGTGCATTAGGCATGCTAGGGTAGGTTGGGTATGTGTTGACTCTGCTGCTTGGAGTACCGAGTGATGGTAGTCTTAACTTCGATTGTTCCGCCAAGTGCGGAGATCCCGCTTGAAGAAGGGTGTCCTACTGGTTGCGTCGTGTCCACCCTGTGTCAGGGAATGTCGGAGTTGCCCACCCCTGAGCAGTGGCGTTATCGGAGATACGCACCTAGGATAGGAAACCTTCGGGTTATTGATGGGATTGTGGGATCCTTGGCAAGCCTCGGTACTTGGCATCAGAGTGTGTCTGGTTGCTTTACCCTTGTGCGTGGGAGTTGTAGAGTAGGACCCTGCTGAGCTGTTGCTCATGCCTACCTGGACTGTGTTTGTTGCAGGTGCAGGTGCCCGCTCTGTCCCAGTGTTACCCCCTCGGTCGTTCCGTGGCAGCGCGCCAGCTCCTGACTATGTCTGAGGGTCAGGATGGCTTCGTTTGCGTCTTCGAGGAGACCCCTGTGGGTGTTGTTCTTTTGTGGACTATTGTCCTTGTACTCTTCTTTTGTAGAACTGTTGTTCTTGATCCCTGTACTCTATTATATGTTTTTATAATAGATGTTGTTGTTTAGCTTGCTTCCGCCCTTTCTCTGCTTGTTGGCAGCTGTTTCCGCCAGCTGTCCTTTGGTCTCAACTGTTTCCGCCAGTTGAGGCTGTAGTTGTAGGTTTTTCCCCCTCGTGTCCCGGCCCGGGTGCGCTCTGCGGGTCGAGGCGCGACAGCTTGGTATCAGAGCATAGGTTGTAGATCCCAGGGTGTTGGATTGGGTCTCCGCGGAGACGTGCATGGGTTGGGGTGGTTCTAGGGTTAGAACATCCCTGTTTGCTTGCCTTCTTTTCCGCTGAATGTGATTGTTTCTTCTTCCGTTTTCTGTTGTGCTACTTTGTTTTGCGGCTTGTGACGAGTGGGACTCGTGTTTCTTTGTTGGTACTGGTGATGGCATGGTATGCCAGAGCTCTCAAGAAAGTGGTGTCATGTTGGTATCGTCACGTCCACCCTGTGTCAAGGATCGTCGGAGGTAGTCCAATCCTTGAACAGTGGTTGTCGGAGGGACGTACCTTGGACATGTACCACTTGGAGAGGAGATCAGGAGACTGATCGCCACGTTCCAGGGTGACCAGCTCCTTCTGACAGCGGGGCCCGCGCAGCAGGCTCCCAGGGAGGGAGGCCGAGGGCAGCAGTCCGAGCGTGGGCCAGCGCTGTGTTTCCACTGCCAGCAGCCGGGGCACTTCCGCAGGGACTGTCCGCGGCGGAGCTCGTAGAGTGCGGCACCGTCGGAAGGTCGAGGCGGAGAGGCCTAGGCTGGGCATGGGCAGAGAGGTGGAGCCGGGCAAGGCCGCAGCGGAGGCAGAGCCAGAGCGGATGGTGGGGGACATGTGTTTGCCCTACCCGACCGCCCTTTCGCAGACGAGGTGTAGCCGTCCTATCAGGAGTACCTGTCTCAGCGCCCGCTACCGCTGACCGTAGCACCACCCGTCTCCAGAGGTACTTTTACCGCTTTGTAGCATCCTGCTAGGCGTTGTTTTCGTTTCCGAGCCCTACCTTGATCGAATCTCGAGGACGAGATTTCTTTTAAGGGTTTTAGGATGTGAGGACCCGCCCCTCCATCCCTGTGGCTTGTTGTTAACCCCAAGGGCAATTTGGAAAATTACGCCTTGGCGGTCGTTTCACACTGGGTGTGTACACACAGACCTTGTTTGGTGCTTGTGTTTGTTAGAAAGGTTAGGTGGGACCAGGTTCGGTAGTCCTGTACTTGGGCTTGTGTCTCAGCCCAAAGTTGCCGTTTTGGGCAAGGGAGATCGATCTCCATGGCAATGAAGATCGATCTCTCTGCGCCTAGTGGTCGCCGTTCTGGGCAGGGGAGATCGATCTCCATGGCCATGAAGATCGATTTCTCTGTGCCTGGAAGTCGTTGGCGGTGGCTTTCGAAGGACGGCCACGGCGATGGCCGTCGCTTCCCCTGTCAGGGTTCCCTCCCCTCCCCCAGCTTTTCCCCGCCTTCGCCGGCTTTCCCCCGGCCTTACCCCCCTTCCCCTTCTCCTTCCTTTCCTTCTCTTCTTCCCTCTTCTTTCCCCCGGCTCTGCTTCCCCTGTTCCGGCTGAGAGCTTCCGCTCGCCGTTCTTCCTCCTCTGACCACCTTTCCTGGAGCTTGAAGGCTCGTTGGGTTCGTGGCGAGGCGAGGAAGGTCCTGGGTTGGACCTTGGGGATCGAAGCTGCGTTGAAGAGGTAGGGTTCTTCTTCTACGACTCCGGTTGTTTTTGGGGTTTTGAGATCCGGATTTGTTTTCCTTAGATCTCCATGTATGGATGTTGGTTTTTGGTTTGGAAGTCATGAGTAGCTTCGTGGCACTGAGATCTACCAGCCCACCTAGTTTGGTGGGGTATGGTGGCGGTTTCCGGCGGTGTTCCTCGACGTCCGGCCGCCGGCGCGACCCAATCATGATCGATCTCATGGGATGAGATCGATCTTGGTCGGGGTGGCCCAGCCCGCCCGAGCGAGAGCGATCTCCCTGGGAGGGAGATCGATCTCTTGGCGGCTGGCGCATGTGCGGTTTGCGTCTACATCACCCACGAGATCGATCTTCATATGGGTGGAGATCGATCCCGCGGGGGTGACCTGGACTGGTGCTCCTCGCCTCGAGGAAGATCGATCTCGCTGCTATAGGAGATCGATCTCCTTCAGTGCAGGGAGGGTTTTTACTTGTTTAAATGCCGTTTTGCCCGCGGGGCTTCGCATGCAAGCGGTTTTTACGGTTTTGCCCTCGGGGTTTGCACTGTTATGGATCATGCATGAATGCTTACCGCTTTGTGGTTGAACCGAGAGAGTGATGTCTCTCGGGGTGTGTAGAATAAATGGGCTGACAGTATGCCCTTACCGCTTTGTGGTGAGCCGAGGGAGTCATGACCCTCGGGAGTGTTTAGTATAAATGGGCCGAAGGTGTGCCCTTGCTGTGTTGATTGTTTACAGCTTTATCATATTTATCCTGCCCTGTTTTCCTGTGCATTAGGCATGCTAGGGTAGGTTGGGTATGTGTTGACTCTGCTGCTTGGAGTACCGAGTGATGGTAGTCTTAACTTCGATTGTTCCGCCAAGTGCGGAGATCCCGCTTGAAGAAGGGTGTCCTACTGGTTGCGTCGTGTCCACCCTGTGTCAGGGAATGTCGGAGTTGCCCACCCCTGAGCAGTGGCGTTATCGGAGATACGCACCTAGGATAGGAAACCTTCGGGTTATTGATGGGATTGTGGGATCCTTGGCAAGCCTCGGTACTTGGCATCAGAGTGTGTCTGGTTGCTTTACCCTTGTGCGTGGGAGTTGTAGAGTAGGACCCTGCTGAGCTGTTGCTCATGCCTACCTGGACTGTGTTTGTTGCAGGTGCAAGTGCCCGCTCTGTCCCAGTGTTACCCCCTCGGTCGTTCCGTGGCAGCGCGCCAGCTCCTGACTATGTCTGAGGGTCAGGATGGCTTCGTTTGCGTCTTCGAGGAGACCCCTGTGGGTGTTGTTCTTTTGTGGACTGTTGTCCTTGTACTCTTCTTTTGTAGAACTGTTGTTCTTAATCCATGTACTCTATTATATGTTTTTATAATAGATGTTGTTGTTTAGCTTGCTTCCGCCCTTTCTCTGCTTGTTGGCAGCTGTTTCCGCCAGCTGTCCTTTGGTCTCAACTGTTTCCGCCAGTTGAGGCTGTAGTTATAGGTTTTTCCCCCTCGTGTCCGGCCCGGGTGCGCTCTGCGGGTCGGGGCGCGACAGGGAGCCGTGAGGAGGAAAGGAGGGAGAAGGAGAGAGAGAGGGCTGGGGAAGAGAGAGGAGGGGGGATGGTGAGGCGATAGCGGCGACAAGGAGGCCCCGTGCGGACGGGGAAGAGGGAAGGAAGAAGAGTGGGGAAGAAGGAGAGGGTGGCTGGGTTAAGTAGGGAGAAGGGGGAGGCGGAGGCGGAGGCGGAATCAGGGTCGGAGAATGGGGGAGTGAGGCTGACGAAGTTGGAGTGAGAATAGGAGAGCGAGAAGAGGAAGGAGGCGACAAAGGTCTTTTATTTTTGGATCGATTTCTCATTAAGATATGTGGGCCTTTATATAGGCATCATACAAGAGTCCTAAAGGGAGTCGAACTCCAACTAAGTTACTTCCTACGCAAGCAATAGACTATTTTAGAAAAGAGAAGGAAGAATCCTGCTATAATATAAATAACTAAATTAGGACATCAATAAATGACCTAACCTAGGATAGGTGATACGACTTGAAAAGTGTCGTAGTTTTAACAAGTCTAATCAAAATTACAAATTTATAATCAAACTACTAACTAACTACTTTAAGGGTAGATAGCAGTGAGTCCGAGTCGAATCCACAGGGAATGCGTAGGAAAATAATTAAACTACTAAACTCAATCTAAGTTTTCCTACCGATAAGTTGATAAAAGATTTAGGATTGAAATTAAACTAAGTTTATACTAAATGATTAATAAATAAGAGAAAAGATACCATGGAGTTCTTAATCAGTAACTAAGGTTCTACCAAGTCTTCCTAAGATCAGGGCATGCAAGTACGATGAATGGCTTTCTAATAATTGATAAGTGAATGGCTAGTTCTCCTTATCACTCAACAAGTTCTGTTCAGGATTCCTTGTTGGCAAGAACAATTATCTAATTATCAGTGACCGAATGATTAGTTACGTTCACTGCTAATGAACTCTCTTATTAGGATGAGTTCATCGCAAATAATAACATGGATATGGATTTAGGTGTAAGATCAAGATGGGTTAGCATCTTGATAGCCAAATCTACAAAAGTAGGATATATGAAGGATTAGGGATGGAACGTAGTGGGACTAGCACTACTATAGTAGGACTAGCACTATATAATCCCTAATCACGAACAAGATTCCATCCGAGATACCATAGGACTAGCATGGTCCTCTTATTTGGATGAATCCAATCCAAGCCCTAGCATACACAAGCTCCGGAATCAAGTGCAAACAAGAACAATCCAAACATCCAGCAATAAATCGACACCAAGGTATAAAAGAAAATAGAAATCAATCCATATAAGCCAAATAATCATGTATACAAGCCCTAGATCTCATAAATCCATAATAGAAATCTTAGTTACATCATAAGAATCCCATGGTAAAAAATTAGCTACTCATCTTTAGGGTTTGATCCATAGATGAAGGTTGATGAAGCTCTTCCGCCATGGATTTCCTCCCAAAGATCTATAAAGAAAAGTTAAAAAGAGAAAAGAAAACGTTCTCCCTCTCCAAGAGAGAAGAAAGCCCCTGAAAAACCCTAAAAGATGCCTATTTATAGCCTAGGTATCCACCTTAACTCGGATTAGATCTTGGCCCTTGATTTTGCTTGATAATTATCAAGGAAACGGTCATTTTCGAGTCCGATCGATCGAGCTATGAGTGTCCGATCGATCGGGTGAATAAAAATCGTCAATTTCTCACTTTTCCCGAGTCCGATCGATCGAACTCTGGGTGTCCGATCGATCGGACTCCGTAGGAGGGATAGCTGGATCGATCGGTAGGTGAATAGCTGAAAAAATATACTTCTGTGAGGTTTCTGCATAGTCCGATCGATCGGACTCCGTAGGAGGGATAGCTGGATCGATCGGTAGGTGAATAGCTGAAAAAATATACTTCTGTGAGGTTTCTGCATAGTCCGATCGATCGGACTCTGGGTGTCCGATCGATCGGACCCTTCAGCGTATTTACTGCTTTGCCATTCAGACTGCGTCATCGGTACTAAAATTGTCATAACTTCCTCTAGGAAACTCGGAATCACGAACCGTAAAATTCTCCTGAAACTAGACTTCAAGAGCTTTCCAACCATATATGGCACATCATCTGGTTCTTCCTGAGCAGGTACAGGTTAATCTTCAAAGCCAATCCATCTTCATTCCTTCGCTCCTAGCATGTCTTTATTTGTTCGTTTTAGCACCAAACATGATCTAATCGTCATTGAAGGCTCTTATACCTGAAATACATCATAGACTATCAAAATAGCATTGCTCGGAGACTAACGAGACCTAGTTGAAAGGGTGATTTGTGCACTTTTCACGTCTTATCAATAGGGTGAGATGGTTGGCTCATGGGACCCACAAGGGGCCGGCTTCTTGGGATCCGTACAAGCATGTGTCGGATTTTGGGTTGGATCAATTCAGATCTGGTTGCGCCAACGACTGCACCCAAACGATTGGGAATTTGAGAAATTGTCTAATAGTAAAGTTGTAGATTTATGAGTCTTCTATTTGGTCCAAGTCGTCTTATAATATTCTGACTGTCATGAAATATTTGGCAAGTATTCTGCCGACGATCGATGGGGCAATCTTATTGAATAAATCGATTGAAAATCGATCGTAACACATGTCCTCTGCTATGTCGACCTGATAGAGGATATGTGGGCATAAAAACGTGCAAAATCATAGACTATCTCCATTTCTTTGATAGTGGAAACTCTAAATACCGCGACCTCCATCTTTTTTGGTTTCTTGTAGGGCTTGGAGAAGGAGGGCTCAGACATGGCTTGTTGGCTTTCTCAACAAAAAAAGAATAGAGACTACAAGAATGGTGTTGGAGCCCTTCAATAGCTCGGCCCCCACTTAATAAGTGGCTCGACCTTCTTTAACTAATGGCAAAACCTCGTGGATGTTTATGATTTTCTATCTCCACTAAGTTTGTAATTAAACGAATGAGAGATTTATCACCTCAGTATCGTGTGAGTGTCAGATCAGAGCATCACCATCCCTCTCGAGATCTTTGCTTTCTTTCAAGCCGCTAAATCTTCTCTCAAGCGCCCATTGCACCTCAAGCGTTAACATAACGCACCCTTTTATAGTGTAAATCTTGGTTACCGTTGGATCAGGTTGATCCAACGCTCCATAGCTTTTCACGTTAGTAATGGACCCTGCTCTATTATCCAATAGCCTATAAATCTTTTGAGAACTTCCACGACTCATCATCCATCCGATCACACCGATTGCGCCTGAGTCCAAAGGCTAACGACCACCGATCGCATGTTTGGCTCTCATGGGATCTGGTGAATCCGTGGGATCCCGCGGATGGCGGATTCCGGATCTGACGGATCTCGGCGTTTGAATCCGCGACGGATCTCGGAAATCGGGATCCGTCAATTTCGGCGTCCGCTCGAGATGAGTGGACGCTGCGTGTGGGATCCGCGCCTACGGATACCATTCCGCGGGTACCGCAGATCCCATGCGCCAAACATGCCCTAAGTGGCGTCGCTCTTTAACCGCCTGATGGAGATCGCGTTCTACACGTCCTACTCGTGCGCACTCGTGCATGCCATGGAATGATGCCCGACACTGCACCTTGATGTCTCTGTGCATCTTGCCATCTTTCTTTCTCTTCTGATCTCATGAGGAGGGACACCCAACACTATTGAGATAAAAATTATATATTATTTGTTCTATAATATACTTTAATATAAATATATCCCAAAGATTAATGATGTAATATAATGTATAATTATAATTACTACAATTATATGACTGTTAAATAATAAGTGAATAATAGAATAAAAAAGACGGGGGAGCTGTAAAATAAAAAAAGTAATATAAATTGGAATTTTTAAGAGAGGACAGATAGGGAAGCTGATGTGGATGACCTTACTATTCGACAAATTAACTTGTAATTTTCGAAGCCCTTGTTTGGCAACGGGTTAAGGGGGTTACCCCCACTTTATCTCTATTTTTTTACCAAACACCAAAACAATGATTACGGGGTTACTACTATTTCACCTATCACATTTCTCTTTACGTTTTTTTACCTCCACTTTTTCTAATCTCATATTCCCCTTAACCCCCTTAAAAGTCTCCATGTTTGAGCAGTATAAATACCATTGATTCTTTTTTCTTGAAAAGTTATTCCCGAACGCTACAAACTACAACATGATCAAACTAGTCATGCCATTCATTCTATAAAAGGATATATATAACTTTAGTCATTTTATTCACAAACACTTGCTTTCTATACACATCATTAACAAATTAAGGGGTCATTTTATTCTCGATCATGTTAAAGGACAAGGCAGACCAGTCAAATGTATATATATGCAATTAAAGCAAATTATAGGTGGTTTATGTTTAACAAAGTGTATCTATGCGATTAAAAACTTTTCGACGGGTTTGTACGCAAATAAAAATCCACTATCCATTTTCCAAAAAAACCACGATGGGATCAAATCGGATCGGTCGGACCAGTCTGACAATAACATGACCGCACCAGACTCAAGTTCGATAACGTTAGAATTGAACTCGAGCCCAACAATCTCCGATCGAGTCAGATCTATCCTTGACCGCTTAAACCAAGCCACATCGCCTTAACCTTTTGGCTTCCGTTTAAGATTTCTCGCTCGACCCGACGGATGCGAGATCCCACCACACGAGCCATTGGCTGCGGCGGCGGCGAGGATGATCGTCCGCACCTACACCCGCCGCTCCCGCCCCGGTCCGCCCGGGCGGACTCTCTCCGACCCCCCCCTCATCCTCCTTGACTCGGACGACTCCCCGCCTCCACCTGCATCATCTCTCCATCTCTCGCAGGACTCCTGCCCCCTTGACCCCGTCGTCCCTCTCCTTCCCTTCTCCTCTTCTCAAGATTCCTCCCCTTGGTCCTTGGACATCCCCGAGGTCCCCCCCTCACTTCCACCTCCTCCTCTATTGGGTGATTCGTCGAACGCCTTGAGGAGGAGGGCCAGGGGAGTCAAAAGGGGGAGCGGCGGGGAGGTGAAAGATGGGAAGAGCTCGGTTACGGCGACGTTGATGGAGGCGCAGGAGTTCGGGGAGATGATGGAGCACATCGATGAGGTTAACTTTGCGCTCGATGGGCTGCGGCCTGGGCAGCCCGGGAGGATCCGGAGGTCTAGTTTGTTGGCGTTGCTGTCGGTATGTGGATCCGCGCAGCAGAGGAGATTGCTCAGGGCGCAGGGGTGAGTGAATTGGGGTTCTTCCTTTATGTTCCCGTTTGATTTGGGGTAGACTGTAGAGATTCTTGGGCTATTGCCGGTTCTATTTTTCCGGGCCTTTGGTTCTTGATAGTCTTACAAGGGAACCAAGATTGTTCTTTTGAAATTTAGAGATATATAATGGGAAAAAAGAAGCATTAGAAGTGACGAGTTTGGGGACTAATTTGATTGTAAGATGTGATTTTGGTTCCCATTTTGGTCTAAGAAAACGTTCTGTAAGAAATGGTTGATCTTTTTATGGATAAGAGGGACTATGCACAGACTGCCAGTAATGGGTGGCAAGAATCTGTTGTATTCAAGAAGTGCGGGGACTTAATTGATGGGAAGGAAAATCAATCTGAAGGAACAGACTTGAATTTCTTGTATAGATCTTGTAAACAACGCGTAGGTTCCTCAATAACAAGAAACTTTTCTGGTAATCTAGACTCATTGTGTCTTGAACTATCTTCCAGCACTTAATAACAGGCCTTTCATTTTGATTGCTCTTTCACAAACGGTTATTATATGAAAAGTCAACAGGCTGCATTGTTTTCGGTACTTGATGTATATCTAATACATTTTTGAGATGTAATTTCATCCTATTTCAACTGTAAAGTTGTTTGTTTTTCATATTCTTCGATGCATGACCGTTACTGTAGTCATGCATGCTTTGCTCATAGACCTTTAAATTTGTTTGTTTCATGTTTCGGCTTTGGTGCTTTTTTCATAGTCTTCTATGCATGAGCATCACTATAGTCATGCATGCTTTGCTCATTGACCTTTAAATTTGTATGTTACAGGATGGCCAAGAGAATGATTGATGCCATTTTGGGCCTCAGCTTCGATGATTCTCCGAGCACTGTTGCAGCTGCTGCTCTTTTCTTTGTCTTGGCAAGTGATGTAAGTTTCTTGGTTGCTATGGTGGTTGATTTGTCCATACTATATACATGATTTCTTATGCCTATGTATCTGCAGAATATCATGTGATAACCTTTTTTTTAACAAGCTTGATCAGATTTATTTATTAAGTAGGAATATTTTGTGCGAAGTTGGTTAGTTTTTAGACCTTATAGTTGGAGGAATATTTGCTTGAAAGCTTCTTGGGGTTGCATTTTCAAACATCGAAAAATTACTAACCGTGCCAGTAGTTTGGTGATGCTAAGTTCTCAACTAGGTTGAGAAATTTGGACATTGGTACAGGATGAAGTGCCTAAATATCAGTGGTGTTGTAGTTGTACAATGGGATTATGCAAAGGATTCAATCTAATTTAGATGCTTTTAGTAACTAAACTTCTTTTTACGTCCAATCCATCCTATATGTTTTTTTCTCTTCTTTTTTGATTTCAATACTCCTTTTTGCTTCCTTTGTCGTTGAAACGGTTTTTCTCATTCCCTCTGTATATAGTAGCTATTATGTTTTTGTCTTGTAAAGGTCATTTGAAAAAACTTATACAAAAAGGAAACCTGTTTTGACCCTCGCTAATACCATTTATAGGTTATTCAATCTGCAAGGAACTATATTGTGCTAACCATTCCACCATTGGATTTGGTTGATTCTACATTAGAAGCCTTTCCAAAGGCCTGAAATGTTCAAGGGCTCTCCTAAGTAGACAGCAGATTTTGGCACTTTGCAGAGCAGTGTCCTGAAATGAACTTCCTATCTATGAATGGCCATGTTCTATAAGTCCATGCACATATTCTTTCCACTGCATCTATATTATAGGGGTCCATTTAGTGCAGCTATATTTGCCTACTTTGAACGTAAAGATCGAGGCTTGTGGATCCTATCTCCACTCTTACTATTTGTAAATGGTATTTTGGGGTGAATGGAACATCATTCATGTATCTTTTGGAAGGTATCTTTGTAAAAAGCAGCGAACTATTTAAATATGCTGGGAAAGTTCTCTCTTGAAAAGTTTCCACAATTAGGGTTTGATCTTTCATCTGAAGCGTGTGCTGGAAGATGAAACATTTATTATTTAGGGTGAGACACTCAGCTTCTTCTTTTGTTGTGGGTGTCAAATATTGGTATTGGTATCTGATATGTTTTACACTTGTACGTGCATCTATACACATGTGGATCTTGCTATCTGATACTCTTTTTAGATACACAGATAGATATTCTTGGGCATGCATTTATAGCCGGTTAAAATTATATTCACAAATATATCAGATATTTATGTGGGTGGATATGTATGCCTAGAACAATGGACAGAGCTAGACTACTACTTTTATGTCAAATGACTCAAATCTTTGTTAATGATTGACATGTTCTTAACCATGAATTTTCCTTGAGATTTTATTACAATACTATATGGGAGGAAACCTAAAAGCAGGTGGTTTCCTAGTTTGAAAAGGATACTAAAAACATCCAACCACTCTATTGCTGATTTAGGTGGGCTTAGGAGAGAATTGATAATATTTTGATCTGCCTTTTGATCTCAATATTTTTCTTTTCTTTTTCAGATTCAAGATGATCATCTACTGGATTCACCGTCATGTATCCAGTTTCTTCTCAAGTTATTGAATCCACCAGCTGCTGGTACTGCTGAAGAGAAGTTACCATACGTTGGCTCTAGACTTCTTGGGATACGCAAGCCTTCTACAATTACGGCAGCTAAAGCATTAGATTCAAGCTCTGCAGCAATCGTTACAAAAGTTCGAGAAATCCTTCTGAATTGTAAAGAAATAAAATCAAGTAGTGAGGAGGATGAAGGACAGGAAAGGCCGGAATTGAGCTCCAAATGGATTGCTTTGTTGACTATGGAGAAAGCATGCCTATCTAATGTCTCCTTTGAAGGTAGGTACTAATTTTCAGTTTACTTATGCTTTCAGAATTCATGCTATCTAGACCTTCAGTACATAGTTTTGCTTCCTCATTACGGACAATTTAGATGGTTTTACCATTGGTTTTTCCTCGTTCAAGTGGAAATGCTTTTTCTGAATTCAGTGGGCCTGTTTGGCAGCCTTGGATCCGCTGGGATCCAAGGGATGGGAGGTATGCGCGGATCCCGTGGATGGGATCTGCCCGTTTGGATCGACGTCGGATCCCAGAAAATGGGATCCGCCCCGTTTTTGGAATCCGAGGGGCGGATTCCGGATCCCGCGGATTCCGGATCCGCCCCTCTGCCAAACAGGCCCTAACTAGATAATAGAACTTGGATACAAAAACTTAGGGGCAAGATTCACCCAGTTATACACTGAATAAAGTTTTGTGCTCACTCAACTAAATCCTCTGAATCCGCTACGAAATGTTTCCTATTTGTTCGATTTGTGGCGTGGTAGGATTTGATGAACAATTGAGAGTGTAGGTGTTACAATACTGATTCTTTGAGTACCATTCTTGTTGTTCGTTGACTTCTTGTTCTGCTGCTAATGCAGTTGCTGTTATTACCAGTACTATTGTTGTTATGATTGCAAGTATCATGCGGTGATTATGTCTGCACTTAGTCTAGCTTCTTGTTCTGCTCACTCAACTAAATCCTCTGAATCCGCTACGAAATGTTTCCTATTTGTTCGATTTGCGGCGTGGTAGGATTTGATGAACAATTGAGAGTGTAGGTGTTACAATACTGATTCTTTGAGTACCATTCTTGTTGTTCTGCTGCTAATGCAGTTGCTGTTATTACCGGTACTATTGTTGTTATGATTGCAAGTATCATGTGGTGATTATGTCTGCCCTTAGTCTAGCTTCTCATCAGCATTGTACCGTCAGCGATATTGGAAGTATTACCTACCTTTTTTCACCAATTCCTTTTCATTTAACTGCTATTAATCTAAAGATTTTCTCTTGGCTTGGTTCCTTTCAGACACGTCTGACACGGTGAGAAGGGTTGGTGGAAATTTTAAAGAAAGGCTGAGAGAACTCGGAGGACTTGATGCAATCTTTGATGTTGTTACCGACTGTCATTCCAGTATGGAGGTCGGCCTTGCTTTTATGAAACAATTATCCCTTTATTTTTGTAGACGTAACATCAAAATAATCATTTTGAGACATTGGGGCTACTATGCAGTACTTTATTTTGAGACATAGTATGTAGGACCTTTTCCTCACAGTAATCTCGATTTCAGTCTTTGCACATGATATCCTTCTAACTTCCTATAATTAGTATATCGATGTTGAAGTGCATTCTTGTCTCATTGTTCAGCTTTAGAGGAAGCTTTGTTATAGTCAGTTACCATTTATTAGCAAACTACAAGAACTGATGTTGTTTATGAATTCACAAGTCAGTCTTAATTGGTACCTGTTATTGGATATATCCTGTCAACGTCACCATTCCAACCTAAACTAGGTATGGAGTACATTGCTCTCCTATTGGTACGTAGAATGGGCATCTATAGCTCCTAGCTAGGTATGGAGTACATTGCTCAATGGGTGAGACAAATTAGAATAGCACTAAACTATATATACTTGAAAAGGAAACCCTAACAAACTTCCATGGATGCTTATTCTTCAAGGTTTTTTTTGGGGAAATTTTTTGTTTTTTGTAAGTACCACCTAACTTATATATAGCTATATTGCACAAAGTCATGTTTTGTTGGTATTTGCATTTTACCCCCTCTCTTATATAGTATGAAAAGTCTCATAATTAAGTTCTTTTTTTAGCTAAATGAGAGAAACTCTTTGGAATATTCAAGCTGTGAATCGCCGAGGGACAGTTATTAAGCAAGTTACTGGGCGCCGAACCATTTAGTCTTTGTGGATAAGGATATTAAATATGGTAATTGGAGAATCATTGAAGAAAACAGTGACAAGTAGTTCCCTTAGTGGACAACCCAACTCCAGCGGTTTGACATGATGCAAGACCATCTTATAAACTTTTGTTGCATAGGGAAAAATATTTCAGGGAATCTGATCATGAGACCTTGTTTTCTTCAAGTATTGTGCATCTGTTTACAAGCTTAAGGATTGTAACAAAACCTCTTTATATGCAAGCAGAATTTTCTGAATCATATAGTAAAACCTAGTGCTTGGTTCTAACAGTTGGGCCTAGACAATTTTATGGAGGAAAAAGCATGAATACGCAAAATGGCTTATGACGAATAAAGAACGTAGAGAGTACTGAGCTACACGATAAGCAAATACCAGGACTATGGGACTGGGATCTAGTAGCTATGTCTTTGCATCTGGCAATGAGCCACTCTTGATCAGACTGAATTAAAAAAAAGGATAGGATTTCCCATACAGTGATGTCTCACGAATGTACCATATTTTTGGAGTTCTAAGAGCAGCGATAGCATGACAAAGTGAGTAAGATATAGTCAATTGTGCATTATTACATGGCCATACTCTGTACGATTCTTGTTTTCTGCTTCTTTCTTTCTTTGATTTGTTTCAGTGCAATGGTTGAAAGTAGCCACATTATTACTGTATTTTAAAAGAGTTCCTAACTAGTCCACTAGCAGACTTATAACATGTTTCTTACTGCTCTTGCTCTGGAATCTTGTGGTTATACGAATAAACTTTAAACTTTTCTACTTTACGATTTGTTGAAATTCTTAGCTTTGTTATGTGTATTCAGGGATGGCTGAAACAAAGCTCATCTTCAGTTCTGGAGATAAAAGATGGAGTGGCATTGAAAAGTGTTGTAGTGCTCTTGAAATGTCTGAAGATCATGGAGAATGCCACCTTTCTAAGCAAGGATAATCAGGTAACTCCCCCCCCCCCCCCCCCCGTAAAATTCAAGTAGATCTGTGTCAATTAATATCTTACATCTCAGTGCTTTATTCTTCTTATAGAACCACTTGCTAGGTATGAAAACAAAATCAAGTTCTCAAGGGTTAGCCCAGTCTTTTGTTGGTGTCATCATCAGTTCCATCAAGTTTCTTTCAGGTTAGTGACGTTGAACTGGTGATTTCATACTCTATCAGAGCCTATTGGAAGTATTAGGTCTGATGTCTAGTTGATGATCTTTTATGCCATTCCATATAGATCTTTCTCTGCTTCAAAGTTCTTCCAGTATATCCAGTGTCAGAAAGTCAATCAGTCTCTCCAAGAGTTTGGACAGTCACTTTTCTGGCGTTTCTGAGTTGAATGACAGAGGCAAAGGTACATGATTTTTGAATACGATGTTTCCCACTGAGCCTTTTATACCACTTTGTTACCTTGGTATTAGCACATTAATGAAAGATTAATGGCATGGTTCCTCCATCTTATCTCATCCCACTTCATGTTTCTTAGCTATTCTGTCGCCTTTCACATTGCACAATCTTGGACTTTTATCCAAGTAATACTGTTTTGCGAAATTGTATTATTTGTTTTTCTACTCAAAAACCAACTATCTTACTCCTTTCTTCACAATGTATCACACAATATCTCTCTTATTCGAGTTATGGTGAACTTATGTGGTACTTTACATTCAAAAGTGATATTTTTTTCATACAAGATTGTGTACCTAGGATTGGAACTTTGGATAGGAAAGTCATTTGAAATCCTCTTGTTATAGGAAATTGAAAGGACAAGCAAGCATAATGATATTTCTCGTAACTAGTGTCTTAGATATTATTCGCCATGTCTTACATTAACATAGCAAAGTGAAATGCTTCTTTGACACATACAGAGTGATTAGGTAGAAATGTGACCTAAAAGGTGGCAGCAAGCTGTTTCTCTGCATTAATGTCTGGCTTTAGACAATGAATAAGAAATTACTTTCTTGAACATGTCTGCTGTAGGAAATTTTATACTTGTATTCTTCTTGGTAGTTGTGGTATTCAACTTGTGACCTTGTAATTTCTTATTTATGATGAAGGTGGGTCTTCATCAAGTAACCATGCTGAGTATCGTTGCATGGAGAACGTCTCTCCTGTAAAGAGCATTGATGTGCATAAAAAACGTCAAAGAATGTTTGCTTCTGAGTCAGAACCCTCTATATCTGCTTCAGAAATGACTGTGGCCTCTGGTACTAATGTGTTTAGAATTCGTTTCCCGACATCAGTTTCATGTAATGGGCCAAGTTCCGTTTCTAATGGTGTGACTCACAGAAGTACTAATGGTTTATCAAGGAATTCAGACAGGGGTCCAAATGGATGGATTTCTATGCAAGCTAGTGGTTCAAAAATGACTCTTGGTGGTTTGTCTAAGAAACCACACTTGTCTACTGATGTAAAGTATGAAGGTGAAAGGGACAGTCCTGACCCATTTGCGTTCGATGAAGATGACTTAGAGCCCTCAAAATGGGAATTGTTAGCAATGAAGAAAGAGACATCTCAAACTTTTCGAAGCACCAGAACAATTAAATTTCAGGATGAAGGTGATTTCCTAGCAATGACTGCTGATGATGAATTGAATCAGTTAGGTAATGGAGGAAATGACCAATGCCATCACAAACCATGTCAACTGGTCTCTGAAGAAGATTCTACGCTTCTAGAAGATTGTCTTCTCACAGCAGTTAAGGTGAGTGTATTTCCCTCATCTACCTCTTATTGTGATTATTACATTTGATGTGAAACTATTGAAACGTGTAGTCGAATCTGCTGATTAATTATTGTGTAATCTTTATTGCAGTGTTCTTGTTTTTATACGTACTAGAAGTTCTTAGTCTCTGGTCTATATGATAGTGTAGTGCTCATACTTCTAAGTTCCTCAAGCTTTCCACACCATGAAGGCTTACAGTTTTATTACAACTAAAATGCGTAACTCGTGCTGTAGGATCTTTAATAGCAAGATATGTATCCTTATGTTCTTTCATGGCCTTACTCAGAGACAACTAATTTACTGTGATAGTCTGAGTTTAAGACAATCAGATTTGATGTTTATCTTTTACATTTGCATGCCATGCTAATCTCAGCATAAAAGAGCACCCTGTTTCATGAACTTGGAGCGAAGAATTTAACTTTTATCGTTGTTCATATTCTGACAGGTTCTTATGAACTTAACAAATGACAACAATGTAGGCTGTCAGCAGATCGCTGCATGTGGCGGACTGGACACCTTGGCCTCCTTGATCATTAGCCACTTTCCATCTTTTGACTTATGCTACTCGATGCATGGTCAACTGAAAGACGACATCTCATCCTCTGAAACTGGTCGTTGGAATAATAAACATCTAAGTGTCCATGAATTGGATTTTCTGGTTGCTATTCTGGGTTTGCTTGTGAACCTTGTGGAGAAGGACAACCATAACAGGTAATTGGGATGCTTGGAGTTGTCTTTCTCTCTTCTAGTTCCCTTTAAAACATTGCTTACCAAATAAATAGTTGTGCATACCCGCATCAAATTAGGCAAAAAGTTATATCTAAGTTGTTGCTTCCTCAAGTTTCATTTGAAATGCAAAACTTTTTTCTTAAATATTTGACTGCCATTCTTTTTTAATTTTCCCCTATCTTTACTTCAACCTTAGTTGACAGTTGGCACTTGGCATGATTATGATCTTTCATCTGCTACTGACTAGAGTTATGGATGAATGTGTGCTCTTTTGGGGCCTGTATTCACGCTTCAGAAATTAATGTAGCTTTTTTCCATGAGTTCATCTTTCCTCTTGATAATGTGTTCTGTAGGATGTTTTAGGGCTGCAAAGAAATGGATAGGTGAGGCTGGTTACAGCATGATCCAATCTGATAAATAGAGTAATGGGGGAGGAAAAGATGAGCCTATCCATAAAAGTTTGGAGGGGATTGGACAATTTTTCAATCCATGTTACCCAGATTGGATTAGGTTAAAGCAACCCAAGGCAATCCATCCCAAGGGAATTTAGGTCAGTTTGAAAGCTAGATTTGTGAACTAATAATCAAACAATATCTAGGAGTTTGATACAAACGACATCTTCTGTCCTGGAAACAAGAAGAAAAAAATTACCAAATGGATAAAAATAGGTGAAAAAAAAGAGTTCGTATTGAGGCACCATGCATAATAGCTTATAGCACATAAAGAAACAATTTATTAAGAAGCCCAGAAGTGAATGATTGACTTTGGCCTTATTGCAACTATGAATTCCAAGCAATTGGAATGAAACCCAATACTGGAACAACCTAAACATGAGGCAAAACGTAAAGTTATCATGAGGCCACCATGCGGAGTTTGTCAGTGTATAATCCTGATTGGGAATGAGTAATTGTAGAAGCTGGAGAAGTGAACAAGGATTGAGGAGAAAAAGGAGAATTTCATTCTTTCTTTTGTGGCCGATGCGTGCATGTAGCACAGCTGAGAAGCTGTGACGTGTGGGTGTGTGAGACACATGGCAGAGAAGCTGTGAAGTTGATAGGGAAAGATTAGACCTTGATGTCGCCGGTTTGTGGATGCGTGCTACAAGCGCGTGTCTGTGACATGCAGCAGAGAACTTGTGGCATCAAAGGGAGGTAGGTTGGGTCGGATTTGCCTTGGATGGTGCCAAGGTATAAAAGTTCAGGCACTTGAGGTTGGATTCTGGATCACTGGTTTAGGTGAAGTGTGTCAGAAAACGTTAGGTAGATGGTGACATACTCCTCACCCTCTTAAACTTATGACAGGGAAAACTAGGGTCTGAATCAAGCTGCATTGTAGGTGGTTGTCCAATCTGAATTCTTAATGAGTCCAAACTGCAAAACTTTCAACCTGGAACCTCTTCAATTTCTTTGGTTGATTGGTTTCTTATTGTTTTGGATCGAAATGGGGTTTTGTTTAAGCTGTAGTCTGGAGCCAATAAGGTAGACGTGCCTACCTGTTAATAGTTCACATCTGTTGCAATTCCCTTTTTCACCTGTCAGGTTATGCTGACTATGCATTCAAAACCTAGTCATGAAGATGGATGTCAGGTCAATGGCTGTAAATTATCCTTCCTTATCTGCTGTAGTCTTGTCCTAAAATGCAGTTCAAAGTCAATCCCGTTTTGTTGAGTTAATGCTTTGGCATTGTGAATCAACAATAATAGTAGTTAAGGTCTACTAATATCTTAAGCACATTATATGCTTTTGGTAGAATAATATAGCTCTCAAGACTAACCGCCTATTCATTTCATATTTTATGATTGGGTGATATCTTCTTCTATGCTTCTTAAACTTGTCACTTGTATCTAAAGTTCGTTGGATTTGGTTCGTTGTCTTGAACTTGTATTTTTAATATCTTCCACGGGGTGTTCAGAGTATTGTAATTAGCTGTTACTGTTACTAACTACATCTAAGTCAGTCTTTCTCAATTGACTTACATGGAGACTTAAAATCCTTTAGTTTCATAGCTTTGGTTACTCACTAGTACTTTTCCTCTGAACTTTTAGTCTATGAGACCTAATGCTTGGAGCATTTATGATAGGTGATACTTGTGAACTTAAAAAGGTAATAAACTTATAAAAATTTAAAATTTTCATCTGTCTGCATTGGTTATTAAAACTTAGATGGTGTTCTTGCTTGTGTGTTAAGTAGCTCATAAGTTTATCATCGAGTCTTGCCCTGTCATGTTTCTGGTGAACTAATAGAAAATGACCCAGCTTTGCATTGATTAGAAAACTACATTATAATCAATTTATCAGGATCTTTGTGTCATTTTATTCTTCTATTGTCATCCTTCCTCGTAAGTTGGACTCAAAAGCTTGTGATCATGTTCTGCTGCCTAACTCCAATAACTTCCCTATATTTTCCCGTGCATTATTACTGGGCAAAGCTATGCTTGGCTACAATACATTGTATATGGTAGACCTGTTTTAGTTACATGGTCACAGTCTTGTAAGTTTTGTTGCAGATCACGCCTTGTATCTGCTCGGGTTTCGGTAAATCAACCAGGAAAATCAAAAGGCAGAAAAGTTCAGAGAGATGTCATACCAATTTTGTGCTCCATATTTTTGGCCAATCAAGGGGCTGGGGAGGCTGCTGGAGAGGGAAGACAATTAGAGTGTGTAAGTAGATTCACAATGGTTTAACGTTAAAGAAAATTTTGACTTCTAGCAGAAGTTTCTGAACTTGTATTTATTCGTCAAGCTGACAAGTTTCAGTTGTTGGAACAGGATGATGAAGCTTCCTTGCTGCAAGGAGAGCGAGAAGCAGAAATGATGATCATTGAAGCTTATGCATCATTGCTGCTTGCATTCCTGTCAACTGAGAGGTCTGTCTGGCCCCTTTTAGTTTCTTGCTACAACTTCTTGTAATCTCACCATTTTTATAGCTTCACACCTTCTGGTAACAGCATCAAGGCGCGTGAAGCCATTGCTAGTTGCCTCCCGAACCACAACTTACAAGTTCTTGTGCCTGTGTTGGAAAGATTCGTGGTATGTTATCGATACATTGTAGTGTAGAGTTCAGACACCTTGATCTCATTGGTTTCTTATTTCTCCATGTATGTATGTAGTATTCTAGTAGAGTGATGTGTGGAAAATGCGTTTTCCGTCTAGATTATTCCTATTCTGGCCATGCATCTGATTCTTTCATAATGTCTCTTCCTTTTAGTACGATATGGTCAGCAAAGTTGAGAAGAGGAATTATGCTTCCTATTTAAATGTTCCCCTTTGTACTCGGAAGAAATAGAATTTTGCAAGCTTCATGATGATTTACCTAACTTGACATCTTTTCTTTAAGACATGTTGAAATTCACTTGGTTGACGGTAGTTTGGTCACTTGATGATCTGGCAGGCATTCCACTTGTCGTTGAACATGATATCCCCGGAAACTCATTCTGCAGTCAGTGAAGTAATTGAATCTTGTAAAGCACCTTAAAGAATGCAGAGATCCTGTACAGTGCCAATGTTCTCTCACTCGAGGTAAATTTTTTTTTTTTTCCTTTTTTGGGTTGCTCCTAACAGCCCGAGGAAATTGGATTGCGATTGCCCAGTGGCCTTGGAGACTAACAAGCTGTATACTAATTTACTTCATTTTGCCCTTACATTATTTTTCTCTCATCTGTTATCAAATAGCAAGGTTAGGCGATCTCCACGACTCAGACCATGTAATATTAGTATGATGATAGCAGTGGAAGATGTATTTTCTTTTGGTTTCTTTCTTTTTTACAAGGTTTGAAGCAATGTATCATGTAACAACGCTAGTCTTTTTGATAATATAGGTCACCACCACCTTTTGATATCCTTTGTGAGAGATCTATGATAGAATGTCTACAGGAAAGTATTTGTAAGCGAAAGCTGTGGATTTGAATGATTAGGCACCAAGAGTATGAGAGCTGCCGAAGATGCATGCTACTTTTATTTTACTTGGTTCATAATTTTCTTTCTTTTGTATTAGCTGTATCATATGTCAGGCATGACTCAACAATCTGGTGGCATTGGGAACTTGTTTCAAGTGATTCTTTCGTGCTCTTATTTTTGCTTCCATAATTATACAGATGAGTATGGTTTCGTTCTTTCTCTAAAATTAGTGTTGATACTTGAAGTTAGTAGTGACTGAGCGGCTTTTACTGTCTTGTTTGCTACATACCAAGGAACTTGGAAATCAAGTAATATTTCGTGGATCCTCGAGTTTTTATGATTATAATTATGCTTGAAAGATCCATTAGCCATCGTTTCCTCCTTTATAATGTTTGTGGCTTATTTTTGTTGGGTGTTATGCATTATTGAAGAAAATTTTCTTTGCTAGCCCCAGAATAATAATAATGACTCTGGGAATTATCTGGATTTATTGTCTAGCAAATATAGATATAGAAGTACATCATAATTGTCCTAAATCCTTGAAGCTTTGGCAGCCTTTGTGAATTTATTTAGGGTGTGCCAATGTTTTCAAACAAAATTCTTCCTGGGAATTGTTTGTCATGACCACCGTAGGACGTAAGCCCAAGCTGAACAAGCAACGAATCCATTAGAACTACTGTAGAAAGTTCATCGGTTTATCTGCCCCAAGCTTCGGATTGTCAAATTTACTATGCATTTTACTTATATGGTCATATTTTAGAGAATATTATCAAAATATTCTCTAACATAGCCGTTTAAGTAGACGACCACATAGTAAATTACTTAATTACCGCTTCCCCCACCTACTTAAGAAAGAAGATGAGTCAAAGTTAAGGGGGGCATTTTCATCACTTTACACGTTGGATTAACCATGGTCACGTCTCTTCAGTGAATGGTGAACCCCTTTGTTAATCCTGGTCGCGTCTCTTCATTGAATGGTGAGGCCATTTGTATACCAAATATGATAACGATTCATTCCTATTTTTAATCCTGATATCATAAAATTACGTTGGTTATAATCCATTCTCAATTCATTCCCATTCCTAATCTCATTCCCATTCCATCTCTCATTTCTTGTGCGAACCAAACGTGTCGTTAGTGTGTTGCTGTGCCCATTACACAGTTTTAAAAAACATTATATTTGAAAAAAATAGAGTTAAAAAAAAACCTTTATAAAATTACATAATATTCCTGAACTTCTTGACAAAACATTTTGCAAAGAAAAATTCTACATATATCAACGAAACGAAATACCTACCATGAGACTAAATTACTTTAAGCTTTTAAGTTGAAGTAGTTTCTTTGCTAATGAGACCATGTCCTAATATGACATCAATCAAATTAGTTCTTAAATCTCTTTGCAAATCTCTAATTTAGCAGGCTTGGATATATGTAAATAAATTTTGCTATATAATGCTGTCCTTGGAAAGGGCAAAAAAAAGCAAGGCTCTTTGATAATAATCATCATTATTTCTAATTGGTAATCAATAATTAGCATATGTTCATCAAAATCACCATCTTTTACCCCGTATTAATTGTGGACGGGGAGGCAAAATACCAATAATTTCCATCACTTTCAACTCTAAAGGCATGAACTACACCGTGCCAATCCTGTTATTTTATGTGAAAGTTCTTTTAGAAGTACTTCCAATCAACACTACCTCACCTTGAGGATGATTTGGAACGACTATTCACTTCCGAAGCTTGTTTTTTGTTTATGTTCCTGGATGACAGAATTGTAAAACCGATGGAGTTGCTCGCTGATGCCGACGCTCCAAGTCCCGCTAAATTGGGCCTTAGAGGACGGGATCACGACACTGGACAGGTTTATGTAGCCCTTAGCCATTAGGCTCAATTAATCAAACAAAATAAAAACACTACGGGTGCGTTTGGCAAACCTGAATCTGATAAATTAGCTGAATGAGGAATCTGTGGAATTAGCTGAATGGGGAATGAGCTGAATCTGGTGATTCCGTGAATTTTGGTTCTGTTGTTTGGTTGGTCTGTATGGGATGAGCTGAATCTGTTGATTCTGGCGTTTGGCTTGTCTATTATGGATGAGTTGAATCTGCTAATTTTGTTCAAATTAATAATAAAATTTTAAATTTTTTTCAAATTAAGACATGTTTTTCATTATAATAATAACAATACCCACGAGATATGATTGATGAAAATTATTGAAAATTTAGATCAAATTAATTCTTTGAATGCATCTAATCATGTAAAATGATTGATTGAAATTATTGAAAATTCAGGTATAATTTAAATTATAATATATTAAATGATTTTATAAATTAAATTACATCAAATATTTGCTTTCAAAAATACTCAATATTGGTCTCATAACGAAGATATCGATGATATCTTTCCAATGAGACTAATTTCATAAAGTTTCAACATATATATTTAAAGTTATGATAAATATAGCCATTTTAAATATCAAGGGAATAAAAATGTCATTTAGAGATTCCTTAAAAACGAACTCAGCTGATCAGCTGAACCGCGTCTGGCATTCCGTCGATCTGACGGAGCATTCCGTCGATATGACGGAATGCCGCGATACCTAAAATCCGAAATTAGAATTGTCAGATTCAATTCGGATTCCAAGGCTTATTGCAAACCAAACAACTAAATCAGCTGAATCCAGAATCCGCCCATTCATTTATCTATCTAATCCCTCTCATACACTATTGCCAAACAGGCCACATCACCACCTTCTCGTTCCACTCCCACAGCTGACAGAACCCATGTATCAATATTTTATTACGACCCAGCATAACTTTATACAGTCTTGGTGACCATTCTTGTCTACTGTAGTCATTCATCTTCGTCTCACATCTGTGCTCTAACAAAGAATCTCCCACAACTCTCTCCCTAACTAAAGAGCAGAGCTTGGCATGCTCCTACTTGATGGAGAGATCCATCTTGGTTTCTCGGATTCCATGTCAAATACGATGATGTCTCCGGTTTCTTTGATCCATTGCAACGCCTGACCGGTGGCACGTCGCATCGGTGGCGATCGGCATAACCTGTAGACACATGGTTCTGCTTCCTAATTCCACCAAATAAATCAATATAAACAGATCCATTACTTCAAACACCAAATCCTAATTGTAACAATAAATCTCCCTCAATTTTTTAACTTTTGGACAAGCAAATAAAACTCTAGACGCAGGCGGTGTGATAGTGAGGAGAGTGACTGAAGGAGCGGAAGATCAGGCAAATGGCAAGGTTGCTAGTTCCAAAGCAGCGAGATGGAAGGTGGCAAGGAAGTGATGGAAGCTCGGAGCAGGTAGAAGAAGCCAGTGTTGAGATGGAGATGGAAGGTGGAAAGGAAGGGATAGCAGAAAATGTGGCTAGAAAAGAGGGGCCGCGCCAAGGGATCACAGAAAAGAATAAGGATAAGGGAAAACAACAGGTACCTTCACCGGAACCGGTAGCTAGGCGAGATCCTCCGGCGTCGGAGTCGATCTTTGATGCCGACTGAATCTCAGGGGATGAGGGAAGCGTTGGTACCGAGGTGGAGATGGACGCAATTCTCGAGGCTCCCTCTAGCGAGGTGATGACAATGGTTGGTGGAAGGAGGCAAATTGGATGCCGACAGCTGGGGACCTGGGGTACATCGGACACTGGAGATCAGGCTAGCGCAGCCTAGGGCTTTGAGGGAAGATGAGAAGGGTGTCTCTGACACTATTGATCGAAAGGAAAGGAAGGGAAAGAATGAGGCTGCGTTTGATTGCATGAGGGGAGAGGTAGAGGGAGTGGGAGAAAGGAGTGAAAGAGAAATGGAATTGTCATCGTTTATATTTGGTATGATCATGGGAGTGGGAGAGGGAAATACATTATTTGTGTTTGATATGACTAAATTAAGATGAGAAAGCACAGGAATGATATTGAAATTACTAATATACCCCTAAATTTGATGGCTATAATTAGATCTTTTAAAAGATATATAATTTTTAAGAGGGGTATTTTAGTACTCTTATTTGCGTTGACCAAAACGGGGGGAAAGGAAACATGATTCCTCCCAATTTCGGGAGGAGTCCGGTTTGCTTCCGTCATGGGAGAACTCGGGAGAGGGAGTCGCCTCTCCCGCGTTTAAATGCCAACCAAAAGCTGCGGAGGGAGTTGTGACTCCCTCTCCCATGGTCAAAGGGGTAACCAAACACAGCCTGAGATAGAAGAGGAAAGAGCCATAAATGACTATGAGGAAATGGTCAGACATCTCTAGGGGTGTCCAAAAAGCCCAAATGGCCCGGCCCGATATAGGTCTGGGCCGGACCCGTTAGGGCCGTAGCCCGGTCCGGCCCGGGTGTTGGCCCTGCTGGACTGGGCTGATCCGGGTTCAGGGCCGGACCAGGGCCCATTAGTCTAAAACCCGGTCCGACCCGGCCCAGTCCGGGTTTAAAACAAAAGATTTGGTCGGCCTTCAGAGCTGAAGCTCGTGACTGAGCTCTCAAACGGTCATATTGCTAATGTGACCGTTTGAGAGGTCTCAAATGGTCACCTATGACATGTGAATCAGGTGACCGTTTGAGACTCACAGGTGTCTCAAACGGTCACACTCCCTCTTTTTTCGTTATTTCTTTTTTAAGAAAAAATTATCTTTGATGGTTTCTTATATTTGAAAAAAATCTAAAAATAGAATAATTTTTTTTTATTTCATTTCCAACCCAACTTCTATATAAATGAGCATTTTGATCTCATTTTCACCAACTCTTTTAATCAATTTTTCATCAAACTCTCTCATTTTCAAGCTCTTTATTCTCTAGCTCAATATTTTCTCTTCTCTTTTTCCCATGGCTTCTTCGTCCATCCAAGATAACAATCTTGAGGATGTGATCGAAATTGAAAGAGAAGAATGTGATCAAGATAAAGTTCTTCCTTCTCCCCCGGAAGTTGCTTCCACCGTCGCCAGTGATGATCCAACACCTCCATCGAAGTGCACCCGATCCGCAATTTGGGAGTTCTATGAAAGAAAGGAGATTAAAGATGCCAAAGGGACGATCATTGATATCAAAGCCACATGTTTGATATGCAAACAAATCTTGTCTGGCCATTAGAGAAATGGCACTAATCATCTAACCCGTCATATAGCAAAGCACAAGAAAGGTCAAGGAAGAGCTCAAGTTGACATTCGTCAATCTTTTCTATGGCAATAGGCATCAACCGGGAATTTAAGCACCTTCTCCTATGATCCGGCTTTTGCTAGAAAAATGCTTGTAAGGTATGTTGTTCGTAAAAATTTTCCTTTTAATTTTGTTGATGACGAGGAATTTCAAGATTTCATTACATTAGCTTTGCAACCGGCTTTTTGAAAATTTTCTCGTCAAACTTGCCAAAGAGATGTTATGAAATACTATAATGAGGAAAAGGAAAAGTTAATAACATTTTTTTCTACTCTTACTTGCAAATTCTCTCTTACTTCGGATATTTGGACTTCTAGACAAAAAAAAAGTTACTTATGTATTACGGTTCATTTTATTGATGATACTTGGATTATGTAAAAAAGAGTTATTTCTTTTGTTGTATTTGATAGTTTACATACCGGTGACAATATTGCTATGATGATTTTGAATGAACTCCAATCCTATGGCATTTCGGATAAGATTTGTACTCTAAGTTTAGATAATGCAAGTAATAATAATATTGCCATTGATAGCCTTAGAAATTCATTACTTCTATCTTGTTCCGGTTTTTTCTTTCATGTTAGATGCATTTGCCATATATTAAATTTGATTGTTCAAAGTGCATTTGATGATGTTAAGGTTTCTATTTCTAAAGTTAGGGAGACTATTTTGTTCATCACTAGTTCGGAGCATAGGATTAGGACATTTAACCTTCTTTGTAAACACAATAATGTTAATCCTAGGAAATTACCATCGGATGTAGGACATAGGTGGAATTCAACATATTTTATGTTAAATACCGCATTAGAATATAAAGGTATAATAGATGAGTACATTAAACAATTTGCTCATGCTTCTAATTCTACATCTTCTTCATCATTTACTTTGAAATTTATTGACGATCATGAGTGGGATGTTCTTTCTCATTTAAAAGAAATGCTTAAAATCTTTTATGATGCTACTATCCTTTTATCCAGTTGCTATTATCCTACTATTAGTCAAGTATCAATGCAAGTTCTTTATATTCATGAATTCTTTGATAAATATAGTAATGATATATATTTTGGGCATATGATAGCAAAAATGGAAGCAAAGTTTAATAAGTATTTTCATCCCCTTCCTTATATTTATGGTTTTGGAATTCTACTTGATCCATGTTTGAAGGATGTTGGTCTTAGTAATCTTTTTGACTCTATGTATGGTGAGTTTAATGAGAGAATGAGAGCACATTTGGGTAAAATTAAAATTAAGTTTAATCAATTGTTTGAAAAGTATAACTCAAGATTTGGTTCTAAAGTTCATGCTCCTAGTTCCTCTCAATCTAGCCCAAGTAAAGGTAAGGGTGTCGTATCTTCAAGACATATTATGGTAAGTGCATTAGTAGGGAAAGGAAAAGGGAGTTCGAGCTTATCATAATCCGAGCTTAAATGATATTATAAATCGCCTCTTGAATCATGTTCGGATATGGGAACCGAATATGATATTTTGTCATGGTGGAAAGTACAAGGATCAACATCTTTTCCTATACTTTCCACCATGGCACGTGATTTACTAACTATTCAAGTGTCTACTGTAGCTTCGAAAAGCGCATTTAGCACGGGAGGACGCTTGATCGACGACTACCGGACGAAATTAGACTAAAAAACGGTACAAGCCTTAATGTGTTTACAAGATTGGTGGGGTGCCAAAAAGAGAAGTCAAGGATTGCAAATTGATGAAGATGAAGATAAAGATGAGCTTGAAGTTTTAGATTTAGATGTTTAATTTTATATTTGTAATATTAGGAAAGTGATGCATATGATAGATAGTAGATGCCAACCTAGTTGGGATGTACTCATACTATAGTGATGCAATTGCTTTCCTAATACAATGTCAATTTTGAAGTAACCAAATGGGGTTAAGAATGTAAGTGGATATTTGCTTAATATTTTGTCAATCAGCTAAAGGCCCCACCATTAGATAACCTTCAGATCAAGTCCCAACCTTTAGATCTAAGTCCACCTTCATCACTACCGTCCATCATTTCACCCCAATCCCCTTCATCTAACTCCTCCTCCCTCATCTCTGTCGCGACTCCACCCGATCAACCCTTGCCGGAGCTCCGTCGCCGTCGCCGCACTGGCCTTGATTGGCTCTCCATCTCTCCTCCACCCCCCACCGGCTTCCACACCGCCTGATCCCGGTCCCGACCTCTTTGCCGCGCCCAAGCTTCACCGACCTCACCGTCGTACACGCCGCTCGCAACACCTCCGTCCACGATCCCGGTCTCGAGTCTCTCCTTCCCGCTCCACCTCATCGCCGGTCGCCCCAATCCAGCTACCTCGACGCCGGTCGCCCCGATCCACCGGATCCCCTTGGAAGACGACCGCGAGCGAGGACCTCTCCGCTTCCCGTCTCCCCGATCCCGGCTTCACGAGCGGTTGGATCCCCTTACTCGTGCGCCCACGCCAGTGAGCTCTGCCTCTAATGGCGTTCACCATCCTCCGGCGACCTCGAGCGACTCTCCTCCCTCTCGATCGACCCCTCCACCCATCTCCTCTACTCCTACACACCCATCCTCCACGCCTTCGCCACCCGTCTGCTCCCACGCCTTCGGTTGCCCCTGATCAGCCACCTCTACGCCGGTCGCCCCGATCGGAGTCGGAGCGGCGTCATCGCCAACTCTGATTGGGAGAGTGGTTGGGCCCCTTTTTTTTTTAAAGAACCGGACTGGGCCTAACCCGGCCCGGTCCGGTCCAGCCCAGTCTCCAAGCCGGGCAGGGCCATAATTGGGCCGGACCGGGTGGAAGGCATTTTGGGCCCGGTAATGGGCCGGGCCGGTCCGGATGCTTACAAGGGCCGGACCGGGTATTGCCTCCAACCCGGCCCGGCCCCGGTTGTGAGGACCCGTACCTCCAACCCGATCCGATCGTGTCGGTCGAGGGTCTGGCTCGGTTTGGTTTGGCCCGGTTGGTATTGTTTCGCGATCTCCTTTGATCTTTGCGACTCCGGGGGTAATTTGGTAATTACCGTTGACGGAGTTGGTTTCACACACACGTTGTGCACACACGGCCATGTGGTGATATATGTGCTTGATTAGATCATCAGGGGAACCCTAGATCAGAGGATCTTGATTAGATCTGGATTTGGGCGGCTAGGATCAGATCCGGCTGATTGGATGGCCATGATCTGATCTTAAACCCATCATATGAACCCCCTTAAACCCTTCTCTCTCGTGAGAGAATCAGCCGCGATCCATTCCGAGAGAGGGAGCAGCAGTCCGATCTCGCGGAAAGAGAGAGTGAGGGAGAGAGGCGATGCCGACGGCGACGACCGCGATCAAAGAGATGGAGAGGCGACTGGAGAAGAGCTCGACGATGGAGGCTGGACCTTCCTCTTCAGCGACGATGAGTCTAGTGACTGGGCGGAGATCTTAGCTACGGCGATCACGGTTGGAGGAGAGAGCGACGGTTGGGTCCTTCCTGTTGACTGCGAAGACGGAGCTTGGCGACGACGCCAGAGGGAGATGACGGCCATGGTTAGAGGGGACTGACAGCGACGACGTCGACAACCGGAGAAGGAGGTTTCGCGTGATCTAGAGGTAGGGTTTCTGATCTAATCTCTTGATTAGACTCTACTAGACTAGAATAGGGTTGCTTGGATGCATGATGGCTTAAGTTCTTGGGTCTTTGGTTGTTTCTGTGGCTTCCGATGGGTGTTCTTCCCCATCTTTTTGCTTTGCCGTCGAGATGCATGCTAGCCTAGGACCTTATCGACGCTTCTCTCCCCTCCTTATTGTTGTGGCCTGGATCTTTGAACGCTGATGGTTTTTTCGATGAGGTTTTCTTCATTTGCTCTGGTTGACGGAATGTGATGTTGTCTTCCTGGATTTGTTTGGTTGCTTGGGAAGTCCCCTTGCGTATGAGGATTTTGATACATGCTAGCTCTGCTTGTTGTTCCGTCGATGTTTGTTAGCCTAAGGTTACTATGATGCTACCTTCTTCTCCTCCTCTATTCTTGGATGGCCGCGTGAGGTCCTCCTCAACACCTGTCCGATGCTTCTCGAGGGCTCTGTTCCCTTGCTGCCATGGACGTCGATGCTGGTTTTCCTCTGCTGCCATGCCCTGTTTCCCCTTGCTCCGTGATGCTATGTTCTTCCCCAGCTGCAACGCCCTTGCTACCGTTACCTGTATCTACGGATGAGTGTTGGGTATTGATGAGATTTTGATGGTTTCCTACTAGGGTTTCTCCTCTGTATTTCTTTTTCCTTCCCTTGTTCTTGATACATAGATAGCTGGGATCTCCCTCTAGTCCCTCTCTAATGTCTAACCGCTGTTATGGTGTTGGGTTGTGATTTATTAGCCATCGTTTGGGTTTTCTTAGCTCGATTAGTTCGCTGCACCTATGTGATTTCATTTGGATCAACTGCCGACCCTGGAGTTCTTATATGTGACCCTTGTTCTTGGAGTGATGGTTGGACCATTTGCTGGTTAGGGTCTGCCATCCTTTGCTTCCTTGAGTTGGAATTAAACCAGTGGATTGAGTGGTCATAGGGCAGTTGACCATTGCTGGTTGTCCATGTGTAATTAGTTACTTGCCGGCAAGGTGCTTGTGGTTTGCCTTCGCTGCTGAAGTTTGGTAGTGGGTAATCATGATTGGGATGAGGACTATAGGGTCAATTGTAGCTTTCCCTACTACCCTTCAGCTCGATCAATTGAGTTTGGCTGAGATTGTGGTTTGATCGATAGTCGTTGTTTTCCTACGATGTTTAACCTCCATGTCCTCCCCTTCCTTGGAATTGCTTCTAATTCATCTTTGGGTATGTTTCATTGCTGCTGAAATGTTGATATGTCGGCGATGGGTTTTCGTATTTTTCGTCGGTTTCTAATTGGACTAATTGCGGGTTGATTTTAGGAATGTCCTCTCTTAATTATTGTTGAATTGATCTGGTGTAATTGTTTGACCTAGTGTCTCTGTGATTATTCGTTACTCATTAACATTAAATGGTTCCTTTAACAACTCAATTCGTGCAATCTCTTATTAATCTCATCATTCATGTATTTTTGTATTATGATTAAGCCTAGGGCCGGCGGTGTGCCCGTTTCTATTTTTTTGTATGGGAATGTTTATGTTGCGAGCCAGTGGTGCCCTGTGAAGTGATTAGCTGGGGTGTGCCTCATTGTACAATTTCTGGCTGACGGCGGTGCATGTCGTCATAATGCCGAAATTTGGATTGAAACGTGATAAAACTGAAATAGCTTAGCTCTCTTTTATATCTTATATGCTAGATTGGACATGCTTGATGAGATGTTATGTAGAGACACCTAGGCTTAGTTGTTTGAAAAGGCTCATGCATGATGATTGCATTAGAGGCATTCAGGCTAGGTGGTGGGCGATGGATTCGATCGTCGATCCGGGGTTCTCGGGTAGCCCGGATCTAGCCCTAGGATCAGGGGTTGGGGTAGTCGAGGATTAGGACGTGAGTGTCATCAATGATTATGTTTGATATTATTTGATAATTATTAGGTAGTCGGACTGGAATATTGTTGGCGAAGTTTAGAGGTCGTGTTGTTTCTCCAAGGCCAAGTGCTAAGGATGGATGTCGATGTGTTCCCTGATATGTGTGTCCCCGTGAGAGATGGTATGACTGGCAGGGCGGTACCTGGACAGGAGCCCGCAGTCTTGGTTTCCTCTCATTTGTTCTTGGGTAAGGGTGATCCCGCATGGTACCGTTCCCTTGTTGGTGCTTAGGGTGATCTTGGTAACATGTTCAAGAGAGAGGTCCATGTCGGGAGCTCTTGGGACATCGATAGGGTATGAGACCCTTGACATTCCTTAGACTTAGGCTGAGAGATAACACAATTGTTGTTTTCCTCTTTTCAGTGTGACGTAGAGTAGAACCTTACTGGGCATTGTTGCTCATCCTACTTGGGGTGCATCGGCGATGCAGGTCGATGCAGTTCCTTCTTTCAGGTGTTCTTCTAGAAGATAGCGCGATATTTCGAGGTGATCGAGGACTTGGAGCTTTGAGAAGTTCTTCTACAGTTAAATTACAGTTTTAATATGTAATGTACAAATTGATGTATTCAAGGATGTAATTGTATGATTATTAATTAAGTTGTATTTGAGAAATATTGTAATATTCTTTGATATAAATGTTGAGGAATGTGAGAAGGTTGAAATTATAAAATCGTAAAATGTATAGGTTTCTTGTGTTTTAATTATAAGGGAGATTCTGTCAAATTCTTTTTATATAAACAGGAGAACTAGATGTTTTAAATTCATAGCAGTTATATATTTGTGCGCCAATTGGTGATGTAAACAGGTATAGGTGGCTCACGCCTCGATCTGGATGGGTTTTCTGGGTCGAGGCGTGACACGGGTAACCTGGGCCGGCACCCCTAGACATCCCAAGGTATATCAAAAGGAAGAGGCCATTCTTGGGCTGGGCCTTAATAAGAAGGGTGGAAACAAAGGAAAGCGGGTTAAGAAGGTGTAGGATAATTAGGCCCAGGTAGGAAGGCTGCAGGCTAGCAGATGGCTTACTCTAACACAAAAGCCCGGTGGCTTTGAGAAATGCATGATGATAATTCATCGGATGAGGATGAGTTCATCTCTTTAGATATGGAGGCCATTCGTGAGGACTTTGGAGTGAACCCACATAAATGGAACAAACTCAACTCAATTATCACTCCGCGACACCAAATATTGTCAAGTCAACCACATGAACATGTCATGAATAATAAGGAATTGGAGGAATGCAGAGCCACTTCCTCTGGATCGCCAGATCGGCATGAGGGAGGTGACGTTGCTGCGTAGGGCGGCCCGAGAGACTACCCCATTCTTCACTCCTAGGTCCAACTCTCCACCTTTGCTTGAACTTACTTACCATGATTCCTCTGCAATGGAAGGTGTGCAGAGAGTGAAATATGGGAGCAATGCCATGGAAATAATGGCCAGTGAGTCTCCGTGGAATGTTGGTGATAAAGATAAAAGATGTTAGACTAAAAGGGTAGAAAGGACGCTATGAAGAAGTGGTGGATACGACGAGTAGCGGCTCAACCCACCCAATGGTTTTTTAATGATAGTTGTATCTTGGAATTGTAGGGGGGTGGGTATGAAGAAGGTGATTACCACATGTAAGGCTCTGTTCATGGAATGTTTACAATTAAAGATGGTCCGCAGTTTGTGATCTCGGCTGTTTATGGGGCTCAACAGGCAAGGGGAAAGAAGGAGATGTGGGCTACCATGTCAGGTGCTCTTGGAATAGGTTGGCGTCACCTTATCGTCGGTGATTTTAAAGCCATAGCTTCGCCAAATGAGAAAAAGGGTGGGAAGAGTTTCAAACTTAATACCTCTATTCGGGACTTTATGCAGTTTATTTCTACGAATGATCTTATTGATCTAGGCTTCATTGGATCTACATTCACTTGGTGCAATTGACTGCCGGGGAAGAGGCGCGTTCAGGAATGCATTGATAGAGCATTCTGTAATGGTTAGTGGAAGAACCTATTCAAATGCTCGGAGGTTCGGTACTTGAGTAGGCAAAAATCAGATCACAATCCTTTATTGGTTACCATGAAGGAGGAGGAAGTGATGAATGGGTCATCTGTGTTTAGATTGCAGAATCATTGGCTGAAAGAAGACATGTTTCAGGCTATGGTGAAAAGGGTTTGGGAAAAGAAACTGCATGCATGGATCAGCTCAACATAATTTTGCTTCAAGATTGAAACTCAAAGAAATCTGTCAAGCTATGGAATACCAAGGAGAACGGGGATGCCTTCAACCGAGGAAATCAGATCAATGATTGCATCATACAATAGTATTTGAAAGAAGGGGTTGACAGCCTTACGGAGGAGGAGGAACAATACCTTCATGTTGTGGAACATCACCATGCTACCATAGTCTCTCTCCAAGAAGTCGTTGTCCTTCAAAGGCATCGGAAGGAGTGGGTGATCGTTGGTGACATGAACAATATTAAACTTTTCCATAGAATGGTGGCTGCCATAATTCAAAGATCAAAACTTAAGGAATTAGTAGATAATAATGGAGTGGCAGTAAGCTCTTCAAAGGGTATTGGCAACTTGTTTACTGATCATTTTAGGGAGTTATGGGGGGAGGATTCACAGAGCAATGCCATAAATTCTCATAATATGTCAGTTTTGCCTAGCATTGATGATGTTCATAGGGAGGCATTGATACGCATGGTGACAGACCAGGAAATAAAGGAGGCAGCCTTCTCTTTAGGTTCTTCTAAACTTCCAAGCCCTGATGGCTTCACTGCAGATTTTTACAAGGAAAATTGGCAAGTGGTGGGCATGGACTAGGGAGTTATGTGATCTCATCCATAAATTTTTGAGGACATGATACTTACCTCCGCACTAGAATGAGATGTTTATATGTTCATTCCCAAATGTCAAGATCCAAGAAGAGTCAAAGAATTTAGGCCCATTAGCTTATGCAATGTGTCGTACAAGGTGATTTCAACTATTTTGGTTAGAAGAATGAGGGAAGCATTGCCGGATTTAATTAGCTTGGAGTAATCTGCTTTTGTGGCGGGTAGATCAATTCATGATAACATAGCAACACCCCAAGAAATTTTGCATTCTATGGTGGTGGCACCAACTACTAAAGCTTTTATGGTTTTTAAGGTGGATCTTCAATCGGCACATGATCGAGTACGGTGGTCTTTTCTAAGGGAGGTGATGAAGTGTATGGGGTTTCCGGAGAGATGGATTGATTGTGTGATGGAGTGCATCTTCTCGGTGCATTTCTCATTCATTGTGAATGGCCGATTGTTTGGGAGGGTTGTACCTCAACGTGGCATTCGTCAAGGCGATCCCCTATCTCCTGGGCTATTTATCTTGGCTCAAGAGGTGCTTTCAAGGTTGGCAAAAGAGAGACGGGAAGGTTCGTTTTGATAAAGAAGCTAGATAGAAGCTTCACCCATCTCCTCTTTGCGGATGATGTCCTATTTGTTTTAGCAGCAAAGGTGTTGGAGGCACGTAAGTTGAGGTTGTTGCTTACACAATTTAGACTGCTTTTAGGGTTGGAAACAAATTGTTGGGCTGATTCCTTCCATGTGGAGGAAGCCCAAGTGGGGTCTTATTAAGACTCAAGGCCCAATTGGGTTTTTTAACCCTTTGGAGGTGAAAGAAAAAAAGAGAGAGAGAAAGCGATAGATAGAAACTTGTGGCGGGAGTGAGAGAGAAGAAAAAAAAAACCTTTACATCCAGATTCAGTTCATCTGTTGATCTGGCTTTGTTCATCGTCCAATCGACCTGAAATTTGGAGGAGACGTTCATGAAGGGAGGAGCTACAATCTGAACGGTGGTGATCAGATTTTGAGCTCGGGAACGGAAGTTTGAGGCCATGAACAATAAGTTCGGTTTTGGTATCTTCTCTTTTACATATTGTGTTTGTCAAAATTGATATTATCTTGAAGAAATAATCATTCTAATATATATCAAAGAATACATATTAGAACACATTTTCTTATGGAAAATGGGTGCATAGATTAAGAGAAGTCTTGAAATTTTATCATCACAATTAGAAGAGTCATTATAAAAAGGAGGAGATTGTTGATCCTAACCTTATTTTGATGATGCCAATATATATAAAATGATAAAATATTGGTTTAATTTTATTTCCCTAAATTTGGAGATATTTAATTTCATATTTTGGATAATTTTGTGTAGACGGTCGATGTTCCTAACTTAGCCAAGTTGGAGCTGAGCTGATGGTCAAACCAAGCATCGACCCTGGATTGGCATTCTCTTGATAGAGATGTACGGTCGATGCAACGGTCGATGAATGGATTGATCGTGAGTGAATGAAGGAGGATGCATGGATCAACCGTGGACCATATTTATTCATTTTATTAATATTTTGAATGTTGGCTCGGAGGGAATATGTTTTTGAACATCTCAAATTGATGGACGATGCATGGATCGACCGCAAGCCTTGTGGATCAAGTTTGAAGAATGAGTCTCGATCCAAGCATTGACCATGGATGCGGCGGTCTATGCGTGGATCGAGCGTGGTGAAGGACAACTGGATTTTGAGCACGACGGTTGAAGTGACGGTCGATGCATGGATCGACCCGTCAGCGTGCGCAGAGTAAAAAATAGAGTTGTTGGGAAATTTCTCGGAGCCATTGAAGGCTATTTTTGGACGAGTTGAAGGCCTAATATAAGTAGTTTTGAGTTGTAAATTTGCTCTGAATCTATTGCCATTATTCGTGATCATTTGGGCAAGTCAAAGCTTAAAACTCTACTACTTTGTGAGAGCTTCAACCTTTGTAAACCTCTTTCGAATGTGAAGAAAAACATTGTAAAAGATCCAAGAGTTGTTTGGAGTCGATTATAAGGTTTTCAAGCATCCGAAAGCTTGGAAAACTTGTAAGAGGATTTGCAAGTAATAGATTCTCAAGAAGGACCTTGAGTGAAGTGGACGTAAACCAAGAGTTGGATCGAACCACTATAAATCGGTGCAAACCTTCTAACTCTCTTCTCATCTCTTCTTGAGTGCTTGCTTTGATTACTTTTCATTTCATTTACAACTATTCAAGGCTTTAAACTTCTCCTGCTTAGGTTTTCCATTTATCAATTTATCAAAAAAGGTCAAATTCAACCCCCCCCCCTCCCTTCCTCTTGGACTTTCAGAACCAATCTTACAAACGTACTCCATCTTTGCAAACTTGAAGGTGAGAGAGCAAGCGTCGAAAAAAGAGCCCAACTTTAGTTCCTGACAAGATTGGATGTTTGATGGCGAATGTTCTTCATGTCGGCTCAAGGAGACCGTCGACGGCGGAGACACAGATTTAACGTGAAAAACCTTTCGGCAAACTATAGTGAAGGAAAACACACAAGAAGAGATAAATCTTCAATATGTAGAGCCTTAATCACTCAACTCTCACATAAAAATCTCTCTCATCCCTCCCATATGCATTCACTCAAGGGAATGCCAACCTCCTTCTACAAAGAGATCTCTCTCTCTGCCAGCTAAGCCGACGCAGCTTTCTTTCACGCCCATCACCATCTCCTAGCCATGCTTCCATGCTTTCTCTCAAGCCTCGCTACCTCTCTAGCCCATTTGCTTTTTATCAAGCCTTTTTCTCTATCTTCTCTCGGCTGCCTCCATGCCTTTTTAAAGCCACAAGCCCTAAGGTAACACATCGCAGACCTTAGCCACCGTTGGATCAAGTTGATCCAATGCTCAACACATCTTCTCATTAGACGTGGACCTTCTCCAATCATCCAATCCAATGGGCAACAATGATGTCGATCGACCATTGATGTCGCTCAAATGTGTCACGCACAGTGGTCGCGGTGCAGTACAACATAAGAGAGGTCGAATCCCACAGAGAGACAAGCAGGAAAGATCCAGAAATACAAATAACAATAAATTGAAAACAATCAAGAGCGTAAAAAGTTAAGAAAATAGATCGGAGATGTAATGGTAAGATAAAGGTAACGAAAGAAATCAGGATTTGAATGAGGCTAGGCTTCAGGAATCACATCACTCGGATTTAGGTTCTTCTCTTCTCAATGGTTCATATGGTACTCAGTTAAGGGATTCACATCCCAATCGCCTTAACCGGAAGATATAGAATTATGAATCTGATAAAATATATAAATGTCTCTTCCTACGATTGGTTCTTTCTTTTTATAGTTCTAACCTCATCCAACCAAACCTAAGAATACGCGATACCGGCTGTCACTACAGGCAACGCGCAGCAAACGTTTATCGGGACAAAGCCCTAACTCTAACCGGATCTCTAAGAATACACAATACCAACTCTCACAATCGGCAATGCATAGCAAAGATCTCACGGTATAGAGCCCCAACCTTATCTAACCAGATCCCTAAGAATATACAATACCAGCTGTCACTACGGGCAATGTATAGCAAAGGTCTCACGAGACTCGGTAGGAGAATTGAAGGAGATAACTATGGGATCACAATATCATAAAAGAAGCATGACTGGATTTATAATAATGTTTAACCACAAAGCAATCTGTGAAGATCCAATACATAAGAAGAGTTCAACAATAAAGATTAAAAACATGAACCATCGTTGGAGAAGAAACCCTAATCCTCGCTAGATCATCCGTCCGCCATGCCCGCGGATTACTCGGCCATGGATGGAGATTCCTTCATCTTCTTCCCTTGAGAAACACCCAGAAAAGAGCCTCCAAAAACGTCCAAGAAGTCCCCTTTGATTAGCCCTAAGTTTCCTATTTATAGGGTCCAAGAATTAGTAAACTCGGATTAATCAAAGCCGTTGATTTTTGTCACTGGACGAGTCCGATCGATCCTTCTCGGGATGTTGGATCGATCGGTCTCTTGAGATCTCCAATCTTCTAACTTCGCCCGTGTCCGATCGATCGGACTAAGGGAGTCGGATCGATCGATTTCGTAAAAATCCTTCGTCTCTGGCTCTTCCCGAGTTCGATCGATGGACGGATCGATCGAACTCTGCTTCTCTAAAAAGCATACGTTCTGTCACCCTTTAATTCCCAAGTCCGATCGATCGAATTATGAGTGTTGGATCGATCGGTTGAGTAAAAATCCGCTGTTTTTGGCTTTTTTCGAGTCCGATCGATCGGACCATTGGTGTCGGATCGATCGGACCCTATAGGAGCGATGGATGGATCGATCGGATGTGTTTTGGCTGAAAAACACATGTTCTGTCACGATTCTGCGTGGTCCGATCGATCGGCGGATCGCTCGGACTTCCAGTTTATTTTCGGTTCTGCCCTTCAGCCTGCGCCATCAGTACTAAAATTGCCGTAACTTCCTCTAGGAAACTCGGAATTACGAACTGTAAAATTCTCCAGAATCTAGACTTCAAGAGCTTTCCAACCATATGTGGCACATCATCTGGTTCTTCATGAGCAGGTACAGATTAATTTTTGAAGTTGATCCATATACTCTTTTCAGCTTCTTTTTAGCTCCAATTTCCTGCATTTTCCAAACAACTATGTGGAGCATATAAAAGTATAAAAATAGTAATAAAGATGCTGATTAAGGATAATAATCTAGCAATTGAGATGGTTATAAGACTGTTCAGAGTGCACTTTCATGCACTCATCAACCATCACTTCATCGACCTTCGACGCCTTGAACGCTGCTCCGCACGTTCACCATGTCGAGATTCCTCACCATAAGTCGTCTACGCCAATCTCATGAGGAGGGATTTCCCACCAACCTCCCTCTCCTGACTCATGAGAAAAGAACCCCATCAAGCTCTTGCTAGCTCAGACCTTGCACTCTCCTTGTGCTGCGCTTCTTCAAGTCAATGCGCCTCATGACTCTTGAAGAATCCATCGAACCCATCGAACTCTCGATATTGTCATCGAGACTCGGACCTCCATACACATTCGAGTCAACTCACCTCATGACTCAGCCTCTCCGGTCGCTTCGATCGACCTGAACCCCCTTCGCGCCTCTAACACGGAAGCTCCCCCGTAATGACACACGTCACTGTCGAGTGTCACTACGGTCATACTCCCTTCATCCTCCCCATCGAACGCTCAACCTTGAAATGAGAAACTGAGGCCTTCCACGCCATCACGAACCTAGCTCTGATACCACTGATTGGGATTTGAAGGCAGGAAAAATAATGGGAAAAAAAGAAAATAAGGGAGGAGACACAGATTTAACGTGAAAAACCTTCTGGCAGACTAGTGAAGGAAAAACCACAAAAGGAGAGAAATCTTCAATATATAGGAGATTTACAAGGCTTAATCACTCAACTCTCATATAAAAATCTCTCTCATCCCTCTCATATACATTCACTCAAGGGAATTCCAACCTCCTGCTACAGTGATCTCTCTCTCTCTCTGCCAGCTAAGTCGGCGCAGCTTTCTTTCACATCCATCGCCATCTCCTAGCCATGCTTTCTCTCAAGCCTCGCTACCTCCCTAGCCCATTTGCTTTCTATCAAGTCTTTTTCTCTATCTCCTCTTGGCCGCCTCTATGCCTTTTTAAAGCCACAAACCCTAAGATAACACATCCTTTTGTTGGTACAGACCTTAGCCACCGTTGGATCAAGTTGATCCAACACTCAACACATCTTCTCGTTAGACGTGGACCTGCTCCAATCATCCAATCCAACGGCTAGCAATGATGTCGATCGACCATCATTTCATCCTCCGTCGACGAAGCCTTGATCGAGGGACATATCGATCGACACCAACCTGGTCCTCTGTCAACGAAGACTCGATTGAGGGACATGTCGATCGACGCCAACCTGGTCCTTCATCGATGAAGCCTCGTTTCCTCGACACCCCCAGAGCTCAACGCCTCGTTGACCTTCGACCTCGATGCCTCGATGAGCGTCGACCATCTTCGACGCCTTGAACATTACTCTGCACGTTCACCATGTCGAGACACCTCACCGCAAGTCATCGACGCCAATCTCATGAGGAGAGATTTCCCAACACGGCCATCTCCCAGTTGGCGCCGGCTTTGCAGCTTCCGCTAGGTTGTCCGAGGGCCAGAAGGCCATTCGGAACATTTTGTGGCGCTCCGCCATTATAAAGTTGAGATCAAGAGATAGAGGGGTTCCATTTAGGGGCATTAGATTTTGGTAAGGTTTCAAAATGGAGGTTGGGTACTTTATAGGTGGATCTTTATTTAAGTGGGGTTATTAGTTATGGAGGTTTGAAGTGACGTGGCAGTTATAAGGTTGATTTGGAGCGACGTGGTTGTCCCCTTCCGAAACCACCAGCCAATCGCCACGTTAGCAGCTAGCTATCTCCCACTAGCCAATCACCACGTTAGCATCTAGCTATCTCCCACCGTTAGATAGAAACTCTTTAGAATCTTCTAAACCATTCCATATAAAAAAAGGCCAAAAAGCACTTTGGTACCATGTAGTTTTAAAATTTTTTAGTTTAGTACCATGTTATTTAAAAATTACCAAAAAATGCATGAAGTTAAAAAACTTATTATTTTGGATCCAACGAGCTAACTCCGTTATCAGCATTTCACGGCAAACCAATCATATATATATATATATATATATATATATATATATATATATATATATATATATATATATATATATATGAGAGAGAGAGATAGAGAGAGGGGCCTAATCGGCACCCAAGCTCTCGTCGTCTTCTCCGACCACACCTCTAGCGGCCTGCTGCTCCTCGAACCCTCCATTAAGCTCTAGAACTCCCCCCTCATCTCCTACCCCCTCGACCTTGTGCTGCTCTCCTCCACTACCGTGCTCCACCCCCGGCGACAGCCTCATGCAGGCCAGAGCGCCATCGAGATCCACGCCACCATAAAACTCGTCTCCCTCCTCCCCCACTCCCCCTTCCTCTCTCCACCCCACTGCCAACTCTCTCTCTCTCTCTCTCTCTCTATATATATATATATATATATATATATATATATATATATATATATATATATATATATATATATTATTGCCATGTTAGATCAGTCAAAATTAACATATGACTAGTTTGCCATGAAATGCTGATAACAGAGTCAACCTGTTGGATCCAAAATGACCAGTTTTCTAACTTCATGCGTTTTTTTTATTATAATTTTTACACGACGTGGTACTAAACTGCAAAATTTTGAAACTACAGGGTACTAAAATGCTTTTTTTATTGCCACATCATATGAAAACCAGTCAAAATTAATGTATGATTGGTTTGCCATGAAATGCTGATAACGGAGTTAGCCCTTTGGATCCAAAATGACCAGTTTTGTAACTTCAGGCATTTTTTTATAATTCTTAAACTGTTGTGAACCACATGGCTGTAATTGTGAATGGCCCATACCTACTTGCATTTATGAGGGTGGAAATTTTTCACCCCTCATAGCTTGTGTCACTTGTCTGGTTATGTGAAGCTTTGCCTATAAATAGGCATTCAAGTGTGGATGAAATGGAAACTGAGGTGAAGAGTATCATTCCTGTCAACATTTCCTATTCTCTCTTTCTTCTCTTCAGTTACTAGTAGTAAGATAGTGTGTTCTCAAACACACAAATAATACAACACGTTATCAGCACGAGACTCTGCCACATAGAGAAAAGGAGAGAACCATGTCAGCCTGAAGCTGGAGTTTCTTCCCCTGGAAGTTACCGAAAGTAATTTCTTGTCCTGTGCACTAGATGCTGAGCTCCATCTGAATGCCACAAATCTGGGGAATGCAATTAAGGAAGGGAATACAATCACGCAGATTGAAAGGGACAGTGCCCTGATCTTTCTCCGCCGTCACCTTCATGATGATCTAAAAAATGAATACCTCACTGTGCGGGACCCACTAGTCTTATGGAGAAACTTAAATGATAGGTTCCAACACCTGAAAACTATCGTTCTTCCCACTGCCCAGTACGAGTGGTTACACCTTCGCCTCCAGGATTTCAAAACCATTAGTGAGTATAATTATGCACTCCATAAGATCACCTCCCAACTAGTGTTATGTGGCCAGACCATATCTGACCATGATAAACTTGAGAAAACTTTCTCCACATTCCATGCCTCCAATCTGATTTTACGGCAGAAGTACCGACAACGTGATTTCAAAAAAATACTCTGAACTCATTGATGCCCTACTGAAAGCCGAGAAACAAAACTAGATCCTGCTGAAAAATCATGAGTCTCGTCCATCTGGTTCTGCCCCATTTCCTGAAGAAAATGCTAATGTCCATTGTGGACATGGTCACGCACGGGGACATGGTCGTCGCCGTGGACGCGGACGTGGATGAGGTCGTGGTCGTGGGCGTAGTAATGATAGGTTCCATTACTACCACGAAGGAAATAGTGATCCTACTCCCTACCCTAAGAATGATCAAGTAGAAAATAGAAAGAGAAAGGAGCCTGAAGACGGAACCTCCAAGAAAAATGATGATGAATGCTACCGATGGGGAGGATGAAGGGAAACACACAACCACGAAGGAAATAGTGATCCTACGCCCAAGCATGTTGTGGAGCAACACACAACCAAGGGAAAGAAGAAATGTGCTGAAATGAACTTCACAGATTTTGATGGCCTTGCTGATATTCCCCTTCCTGATAACCCTATGGTTGGTACATCTCTAGATGTATCGGACTTCCTCGTAGGATCTGAGGAATGGATGGACACCTACTAAAATCATGTATTATAGTGTGCTTATATCTACTAATATGTACTTGGCTTGTTTTCTCTATGTATCTTTGAACGCTTTGTAGTTTATGCATATTTCTATGAATGCATATATTGCTCTAATTGTTTCCCAGATGGATGACGACGCATGTCTTGCAGACAGTGCAACCACAAACACGATCCTCCAAGATCGTAAGTACTTCTCACAATTAACATTGAAAGAGTCGAATGTTAATACAATATCGGGTCCTGCAGACCTGATAGAAGGCTCCGGAAGAGCGAAGATAGTTTTGCCCAGAGGAACAAAACTATCTATTAATGATGCACTATATTATACTAAATCCAGAAGAAATTTACTCAGTTTCAAGGATTTACGTCGTAATGGATATCATATGGAAACAACGAATGAAACTGGTATAGAATATTTATGCATCACATTTACAGCTTCATGCCAGAAGCATGTACTTGAGAAGCTTCCTGCCCTTTCTTCTGGTCTATACTATACGAAAATAAGACCAATAGAATCACATGTTGTGATGCACCAGAAGTGCACTAATCCAAGTGATTTTATTCTTTGACATGATCGACTTGGTCACCCTGGATCGGTAATGATGCGTCGAATCATTGAGAATTCACATGGACATAATCTTAAGAACCAGAAGATTATTTTGACTAGTGAATATCCATGTGCTCCTTGCTCCCAAGGAAAGCTCATAGTGAGACCATCTCCCTCTAAGGTCACATCTGAATCCCCAATTTTTTTGGAGCGAATTCAAGGTGACATATGTGGACCTATTCATCCTTTTAGTGGATCATTTCGATACTTCATGATCTTAATAGATGCTTTCATACGGTGGTCGCATGTATGTCTTCTATCCACTCGTAACATTGCTTTTGCTAAACTTTTAGCCCAGATTATTCGGTTACGAGCCCAGTTCCCAGACTATCCCATCAAGACAATTCGTCTTGACAATGTTGGTGAGTTTACATCTCAACCATTTTTAGATGATTGTGTATCAGTAGGGATAAATGAGGAACACCCTGTTGCACACACACATACACAGAATGGCCTAGCAGAATTACTTGTTAAACGTATCCAACTGGTAGCTAGACCATTGCTTATGAAGTTCAAATTACCTGTCTCAGCCTGGGGACATGCTGTATTGCATGTCGCATCTTTGATCAGAGTTAGACCATCTGCATATCATAATTTTTCACCATTACAACTTGTCTTTGGTCAGTAACCAAATATTTCTCACTTAAGGATTTTTGGATGTGATGTTTATATTCCAATTCCTCCACCTCAGAGAACCAAGATGGGTCTTCAACGCCGACTTAGTATTTATGTTGACTTTGATTTTCCTTCTATCATTAGATATCTTGAGCCTTTAACAGGAGATTTGTTTAGAGCGCGTTTTGCTGATTGTCACTTTGATGAGTCAATTTTCCCACCATTAGGGGGAGACAAGAAGAAACCAGAAACTCAAAGTGAAATTGTTTGGAACAACTCGACATTGTCTCATCTTGATCCTAGGACAAGTCAAACTGAACTCGAAGTTCAGAAGATTATACATTTGCAGAAAATTGCTAATCAGATGCTTGATTCATTTCCTGATTCATAACGAGTGATGAAATCACATATTCCAGCTGCAAATACTCCAGCTCGGATTGATGTTCCTGAAGAACAATCCGAGGATCCTAGTGCATGTGAATCTAAAGCACGCTAGAAGCGTGTGAGACCTATTGGCGCCAAGGATACGGTCCCATGGAAAAGAAGGGCACAAGAACAAATTGGCCAGAAGTTTGATACTCCTGAAGAGATTAACGAACATGAAGTTTGTATTCCAAATAAGAATCGATTCAATAAGACACCTCTCGAAGAGGTTCGGACATCTCCTGAAGAGGTACAGGCACCTCCCGAAGAGGTTCAAGTACCTTCTGAAGAGGTTCAGATAGCTGGAAATCATGAGATCTCGATAAATTGTGTGCACACTGAGAAAAGGTGGAATAGAAATGAAATTGTTGTCGACAACTTATTTGGATATGCAGTTGCTCTTGGCATTACCAGAAGTTATGAAGAGCTTGAGCCAAAATCCGTCGAAGAGTGTCGACGTAGAGTTGATTGGCCAAAGTGGAAAGAAGCTATTCAAGCTGAATTGAACTCACTGGCTAAACGAAAATGTTTTTGGACATGTAGTCCAAACACCAGAAGATGTCAAACTAGTGGGATACAAATGGGTATTTGTGCGCAAGCGAGATGAGAAAATGAAATAGTGCGATATAAGGCACGGCTTGTGGCACAAGGTTTCTCGCAGAAACCTGGTATAGACTACGAGGAGACATACTCTCCTGTAATGGATGCAATAACCTTTCGCTTTTTGATTGGTTTAGCAGTCTCAGAAAGACTGGATATGCATCTAATGGATGTAGTCACGGCATACTTGTATGGGTCACTAGAAAGTGACATTTATATGAAAGTCCCTGAAGGACTTAAATTACCTAAAACAAATAAATCCCGGGATCTGTATTCTATCAAACTTCAAAGATCTTTATATGGGTTAAAACAGTCTGGTCGGATGTGGTACAATCCGCTTAGTAAATACCTCCTGAAAGAGGGATATATAAATAACCCAGTTTGCCATGTGTCTTCACTAATAAATCAAATTCCGGATTTGCTATTATTGCAGTATATGTCGATGACTTAAATTTAATTGGGACTCCTGAAGAGCTCACTAAGGCATCTGACTATTTAAAGAAGGAATTTGCAATGAAAGATCTTGGAAAGACAAAATTTTATCTCGGCCTGCAGATCGAGCACTTTCTAAGTGGAATATTGATTCACCAATCAAATTATACAGAGAAGGTTCTAAGACAATTTTATATAGACAAAACTCATCCCTTGAGTTCTCCAATGGTTGTCCGATCTCTTGATGTGAAGAAAGATCCTTTTCGCCCTCATGAAGATGGTGAAGAAATTCTTGATCCTAAAGTACCATATCTTAGCGTAATTGGAGCTCTCATGTATATTGCAAATACACAAGGCCCGATATAGCGTTTGCAGTCAATTTATTAGTAAGATTCAGTTCTGCACCGACCCGAAGGCATTGGAATGGCATCAAGCACATATTGCGCTATCTTCGTGGAACTACAGATCTTGGGCTATTTTTCTCAAATAGTTTGAGACCACAGTTAGTCGGCTACGCAGATGCTGGTTATCTCTCTGATCCACATAAGGCCAAGTCACAAACCGACTATATTTTTCTGTATGGCGACACTATTATATCTTGGCGATCTATGAAGCAAACACTAACTACTACCTCTTCAAATCATGCTGAGATACTTGTCATTCATGAAGCAAGTAGAGAGTGTATCTGGTTGAGAAGCATGATAGAGCATATTCGAGACACTTGTGGATTATCTTCAATCAGGAATATCCTGACGATATTATATGAAGATAATGCAGCTTGCATCGCTCAAATCAAAGGAGGATATATCAAAGGTAATAGAACCAAGGATATATCTCCAAAGTTCTTTTACACGCATGAGCTCCAGAAGAACGGTGATATTAATGTCCAGCAAATACGCTCTAGTGACAACTTGGCCGATGTATTTACAAAGGGATTACCGACGACGACATTCAAAAAATTAGTACATGAGATCGGTATGCGTCATCTCAAAGATCTAAGTGATTAAACTTATCTTACATGAGGGGGAGTAATGGAGATATTCAGGTACTGTACTCTTTTTCCTTCTCTAAGGCTTTTCCCACTGGGTTTTCCTTGGCAAGGTTTTAACGAGGCAGTCTTGATAGCTTAATACCTCTCTAAGTAAGAATGACATACTCTTTTCCTTCGCTGAGTTTTTATCCCGTTGGATTTTTCTTAGTAAAGGTTTTTAACGATGCACACTCTTGTACTAATGGTCATTCAAGGGGGAGTGTCGTGAACCACATGGCTGTAATTGTGAATGACCCATACCTACTTGCATTTATGAGGGTTGCTGTAATTGTGAATGACCCATACCTACTTGCATTTATGAGAGAGGAAATTTTTCACCCCTCGTAGCTTGTGTCATTTGTCTGGTTATGTAAAGCTTTGCCTATAAATAGGCATTCAAGTGTGGATGAAATGGAAACTGAGGTGAAGAGTATCATTCCTCTCTACATTTCTTATTCTCTCTTTCTTTTCTTCAGTTACTAGTAGTAAGATAGTGTGTTCTCAAACACACAAATAATACAACATAAACAACATGGTACTAAACTATAAAATTTTCAAATTACATGATACCAAAGTGCTTTTTGACCAAAAAAAATCATGTATTATATAGAGTTAGATCGATGGTAACTGCACATACTCTCCACAATTAGCTCGGAATGGTCTCCATTATTGGAGCACGTCCATAACCGATATTAGGTTCAATTAACTGCAAGTACTCTAGTTATATTTGTAATAATCACTAAGATATAACTAAGAGGTTCAACATTTGAAAACCTGCTCAATAAGGTTGAACTATGATATTATTAGTAGCTGAAACCTCCCTTATAAGCTTGATATAATATTGTCTAAATTTGAGGAACTAATATAAAATTTGTAGGAACTAATACAAAATTTTGTAAGGTTTGGGGATTAACATGATATTATTAACCCAGATATTAATGAGAGCTGCATGTATGTTGCAGGAGATTTATGTGAGGATATCTTTCTAAACCATTGTTATTGTATCCGTAAAGAATAAAGTTTTGTGTACATGATCACGTGACATATGTAATACACAGGCCACGTATAATACAAAGATCACGTGACATGTGTAATGCCATATAATCGGTAGTGAGATACTGATTGATTAATCTATTCCATCAATAGTGAGGTACCGATAAAATAAATTAACTAATCGGTATCTCACTGCCGATCCGATCATTGGTACATTCAATCGATAGTGAGGTACCGATTGATTGATTTATTTCATCGATAAATAAATCAATTGATTAGTATCTCTCTGCTTGAATCTAATATATATGATTTGAACCATATGCACGAATGAGCACTCATATGTAAACCAGCAATCAAATCCCAATCCCGCTGAGCTGTCATCCCAGTCAACAAAACCACCAATCGAATCCAACGACCGACCATTGTTCCTATTCGACACAAACAGAGAAGCAGCCCATTGGAAAATCAAATCTAAATCTAATGGAAAGCGAATCGATTCTCTCTGTATCGCTGTTCTCCGCAATAACTCCAATAGACCAGTCGAGGCCGAGCCACCGTTCTCGAATCGTCGAGGTCGTCCTCCATGGCGCGCGGGTCGCGGCATCCTCGGATGCTGGGTCGGCGGTGGTCGTCGCTAATCCTGGCGTCGCTGCTGATGGTGACGGTCGTCCTCTTTATGCTCCTCGCCCTCGGATTCCTCTCCCTCCCCATTGACACCGCCACTCCTTCCGAGAAGGTCGAGCACCGCCAAGATCTGTCCATCTTCGAGACGTACGCTATCTCTCTGGTTGTCTTAAGATTCGGTCGGATCTTGCCTTTTATGTTGTTTAACTTGGGTGAGGTTGGGGGCTGGGTTTTCTAGGGATGAGCCGGGCCAAAGAGGGAATCAGTGGACTGAGGTGCTCTCATGGGAACCTAGGGCCGTCCTTTGCCACAATTTCCTGGTTCGCATTTTTCATCCTCTCTCTTTAGTTGTTTGGATAGTGCTTTCTGTGTTTGTTCTTATCGATCCCTGTCTCTCTTATGCTTAAATTAAAAATCCATCTGGTTACTGTTAATTGCATGGTTTGGTAAAGATGCCGGCGGTTTCCTAAGTGTTTGATCTTTTGCAAGTTGGGATTATTTTACTGAAGATATGTGACGCTGGTTAGGAATTACAAGATCTATTGTTCGTTAATTCTTGACTGTACTATACTTGTCTAAATCATGTGAAAAACCCTGAATTATGTTACATCTCCTTTCCCAACTTTGGATGGGACATGTTTGCTGCATTCGATTGCTTACCTTTAAATTAAGGGTGTTTATTGATGATATGTAAATTTGATATATATATATATATATATATATATATATATATATGTATGTATATATATAGGCTTCTAGACTATATAACAAGATAATATAGTTATGACAGCTTCCATTTGGAAGAATCAACTGATTTTTTGTATCCTTCTATTAGTCCAAGGAGGAATGCGAGTACCTAGTTGAACTTGCGAAACCTCATATGGTGAAGTCTACAGTTGTTGATAGCGCAACTGGTCGAAGTAAAGACAGCAGGTCTGTGTTTGACATCTCTATTGAGGTTTTTTGGAATTTGTATTCTGGTTAAAGCTACTCGATGGTAATGTTTTGCATGCAGGGTTCGCACGAGCTCAGGCATGTTTTTGAGAAGAGGACGTGACAAAACCATCCAGACCATTGAGAAAAGGATAGCAGACTTCACTTTCATACCTGTTGGTATGTGATTTTTACTTATTATCCACATAAACTGCTTGAATTTAGCATTTTCTCGTTTATCTTTTTTTCCTAGCAGTCTTCTTTACCTTTACATAACAAAAATTACACAGGTGTAAAAGGTCTAGATTATCTGCACACGTGAAAAACTGGCCGCTTCCTGCCTCCTTATTATATTTGAAAAGAATTAGCATTCTATTTTATTCTTCAATTGGCTAGTTTTGATTATGAATCCTTCACTGTGTATGGACATTCTTGTTGATGTCGTAGATATTTGCAAAAAGTTGGTAGTGATTTGAATCAGTTAGGTGCAAATTTGTTTCACCAAGGAAGTATATCTTAATGGTGCATATATTTTTACTTTGTGCATTTTTTTATGAGTGGCCGAAGCTGAATGTTTTGTCGTTTCTATATGGCTGATGGTGTTGTATCCGCATAGAGAACATGAGGATACTAGGCATTGTTAATGTTACATTCCTGTTAATTCAGTAGACTCTAAAGTTGGGCGATTAATTCCAGTATGTTATATTGAAAATTTCTGAAAAGATGACATCTGAGAATATTCTTGGTGCAAGAAGTGAAATGTATGGAAGGCTTGTATATCTCTTTTATTCTCGACTCTGTTGAGCTCCAGATGATGCGCATAATGGACTTGGTATAGAGCTGCATCATCTTTGCCTTTGCAAGGAAAGCTGGTTGCTTTTCTAATTCTTAGATGCATTCAATATTAGTTGGACTTATATGATCTACATATTATAAAGAGGTAGTTTCGTATGCTGTTGTGGAAACTAATTTCAAGACTTATGTTTTCTGGCGGCTTAATTGGTGGTAAAGTCCACTTTGTTTAGATTCTCATTAAAGACTGAATTCCAAAAAGTTTTCATGCTCTCTGGTTATTACCATGACTGCATGTTGAAGTTATTTTCTGTGCAGTTAGGTTAACAAAACATCGTTTGTCTGGTATTTGTGAGGTGAGGTATGCTGATTGGGAGGTGGTTTTTATAAGCAAGACTTGTTACTTTTGCATATTTTTGTAGCCATTCCAAATAGAATAACAGCTTTTGATTGATAACATTTTAGCAAGATGTCATTTTGGTTATCAGCACCATCATCAACTGAAATTTTTATGAACAAGGGGAGGATAGCGACATAAATTCTAGTCAAGAAGGTTTCATGTGAACAACTTTTCACAACTCTTAGAATCAGTGGTAAAGAAGTTCCAAATGAGGCTTTAATTAAAGGTATTCTTGTTATAAAGCTAGAGGATGGGGGCATACTTTATTTGTGATACTATTTAACCTTTGCAAGTTAGGGAGCAAATCTTAAATATCTTAAATCCCTAGCAGAGTCAACATACATTGTTTTGTATCTTCTTATGAAACATCTGTGATGCCTATTTTAGTATGGGCCAGGTATTTAAATGTCGGCCACCTGCATAGTGCCGACACTTGTCTTGCACGATACGTACCTCTGCATGGAGCGTATCGAGTTCTGTTGACAGCACAGAGCCCCACCCTTTTGGTCAGTTTTATAGGGTTTTGATGGATTTGGATGGTTTTAAAAGATTTTCCATGAATTTTGGATAGTTGGGTAGGTTCCTGGTTGCCTCGTCTTTTTATGGAAAAATTATGGGACAAAAGTGAAAGAAGACAAAAAAGAGGGAGCCAAAAAAGAAACAAAACAGAAGCACTTATCTTATGTCAGAGTCTGCGATGAGCCATCATCATTATCTTTGAGTGCTATGGGTATCCTCCCCCCGCCCGCTTGAGTTCAAACCACTAAAAAAATTTGATGGTGTGGACCAAGGTGGTTAGAGGAGTACAGACATATCAAGTTTGTTTTTAATTGGTCAAATCTATTTTCTTTTAAGTTGGTTGGGCAATTTAATTGTTAGGCATTGGTAGTCTTATCAAATATGTGTTTTAGTTGGGCCGAGAGAATCTAATGGATTGAGGCCGTTTTAATTTTTTTTGTGACCACAAACAGGAGAATTTGGCATCAATAGGATTAAAATATAATAAAAAAAAGAGCGGGAACTTACTCAAGCTCTTTTGAAAGTTAGCGGCATAGTCTTGGTGTCGCCAAAACTTCTCGGCATGAAGCAGAGCATATCAAAACTTGAACATCCACAGTACTGGGTATTTACTGTTTCAATATCCCAGCGGAGCGGTATGTACCAGGCGGTGGACTGTGTGCTGTATGGTACTTAAATCTATTATATGTGCTGTTTGAATGGTTTAGTATAGTATGCGTGTATGGTAATTACATTGCTAGTTTATATCTTTTGCTTCTTGATTCACTTTTCTTCTAGTCTTTTATCTTCAATTAGGTTGGCAGTCTGATGCTAACAATTTCTTGTTCACAGAACATGGAGAGGGTATTCAAATTCTTCACTATGAAGTTGGACAGAAATATGAACCTCACTTTGACTACTTCCTTGATGATTTCAATACAAAGAATGGGGGTCAGCGTATAGCTACGCTTCTCATGTATTTGTATGTGTCCTACTGCACTTGGTTCTGGATAAGTTCATATTGCACCTTTTATTGTGAAGCAATATTTGAAAGTTTGTTATATTCCTGTTGATTTTTGCTGTGTAACAGATCAGATGTTGAAGAAGGTGGTGAAACTGTGTTCCCTTCTGCCAAAGCCAACAGTAGTTCTTTATCCTGGTACAATGAACTATCTGAGTGTGGAAAGAAAGGCTTTTCTGTTAAGCCAAGGATGGGTGATGCATTGCTCTTCTGGAGCATGAGGCCTGATGCCACAGTAGATCCGTCAAGTTTGCATGGTTAGGTTTTTATTAGATATTTCGGAAAATTGTTTAGTTACATTTATCCACTTATTTTGGAGTATAATCCTTAGTTTCCAGAGGTATTTAATGAAGAGCTCGTTGGTATGAGTGTTCTTTCCTGGTGATGATTATTTCAATGGACACTTTACATCTAAGTGGAATAATTTCATTAATCAGAGTTAGTTCTTTTATCTTACCAGGTTATATCATTGAGATGCATAGTTTATTGTCTTTCATTATTTTTCAGGGGGCTGCCCTGTAATTAAAGGCAACAAATGGTCAGCTACAAAATGGATGCATATCAATGAATATAAAGTGTGATGTATCAGAATAAAGGTACAACCCTGTAACCTGTTGTTTATTGGTTACACTAGGGTAGTTTGTATGCTCACACACATTGCACACACTAGAACAACTGCATAAATACTTGCATCGATTATTTCGAAGTTAGGTGAAACATGCCAAGGTTATCTACTTATGATGCTTCAATCAGTTCAGTGTCCTCAGTTCTGGTTTTGTTTTATTGTTATAATTAGGAGGTTCAATGGATCAGTTAGTAAAGATTCAATGAGCTTAACTTTGCTTGTCAAGTTCTTCACTGATATTCACCTATTTAAATTGATACTATGCTCAAATATGCTAGTTTGAGTGCCTAATAATCTCCTCGATCAATTTTTTCTTGTGTTTGTATTCTATTATATAATCTGCAAATTAGTTTGCCTTTTCGGTAGAAGGCTCTACATTCCAGGCATCATTCGTTTGTTTTGTTGATAACTATCGCTTTATCCGAAAGGAACTCAAAGATACCATTGAGATAGCTTGTGAGAAATTGGGTCGCCATGCTTTGTCTGCGAGGTAACATGTGCTCTAGGCTATTTCTGGTTTGAAGCATGGGAAGATTGAAGCACACTCATAACAGGATTGAGAAATACAAAGTGGTTTGGTCACTACTTGACAACCTGCTCCGGATGCAAAGAGATTCATTAATAACAAAGTAGGCTGATTACAAGGGAAGACAAATGTCTCTTGTCTATCTATTTGTTTGAGTTTCTTCCTTCATAAGCTTTTCAGAAAAATATGTTTTGTAGGATTTTTTTTAAATTCCCTGGGTAACTGCCACTGGATGCTACAAGCCCTCTTGGAAGTCTATAAGCTTTCGTCTTTGCTCCTTGCATAATAATATGGAATCTCTCTGTGTGCATCTGAAGTGCTTGAGCAGCTGATTCTTGTCTGATAGGTTAACCCTGCCAACTTATGAGTGTGTATCTCTGGATATTTGTCAGGATATGATAGGCCTTCTCTTAATAGAATGCTTTAGTGGATGTTGTACTATGAGGAATAATAAATAGCTTTTGATTAAACTTACTTGGAGTATGCACTACACTGATAGAGCTTAGCTTGAATTTGTTGATTAGATTCAAGCTACATGGAAAAGTAAAGCTCTGGTTGAGAATGTGCTTTCAATAGTTTAGACTGTTTGTAAGGCAATTAATTGGTTGCTCAAAAGAATGTGGGTAAAAGATAAAATGAGTGTGTGCATCGATCCCATCACTAATCTTTAGACTTATCCCTTTCAATCTGTGTGTGTAATAAATTTTCTAGTTATGTCCATGTACTGTTTGTGTATGGATTTCCTGCCCTTCTGCTTGAATGAAAACTTATCGTTTTATTTCACAGTTGATGTTTAGGACCCATCTCATCTTTCATTTGTAATTTCTATTTTTTGTTTATGGTATTTTACTTCCTTGACAGGTTTGAGTGACCACTGATGTCGAGGCTTATATGATAGAGCAACTTCCTATGGATGCTTCCATGAGGGAGATTCTTTCTTCGCGACCTGTCGGGTTAACGAGGCTCGGGAGAAGATCTCATCAGCCGTTTTAGGTGGAATAATAGGAGGTTTTCTTGATGCCCTCTGGACGAGATCCCGGTGGAGATATAGTAATAGGATGATTGGTTGTTGATATTTTGAACTCTCTTTGATAATCACTGTAAGACAGAGAACTGACATAGTAAAAAATAGCATTAGTAAAGATTACTGATATTTTTCACTCGCTTTCCTTGCTTTGGCTTTTGATTCCTGCATTCTTTTAGCTTAGAAATGTTCAGATGGTTTGCAATCAATATTATAAGCACCCACGGCAGCAGACATCATCTTTGATTTGGGATCGCATGTTTTGAGAAAGCAAAGACTACTCGATCTGGTTGGATCAAGACAATGGCTGCTCTCCTTGGATAGCAGGCTTTCCACATGACTTTTAAAATGAAGGAACTTGTTCCAATTGTTTTGCTGTTAATCAGCTGTAATCATATAGGGCTAGTAGAAAGTGCTATAAAAGTGTCTAAGATATTTATGTTGTAAACATCCATGGTGCTATGCACTCGAAAGAGGGTGGTTATCATCACAAGCATAAAAAGAAATTGATTTGGAACCGAAGGAGTTCCTTAATTGCAAATGAGTATAACAATTCTCAACATTCTCATCAAATGTATGCAGTATAAGATTGTACTTTGATGTGATGACAATTTTCAAAGATATAGAGTCCATCCAATACATCTCTGGTGCTCACGGATCGAACCAATTCAATAAGAATAATAGATTAGTTATTAAATTTGAAATTTTAAAATTTTTACTATTTAAATTTTGAAATTAAATTTTTAAAAATTCAAATTTGAAATTTTTATAATTTTAAAATTTGAAATTTGAAATTTTGAAATTTTGAAATTTTTACGATTTGAAATTTATACGATTTGAATTTTGAAATTTTTACTATTTAAAATTTGAAATACACAAAGCTTCTTTTGGCCATTCTAATTGCCGGATTGAGTCCAAACAAAGAACCCCGTTACCTTTCTCCAAAAATAATAAACAAAAATAATTAAAAATAAACAAAACCAATAAAAGAAAACAAAACTAAATAAAAATTAAACAAAACTGAAAAGATAAAAAAAAACTCGAAGGGGGGGATTAATGGGGAGGGGTTAACATGAAAGAGTGTTGATTTGTGTACATGCTGATGTGGTATGTGCATCACATGCCCTAATCGGTAGTAGAATATTCTTTCATGTAGTCCATCGGTAGACCATTACTAATGGAGTAGATCAATGAATCGGTATCTCACGTCTGATTGAATTATTCATCTAGTCCATTAGTATCTCACTATCGATGAACTCTATCAACCAATCACTACCTCACTACTAGTACAATTCAATCGGTCGTGAGTTGCCGATTCATTGATTTAGACCGGTGGACTAGATGAAGAGTCCACTACCGATGCCACCTGTCCATCTATGTAGAAAACATTATTCAACATGAAATTATAAGGGGATAATGGGGGGCGTTTTATCCGCACCACATGAAGGACTACCCATACAACATATCATCATACCAATAATACCCTAAGATGAAAAGTCTCAACTGCCCCTCTCTCATGTAGAGATGCTACTGTCCAAATGCCATCTGAATCGGTTTACCAATATCGATCCTTTGCATTTCTATCGGTATTGGTGAACCGATTCGGATGCGAATGAAGGATGCCCGCTGAGGAAGAGTAGGCACGCGATGGCGACGTTGACGTCTTCCCACGGCGTCCCTGCCTTCGACCTTGAAGCGGCGTTGATAGCGTTCGACGATTCCAAGTTGGGTGTCCATGGCCTCGTTGTAGCCGCCGTCATTGACGCCTTCCTCCACCAAGGCTTCTTCCAGGTCGTCAACCACGGGGCCCTCGTCTCGTCCGTGCTCTCCGTCGTCAGATCCGTCCACGACCTCCCCCTGCCGTCCGATCCCAGCACTACTCTGGATATTTCGTCGGTGGAGTTGCCTATTCCTCCAACATCGACCTCTTTTGCTCCAACGCCGACAGCTGGCGCGACATCCACGAGATCATCACTGGCCCGAGGCCACCCGACAACCTCCTCTACCCCGCATCCTCCCCCCCACCCCTCTCCACTGCCCGTCGTGCCGGGCCGCCCTCTTCTGCAGCCCCCGATGCCTATCCTCCTCCTCCTCCTCTCATTCCAGGTCCCCCTGGCTCTGCCGAGCCCTGTCCAGCCTCCCCCCTCTAGACACCGACCTCCTCTCCCAGGCTCGCTTCCTCATTCACGCCTATAGCCTCGGTTTGGATAACTTCCTCTGCCTACTCTCCCTACAAGGCTCCCCCCTCCTCCGCCCACCCCTTTCTCCCCATAGCTCACCACCACCCTTTTAGCGCGGACCTCGTAAGAGGAGGAAGTCTCCAGCTTTTAATCGGTGGCATGATACCGACAGAAGCAGAAAGTCAACGATATATAAGTACCGAAATATAGTCAAAACAATCGGTATCAAAATATTGATGGAAAACAATAGAAACTGTATCAAACTACCGAATGCAAACCGATCCATAAAACGGTACATAAGTACCGAAACATAATCATAAACATCGGTATATAAATACCGATTAACCATAAAAGAAACCGGCATTAGACTACCGACATTCGAATACCGTCGGTATAAGACTTCTGATGCATATAAAATTGGATCGGAAGTAAACACCCGAACTTAAATCAAAGCAACCGGGATTACACTACCGCTTCGCAAGAAAAACAGAGAAGTGTTTCGTGCTCCACTCGCTAGAGAACAGCTTCACGCTCCACTCGCCACCATCGCTCATCGGTCAGAGGGGCGAAGGTCGCCGGTTGGAGGCGCAAAGGGAAGGACGCCCGCTGATGGCCGGTCGGATGCGAAGTTCGTCGAGTTGCTATTGTCGGTTGCCAACCTAGAGCCGTCCGATGGAGAGAAGGCGTGTGATAAGACGTGAAAAGTGCACAATTACCCCTTTTAACTAGGTCTTGTTAGTCTCTGAGCAATGCTATTTTGATTGTCTTTTCCCCATTTCAGGCTTAAGGACCCTCAACGAAGATTAGATCAAGTTTGGTGCTAAAACGAACCAATAAAGAACCTGCTAGGAGCAAAAGAGCAAAGGAGCAAAGATGGACCATCTTTGACATCAAAAATGTACCTGCTCAGGAAGAACCAGATGATGTGCTATATATGGTTGGAAAGCTCTTGAAGTCTAGATTTCAGAACTTTTTACGGTTCATGATTTGGAGTTTCCTAGAGGAAGATATACTATTTTTAGTACAGAGGTGCAGAAGAAGCAGTTACGGAAAACCAGATCGATCTCATCCCAAAGGAGATCGATCTCCTTGGGCGCTGCGGGAAAAATAAAAGGAAACTGACTAATCCGAGTTAGGGTTTGTCTTAGGCTATAAATAGCCTTCTTTGGGGGTGTTTTGGCAGCCTTCCATGGCCGAATTTTCGTCATCTCTTAGGGTTTCTCTTAGTTTCTTTTCCACAAATTAGGTTAGATCTTTGGTGGAAGATCCATGGGTGGAGCGCGGTGACAACCTTCATCGACGGATCGTTTCTTCAAGATGAGTAGCTAAATCTTTATTCTAGGAAATTCTATGATGTAATAGGAAGTTTATTTCGGTTTTCCTATGGATCAGAGCATGTATTTTATGATGGTTTAATGGATAGAATTCGGATTTTATATATCTATTGGTAATATTTCTTATGGTGAATGTATTGTTTGTTCTTTGTGTCCTAAATTTGGTCCGTCTTATCTCTGTTTTTCCGTGGGTATGCAGCGGTATTTTGTGAAAACTTAAAACATAAAAGTCGTAGATCTCTTCCTTAGCTTTCCACCGAATCTTGAATCACCTTGTTTTGAGTTCGGATGTGAAAGTTATGCTGAGATTACGATCGCTGGTTTTGAGCATTGCATGTTAGAGGCTAGGATTAGGACTTGTTCAAGATGCTTTCATGCTAGAACCATGTTAGATCTTTGGATTGGATTCTAAACCCTAGATTATGATTGTAGGAGTGCTAGAACCACTACCTTAATGCTAGAACTATTAAGACCTATGATTATAAGCTACAATTCGTTCTTTATCTTTATTGATTAGGCGATCTCAAAGTGCTAGAACCACTTTGATTATTCTCATACCAATTATCCGCTAATTTGATCTTCGTTCTGATGAAGACTTCTTACGAATCTTTGTTGCGCGGTAGGGGTTCTAGCCATTCACCTATCGACTTGTTAAAACCATTAACACCTTTTGAATTGCTTTTATCCTAGGAAGACCTAGTTAGTTCTTTATTACTGATTAGAATTCTCTTGGCCATTTATCCTATTTTTATTCAGTTGAGTTTAATCTGATTTAAGAGTAGTTTAAAAACCAAAAAGCATTTCCTTTATCAATCTTTTGATTTAGAACTATACGAGGTAATTATACTTAACACTTCTTTTCCCTGTGGACCGACTCGGACTCATTGCTATCTACCCATAAAGTAGTTAGTTAGTAGTTTGATTATAAATTTCTAATTTTGGCGTCCTTGTTAAGGTAACGACACTTTTCAAGGCGTGTCAAAATTTTGGCGCCGTTGAAAGGGTAGTTTGGGTAGATTTGTGACGTGGCTAGAGTAGTGGGGATTGTAGGTCGGGTGCCTCTATCTACACCGCGGAAATGTCTAAGAACACCGCTGTTTTTTTGTTTTCCCTAAACTACCATCATTCACACTTTCGATTTTTAAAATCCGAACACTAAGTCGACTTTTAAAAACCGAACATTAACTACATGTTCGACTTTTTATATCCGAACAGAAACCAAAAGTTTGATTTTTTAAAGCCGAACACTGCCTTCATTATTAAAAACTAAAAGATTCGGTTTTTAAAAACTGAAAAAAAACACAGTAATTCGGTTTTTAAAAACCGAACTGCTCCGACGGGAGAGAGAGAGAGGGGGGGGCGAGATAGAGGGAGAAAGAGAGGGGGAAAGAGGTGAGGGCTTCGGGAGGTTGCATGCAAGCTAAATTTAGCCGTCCTGAGAGATCCATGAGGGAGATCGGCGAGAGAGAGATGAGAGAGAGAGAGAGAGAGAGAGGAGAGAGGGCGGTGGCTTCGGACATGGTGTTCAGCGACAGAGAGCAGGCCGGTGGGGGCGACGTCGGGGTTGTAGGCCGGCGACGGGCAAGGCCAGTGGGAGAGAGAGAGAGGGTGATCGGGGAGAGAGAGAGGGGGAGGGAGGGAGGGAGGTTGAAGACAAGGGTAGTTTAGGAAATAAAAAAAATGGATGGTGTCCCTAGTGATTAGGACGGTATAGATAGAGGCACCTAGGTCGGATGCAGTGTAAGAGTAAAATGGCGTGCGGGTCGCATTTCTTGGGCGTTGATAGACCCCCGGATAATGGTGGTGGAAGGGGAGGCGGTGTCAGTGGGGGTTGGAGTAGCAATTTGTTTGCTTACCTCCAGAGGGAGAGATTGAAGCGAGAGAGTCAGCAATGGCGGATCGCTACTTTCCGAACGAGATGCCGGATTTCGTGGAGGAGAGCGAGGAGGCCGCTGCCTCCGCCGGTTCCTCTCTCATGAAGCTCCTCTCGCTTCCCTATCCCAAGACCTCTCAACTCCTCTTGCGTGCAGCTCTCGATCTCAAGGATAAGGTTGCTCATAAAACCTTTAACCCCGTTTCCTTGTTTGGGTTGATGAAGTCTGAAGTTATGAGTCACCAATTATTCGAAACTCTTTAATCGACCGGAAGAAGTGAATTTAAATCATTTTGGTTGATTGGCATTCTTTGTTAAATAGCATAAAAGCAGCTAATTGATGATTTTTCGGTGGGTTTTGATTTATTTTTGGTTGTTAAAGTTGGCCCGTTTACATGGATTGGTTCCTTCTCGTTAGTAAAAAGAAGAAGCTTTGCCGGAAGACATAGGCATACCAATGAAGTAATGTTTGTGTAGAAGGCTGTTATTGTTCTGTGTTCGATTACTGGGAGCTTTTTGGTTTAGCCGTCGGATATGATCTTGATATTTAGGATTGTATTGTCTTTGTATGCGTTTCAATGCTGCGTGCGTTTGATTCTATTCCGGTAGAATTTTGATATTCCCAATCAAGCCGGTCTTAGTTGAGTTTTCTAGTGCCCTTTGAGAGCTAGACATCTCTACAAATATGTTCTTCGTGAACACAATGTAAAAAAAAACGCGAAACTGTTAAAATTAAACATTAAAACTCAAGTTAGGTGCCTATTCCCATAATAGTTGGGAGTTGCTGGAGGCCAGTTTGTTGTTGCTGTGAGTTATCATGATAATTTAGAAGTTACAAGACGCAAATCTTTGTGACATTAAATGCTATTCTTCTTGCTTGGATTATGCTTATCACATTCCTTATTCCAGGTTGTGAAGGAGACATGGGTTCAGCGTGGGCAGCGGGTTACAGACTACACGCTTTACACAGGTGCGCTTGGAACAGCATTTTTGCTCCTCAAGGCATACCAGCTGACCAACAGCCATAGCGATCTCAGACTTTGCAAGGAGATCATTAATGCTTGTGACTTTGCTTCACGGGGTTCAAAGTAAGCTTAGCACATCGTCACTTTATTGGTTCGTGTTAGGATTGTTATTAATAGCGAGTGTTGGATCAGGCAGGTAACGTTCATATGTGATTGTGGTGGTGTTCTTGCTATTGGTTCTGTGGCAGCAAACCACTCTGGAGATGAGCTGATGCTCAACCATCACCTAAACTCATTTAAAGAGGTAAAACTGTTAGATTTGCTTAACCATTACTTAAGCCGGCTTAAAAAGTTAAAATTGTGTAAAAATGCTAATTTTTGGCTAGCACTCTCAAAGTTGAACCCTTGTTGATATAAGTTCAGATAATTAGTAGGTTAAAAGTATGTTATTGGAATGTGAAATGTCTCCAATCATCCTTATGAGCATGGATTTTTATACCGGCCTGGTAGCTTCCCGGCATAACCCCCCCCCCCCTAATCGGTATCGGGGGGTGCCGGAGTTGTGCCGGGTGATACATAGCGTATCGCTTGGTACGGACTCGATACGTACCGGATCGAAGGAGGAGCCCGGAGCAGAGGGGGAGCCGGAGCTGGAGGGGAGGGGGGAGGAGAAGAAAGGGAGGGGAGGAGAGAAACAGAGGAAGAGGGAGGAGGGGAAGAAAGAGAGGGGAGGAGAGAGAAAGAGGGAAGGAGGAGCCTGGAGCAAGCGGGAGCCGGAGGGGAGGGAGGAGGAGAAGAAAGAGGGGGGAGAGAAACAGAGGAAGAGGGGAGGAAAGAAGAGGGAGGAGAGAGCGGGAGGAAAGGAGGAACCGGGGCAGAGGGGGGAGCCGGAGCCGGAGGGGAGGACGAGGCGGAGAAGAGGAGGAGCCGGAGCCGGAGAAGAGGAGGAGCCGGAGCTGAAGGGAAGGAGGAGCTGGAGGCGGAGGGGAGGAGGGAAAGAGGAGAGAAACAGAGGAAGAGGGAGGAGGGAATAGGAGGGGAGGAGTTGGAGCCGGAGAAGAGGAGGCGATGGAGCCAGAGGGGAGAAGGAGCCGTGGCCTGGTGAAGGAAGGCTTTCACAGGAGAAGTAGGGAAGGAAAGTGAATAAAAAGAGGGCCACGTTGGAGAAAAATAGAAGGGAGGAGAGAGAGGAGAACATGCCACGTGGGAGAATAAGGAGGGAAAGAAGAGATAAAGGGAAGAGAGAGAGGAGAAGTGGCAGGTGGATTGGCGGTTCGGCATGGGGTGGGGGATAACGAGGGAAAGGAGAGAGAAGGGTCAGCAAGTCAGAAAGGGAGTGTGAGCGCCGACTTATTTATCATTAGTTTTTATTTATCAATGATAAGCCTCATATGGTCTGTTATTTACTATTATTATTATCTAATGATGGTAACTAGTAACAATTTTTTAATTTAATAATAATTGTTTTTAGTATTATTTTTTAATTTAATAATGGTAACTTGTTGATAATTAAATGTATCATATGAAATTTTAAAATTTTATGTTAGCAATCATTTTAGTTATTATATTACGTTATGATGCTATTTAGTTTTTTATTACTTATTCATTTTAATTTTTACGTTAATTGCTGATGTTATTTTCTCTGTTAATTACTTACGATAATTTTCATATGAAGTGATAAATGTTGTATTTTACATCAAAATTAATTCAAATCAGAAAACTAGTATTTAACATATATTAAAATTTAACAAATTATTTTGAAATCCATTATAATAAAGAATATAGGAACCTTTAAAAATTTTGAAAAATGAAAATAACTAAAAATTTTACAGAAAATTAAAAAATGATTTTATAAAATTTAAAAAAATTGTAGAATTATTTTGAAAATTCATAAAAAAATTAAAATATGTAGAATATTTTTAAAAATTGTTAGGAAAATTTAAAAAATTGAAAAATTGTTAAAAAAAGTTTTGAAAATTTTCATGAATTTCATGTTTGCTATCCTGATATCAAGCAGCAATACCAAGCACATCAGATTGAAGTTGTGACTATACAAGCTTCTGAGACTCATAGATTTCAAGCGCGATGCTGCAAAGTAGCAGTCACTCATTAGAGAGTTTGAAGTCTATTATTTTCCTTATATGATTTTCTCTTAGTATATGCATCACTTAAGTTCTAATAGAAACATTTATCTTAGTCCACTGAAGGACAGATTATGGTTAGTCTGAGAAAGAGCTTGGTGTGTGCTCATATGAGAGATGTATTGAACTGTTGATTATATGTCATGTATTGTATTATACTATTTTGGTATGCTTTCACTCTATCATGGTATAAGAGATTACATTTGGCCAATTAGAAATGTTGAATACAAGTGAATTTCACACATCTGGACCAGCACGGCGGTGTGCCGGTCCGGCGCGCCCCATGCCGGCGGCGCGTACCGTGCCGGTAGGTTGTCGGCATGGCGCGTGCCACCGGCATGGCAATCCATGCTTCTGAGTAGGGTTTCATGTTCAACGTGGAGATTTGATGAGAAAAATGGAGGTTGGAGATTTGATGAGAAAGAGGGAGGTGGAGATTTGATGAGAAAAAGGGAGGTGGAGATTTGATGAGAAAAAGGGAGGTTGGGGTAGAACGAGCTACTTAGTGTGAGATTTTGGATGGCTCTTCGACACAAAGTGTTTTTCTTTGCAGACCATTTTGTGTTATTTTTTTACCCTTGTAGGGTTAGGCGACCTACGTGCAGTCAACATCTGTGTTTGTCACCTATCTGCCATATTGTCTGTGACTTTTCACTTTCTCCGAACTTTGATCTTAGCTCTGTAATAAGTTGTCGTCATTTTATGCACCTTTTTGTCAACCTTAGCAATAAAGTTACCAATATACTTCTGGATCATGTTAACCGGGTATGACTGGTCACTTAGCTCTTGTTTGTTGGACATGTGAGGACACTCATCTCTGCTAGCTGCATGCCAGGTCAAAAAATGTGAAATTTAAGTGCCTATTAATACACTACTTTGGAGTTACTATATTCTTGAAGAATAAAATTTCTTACTGGTCACACCTTGTGCTATTTGGTGAATTTTTGAGTATTGAGGCATTCACAACTGACTTCTCATAAGGAAGCCTTTTTCAAAGTCATCAAACCGACAGCATCAAAGATCATGTGATCATTGCAGATGATGCCATTGCTCCTAATTTTTTGTGACAAGATGATTCCTTTGACCAAATTCTAATGTCCTTGTCACTCATTACTTAATATTTGATCCTTTCATGTTCATTTTCATTTTGCTGCAGCTTACAGCTGCTTTTCCATCATTTTTCTGTTTCTCCATCAGCTTACAGCACAAGGAGTAATTTGACAGTCTTTGTTTTTGTACAGATCAAATTGTCACCTGGAATTCCTAATGAACTTTTGTATGGGAGAGCTGGGTACTTATGGGCATGTTCATTTTTGAACAAGCACCTTGGGAAGTGGACGATCCCTTTGAGCCACACAGTGAGTCACTCTTCCATTTTTCTGCGAATTTCAATTCCTGATATTGATGCGATATCCTAGTCCAGAAGGCCCAGAATCATATATTATATGTACATGAATGGTCATTGTAGGATCCAATAGTGAAGGCAATTATTGCAGATGGAAGAAGATTATCAACCAAAAGTGGCAGCCCCTGTCCATTAATGTACGAGTGGCATGGAACAAGGTATTGGGGAGCCGCCCATGGTCTTGCAGGTATCATGCATGTTCTAATGGAAATGCCTTTAAGTACACAAGAAAAGGAGTATGTCAAAGGCACCCTCCGGTACATGATTCAAAATTGCTTCCCTAGTGGGAATTACCCGTCGAGTGAGGGGAAGGACACTGATCGACTTGTGCATTGGTGCCATGGTGCATCCGGCATTGTTCTCACTCTCGCTAAAGCTGCTCAGGTGATTGCTTCAACTTTCAGCAGTTTTTCTGTTTTGTCCCTTCCCCCCTATATATAATTATCGTTTTCGCTTACTATAACCCCATTGTATCAGGTGTTCGAAGAAGAGGAGTTTTTGCATGCAGCAGTGGAAGCAGCCGAGGTGGTGTGGAACCGTGGGCTTTTGAAGCGTGTTGGAATCTGCCATGGTGTGAGTGGGAATGCATACGTATTCCTGTCGCTGTACAGGCTGACCGGCAAGGTGCAGTACCTTTACCGGGCTAAGGCATTTTCCTGCTTTCTTCTAGACCGAGCAAACCAGCTGATTGCTGCTGGGGAGATGCACAGCGGCGATCGACCATACTCTCTGTTTGAAGGTCTGGCTGGCATGGCCCATCTCTTTCTCGACATGGTCAACCCGTCTGAATCAAGGTTCCCGGGGTATGAACTGTGAATCATGTCCACTTTTGATACTTGTACGAAGCCTTTGCATGGTTCTCGAGTTACGCCGCCAGCGTGTGTATATGAGGAGTGTATGTTAGGAGTACTATATGGGAGTGCTACTTCTTATGTCGCTTTTAACTTCATGTTATACGTGCTAGTTGCCGTATTGGTTATCATTTTCTGCCTAATAGGTTAAGAGTGCTAGTTCACATTAGTTCTTGTTAGACTTAGACCGAGACAGCTCATCAGTTCAACAAACACGCTTAATGTCATTATTTTTCTTTTCAAAGGACTAAACTAACAAAAAGAAAATTTAGAATTTTCAAAATATCCAAGTTTGTGTTGTAAATAATTGGGAAAACGCTTTAGCGAAAGAAAAAGAGGACATTATTCGGATATCTTCATTACTCCCCCTAATGAAGATGTAAAATAAACTTAAGTGCTTAGATCTTTGAGACGACGTAAACCGATCTCATGTACTAGCTTTCTGAATGTTGTCGTCAGTAATGTATTTGTAAATAAATCAGTCAAGTTGTCATTAGAGCGTATCTACTGGACATTAATATCATCGTTCTTCTAGAGCTCATGCGTGTAGAAGAACTTTGGAGATATATGCTTACTTTTATCGCCTTTGATATATCTGTTTCTGATTTGAGCGATACAAGCTGCATTATCTTCATATAATATCGTCGAGATATTCCTGATTGAAAATAATCCACAATTGACTTGAATATATAGTATCATACTTCTTAACTAGATACACTCTCGACTTGCTTCATGAATAGCAAGTATCTCAGCATGATTTGAAGAGGTGGTGGTTAGTGTTTGCTTCATAAATCATCAAAATATAGCAGTATTATCATAGAGAAAGATATATCCGGTTTGTGATTTGGCCTTATGTGGATCAGAAAGATAACCAACTTCTGCATAGCCAACTAACTATGGCCTCGAATCATTTGAAAAAAATAGTCTGAGATCTGTAGTGCCATGAAGATAGCGCAATATGTGTTTGATCCTATTCCAGTGCCTTCGAATCCGTGCAGAATTAAATCCTGCTAATAAATTGATTGCAAATGCTATATCAGGCAGTGTGCAATTTGCAAGATACATGAGAGCTCCAATTACACTAAGATATGGTACTTCAAAATCAAGAAGCTCTTCACCATCTTCTTGAGGGCGAAAAGGATCTTTCTTAACATCAAGAGATCGGACAATTATTGGAGAGCTCAATGGATGAGTTTTGTCCATATAGAATTGCCTCAAAACTTTTTCTGTATATGTTGTTTGGTGAACCAATATTTCACTTGGAAGGTGTTCAATCTCCAGGCCGAGACAAAATCTTGTCCTTTCAAGATCTTTCATTTCAAATTCCTTATTTAGATAGCAAGATGCCTTTATGAGCTCTTATAGAGTCCGAATTAGATTCAGGTCATTTACATAAACTGCAATAATAGCGAATCCAGAGTTACTTTCTTGATGAATATACATATACAAACTGAGTTATTCATATATCCTTCTTTTAGAAGATACTCACTGAGCCAATTGTACCACATCCGGCCATATTGCTTTAACCCATATAAACATCTTTGAAGTTTAATAGAATACACATTTCGAGATTTATTTGCTTCATGCAATTTAAGTCCTTCAAGGACTTTTATATAAATGTCACTATCTAGTGACCTATATAGGTATGCTATGACTACGTCCATTAGATGCATTTGCAATCTTTCTGAGACTGCTAAACCAATTAAAAATCGAAAGGTTATTGCATCCATTACAGAAGAGTATGTTTCCTCGTAGTCTATATTATAATTCTGCAAGAAACCTTGTGACACAAGTAGTGCCTTATACCGCACTATTTCATCTTTCTTATTTCGCTTATGCACAAATCATATTTCTGTGAGAAAGCTTGTGCCACAAGTAGTGTGAGGACTCGTTCCTCAAACCTGACTCGACCGTGTGCGTCGAGGGTTGTTTCACACTCGCGTTGAGCACACACTGCCTTGGATTGATACATGTGGTTAATTAGATCCTTTTAGGCGTCCCTGATCAGTAGATCGGAGCTCGATCAGGATAGATCGAGACGAATGGTCGAGATAAAATCTCAGCTTTAGTATAAAACCCATTTTTTTTCCTTTTCTCTCTCTCCCTTTCTCTCTTACCCGCGCGGTAGCTTTCCCCTTCTCTTGCCTCACTTGCAATCCAGCCGGCTTCTCCCTCAACTCCGGAGCTTCTCTGTCATCATCACCGACCACCACTCCTCCCCGAGCTCCACATGACCTCTCTCTAGTTCCCTAGCTTCCTCTACCCTCAGATTCGACCCTCTCTCCTCCGTTTCCTCTCTCTCAAGCTCTCCGGCAGCCCTCTTCCTCGCCGATCGGCGAGCTCCGCCGGCCATCTCGGGTCGTTCCTTCGCCGCCGTCAACGTTCAACAGCTAGAACAACTGAAGGTCCAAGAGGGGGGTGAATTGGACTCTTTTCGAAAAGCTAGATTAATGGAAAAATCAGGTAGGAGAGAACTAACACCTTAAATGCTTGTAGATGAAATGAAACTAAAGCAAAATAGCATTGAAGAATAATATCAATGAAGGTTAGAGAGATGACACCGATTTTATAGTGGTTCGACCCAACTCTTGGTCTACGTCCACTTTTCTCAAGGCTCCCCCTGAGGTTCCACTACTTGCAAATCGTTTACAAGCTTTTCCTCCAAGTTTTTCGGTGCTTGGTGACCTTATAATCACAACCACTTGCTGTTGGATAACTCTCAAAGTACCTCTTCACACTTGAAGAAGGTTTAGGGGTTTTTACATTTTGATACCCTGTAATTTAGTGTAATGACAGTTTACTACCCTACAGTTTTAAAAATTTTGTTTACTACCTTACATTTTATGTAACGGTGCGATTTAGGGCCTACCCCTAGACGGCGTTATCTCTCTTGACGGAAAACCTCTCACGTGTCAAGCATTTTGCATTTTGCATTTTGATACCCTGTAGTTTAGTCTAATGACAGTTTAGTAGCCTATAGTTTTAAAAATAGTTCTCTCTCTCTCTCTCTCTCCTCATCACATGCCGCCACGTGTAAACACCGTACACGTGAGCGGTTTTCAATGAATGAGAACTAACGCCGTCTGATGAGAGGGTACTAAATCGACCTATATTGAAATGTGAGGTACTAAAGTTACATTTCCTAACTAGAGGGTAGCAGATTGTAAATGTGAGGACCCGTACCTCTAACCCGGCTCGACCGCGTCGGTCGAGGGCCGATCCCTTCCTTGGGTTGTTCTCGCGTCGAGTGCGATCGGCTGATCGCATGGCCTCTTTGCAACCCCAGGGGCGATTTGGTCAAATTGCGCCCTGTCGGGTGATTTCACATGCGCGTAACGCACACACGGCCTTGTAATGATGTATGTGTTTGAGTAGACCCATAGGGGTGATCTAGATCTGAGGATCGGGGCTTGATCTAGTAGATCTAGATCTGAACGGGCGAGATCCATTTGATGAGGATCGAAGGGCCTTGGACTTAAGTAACCATTAGTTAAAACCTAACCCCCGTTCTCTCTCTCATTAGGGCATTACTTCACCCGATAGAGAGAGAAAGAGAGAGGGAGACGGCGCTGATAGGAAGCGGCGGCGGACGGCTGAGGAGAGAGAGAGAGGCGGCGTTCATGGAGACGGCGGAGAGCTTGGCGAGCCGGCGACCACGACTGGAGGCGACCCACGGCCGGAGTAGAGGAGCAGCGGCGACGTGCGAGCAACGGAGACCTCGAGCGCGGGGGCGACGCACGGTCGGAGAAGAGGAAGGAGAAGGCGAGCTCGACGCTAGAGGTAGGGTTCTGATCTAATCTCTTGATTAGGCTCTACTATACTAGAATAGGGTTGGCTTGATGCATTTTTTTCCTTCTCTCATTGCTGCCATGCTATGCGATGCTTTGTTTTTCCACCTTGCTGCTATGCTCTGTTCTCGTAGCTAAGGGATATATTTGGTGGCTTGCTGAGTCGAGATTGCTTCCCCTTCCTCCGTTATGGGGGATTGCTTTCTCTTGACCTTGTTTCCTCTTCATTTCCCTTGCTGCCGTGGATGGGTTGCGATGTCTGCGTTTGTTTGGATTTGGACGAGTTTTCTTCTCCTCTGAGTTTCCTTTCTTTCCTCTGTTCCAATTTCCTTTGCTTCTCTTGGGGTTAGCTTGGTTGTGCTGGCATTAGTTAGGCACCCGAGGCTTGCTGGACTTTCTTCCTTTTGGAGCTGGCTAGCTCATAGTAAGCACATGGGGTGCTTGTTGATCTGCTTCCTGGTTGGAGGATTGTTGAGAAGTTGGGGCTTGCTGGCTGTGTTTACTTGCTAAGCTTATTAGCCTCGTGTTTGGGTGCTGTACCTCTGTAGTGCAGTGATCTTGGTAGAGCTTGTGGTGGTTGTTCGGTCAATGTGATTGAGTCTTAACCTTCCTCTGATTGTCGGGATCAGTGCCTAGCTGCTGGTAGCTCGGCTGAGGTCGAGGCTTGGTTCTGGACTGGGAAAATCCTTAGCTTCTTTTCTCTTGACGCTCCTTTCACTATAGATGAGATCTATGCTCGCATGTCCTGTAGGGCTGGCAGAGGTTTTCGTTTAACTAGTTAGATATGGGGTATACCTGCAACGGGGTAGCTGGTTTGCTGGTTCCTCTATTGTGATTGATCTTTGGATTCCTGACTTCCCTGTTAAGCTCGTGGCTTCTAACTTGTGTTCCTTTCTCTTCGTTACGGTAGTAGCCTGGATCTTTGGATGTCGATGGATTCCTGATGAGATTTCTTCTCTTTCGTGTCTTAGTTCTTCTCCCTAGCTCTCTAGCCCAATTGATCTTAGGTTATGTCATATAGTTGTTTGTTGAAATGCTAGGTTGTCGTTTAATTATGGCTATAGTTCCAGTGATTATGGTATATGTAAGTCGATCGGTCAATTGCAAATTAGAGTAGCATGTTCCTTCCTCTGATCAATTCCTGTGAATTAACGCCTCACAATTCTTATGATATCCTGTTAACTATCCATTGTGTACTCTTACATTATATTCATGCCCTTGGGAATGTGTAGATTTATTGGGACGAAGGTGTGCCCTTGTTTATCGAACGATATGATACTCAGTTTGGATGTATGGATGTTATGATTGGTTTATATTTTTATATAGTTCTGCAATGCTAAGCCTACTCTTTATCTATATTATATCACGTTGGACAATTGATTGATGATTGGGCATGTAGAGACACTCAGGCCTAGTTGTTTGAATAGGCTCATGCATGATGCTTGCATTAGAAGCATTAAGGCTAGGTGCAGGCGATGGGTTCGATCGCCGATCCGAGGATCTCGGGTAGCTCGGATCTAGCTCTAGGACCGGGGTTTGGGGTAGTTGAGGATTAGGACATGATTGTCATCGAATGATCATAATTGATATCATTTGAGGTTATTGTTATAGTCGACCATGTTGGATATTATTGTATTTGAGGTGTAGAGGTCGTGTCGGTCTCCAAGTCCAAGTGCTAAGGATGGTTGTCGATGCTTTCCCTGACATGTGTGTCCCCGCGAGAGATGGTATGACTGGGCAGGGTGGTACCTGGACAGGAGCCCGCAGTCTTTGTTTCCTCTCGTTTGTTCTTGGGTAGGGTGATCCTGCATGGTACCGTTCCCCTGTTGGTACTTAGGTTGATCTTGGTAACATGTTCAAGAGAGAGGTTCATGACGGGAGCCCTTGGAACATCGATAGGGTTATGAGACCCTTGGCATACCTTAGGCTTAGACGGAGAACGACACAGTTGCAGTTTCCCTTACTTTCTGTGCGACGTAGAGTAGAACCCTACTGGGCATTGTTGCTCACCCTACCTGGGCTGCATTGGCGATGCAGGTCGATGCAGTTTCTTCTTTCAGGTGTTCCTTTAGAAGATGGCGCGGTATTCCGAGGTGATCGAGGACTTGGAGCTTCGAAGAGTTCTTCTACAAATAATTTACAGTCTTAATCAATGATGTACAAATTGATGTATAAATTGAGGTATAACTTGATGTATTCGAGGACATAAATGTATAATCATTAATTGAGTTGTATTGGAGAAGTGTTGTATTATTCTTTGATGTAGACATTTGAGAAATGTAAAACTGAGTTACTTATTGTTGTTTCTTTGTACAACTTGAACTGGTCATATTATGAAATGTACAGGTTTCTTGTGTTATAATTATAGAGGAGATTCTGTCAAAATTTTCATGAACTGGAGACCGAATTATTCATTTATATGCTTGTTGCGTCAATTGATGATGTAAATAGGTTTAGGTGGCTCACGCCTCGATCTGGATGGGTTTTCTGGGTCGGGGCGTGACAGTAAAACCTTAAAATTAGAGGGTATTAAAAGCTAATTTCTCCGAAGGTTTACAAAGGTTGTAGCTCAAAAGAGAATAAGTAGAAACTCTTGTTAAGACTTGCTCAGATGATCTCAATAATAATGATAAAAGTTCTAGCAAGTTTTACATCAGAGAACTACTTATATCTGGGCTTCAACCAGCTCAACAAGGACCTCCAACGGCTCTCTGCAACTCTCCAACGGCTAGTTTTTTATTCTGCGCGTCGCTGGCGGTCGATCCATGCATCGTCCGTCAAGTGTCACGATCGTCCGTCAAGTGTCACGATCGACCGTGACATCGACCGTCGTGTACAAAACTTCAGCCTTTGCGTCCCACGGTCGATCCACCCATCGACCGTCGTATCGTCCGTCAGTCTCTGTTGTGAAAAATGCTTCCCAGGATCGATGCTTCAATCGACCGTCGCTTCTTTACTTTTCACCAATATCCTCCACGGTTGACCGTCGCATCATCCGTGAGCCTACAACACAAAATCCAAACCTCGCGGTTGACCGGTCCATCAACCGTCGCATCGACCGCCAGGCTCTGTCACGAAAATGGCCTTGCACGGTCGATACAACGATCGACCGCGAGCCAACATTTCAATACGTCAAGTATAGTGCATTGTCCGCGATCGATCCATGGATCGATCGTCGCATCCCCACGGTCGATCCATGCATCGACCGTCAGTACATAAACTCATTAAATATTGAACTTTAGACTTTGAATGAAAGGAATAATAAATATTAAACATATATTTTATCATATAATATATGTTGACATCATCAAAACAAGGTTAGGATCAACAATCTCTCCCTTTTTGATGATGACAACCCTTTTAAATGTGATGATAAAATATTTTGGCTCCCCCTTAATCTATGCATCCATTTCTTTCAAGGAATGTGTTCTAAAGTGAATTCTTAAGATGCACACAAGTCATATATCACTAAGAGGATAAGAAAAGTTAATTTTGAGATATGATGACAAGTTAACTTAGATTATAGCATGTTCACTTCTTTTAGAAGGTGAAAATTGGCTAACATGGAATAGTTCATATAGATATTGAAGTTCAAAAATTTTGTACTAATATAACTTAACATTATCCACCCTCGTATCATGAGTAAGAAATTATCATTATCCAACAACATTTCCTTTCATTCATTCAAAAGAGTTCAACACTTGCTTTACAATACTTCCATTCAAAAAACATTTCGGAAAACTTTGGATTACAAGAGTATTTCAAACACAAGGTTTTCCAAAATACAAGAGTAGAAAAATATGAAATGTAGGGAAATTTTCAACATTCATCACAACTTTTTCTACCCCTTTGGCATCATCAAAAAGAAATAACATGGATGGGGATTTAGGATCAATCAACTGAGGGTGTGGAAGGTGGAAATTCAGTCTTGATGTAGTTAAAAATGTCTTCAAGTTGCTTTGACATCTTTGCTTGATCCACCGTGATTTGAGCTTGGGAAGACTTGTTGTCACCTTGATGCACTTTCATTCTTTCCAATCTTGCTTCAAGATCATCAAGTCTTTGAGATGTAGTGCGACGAGCATGGCTTTGGGAAGATTCTCCTTGATGTCCTTCAAGTCTAGGCTCTCCCCCTAAGTTTTCCACATCATGCTCTTCTTGATGCTCACCTTCCTCATCACTACTATCATTAGGAACATAATAGCCTAAGGCTCGCTTGGCAGAATTCATCCTTTTGAAAGTAGATTTATTGAAGGGTTGAGAGAGGGGTTTTCTTTCATCAACGGCTAAGTGAAGGGTAAGGGCTTGGAAAATATTGGTTAGAAATCCTCCAAAAGGTAGTGATTGCCTAGCCGTAAGGTTAAGCATTTCATTGATAATGATATAACCTAGGTTTAGAGGCTTCTTCCTAACCATGCAAGAAAGGACATAGGCATGAAGGGGCTTCAAATGATCATGATGTCTAAGCTTAGGAAAAAGATTTGTTCCTAGAAAGTGGGCAAGCTCCCTATAGTTTTGATGTAGGCTATTTAACTTTATATAGGATTTTTTTCAACTAAATCAGATCTAAGAGTTTCCCTTCTCCCTTGTTTATCCTTATCATGTCGTTTGAGATCATCATATGTAGTAAAGTATGCACACTCTCCTTGAATTGGTGCATTTAGCATCTCATTTAGCCATTCTACGGTAATCTTGATGTCATTTCCATAGACATAGCTACTAATGACCACATATCCTTCATCATCAATATCTTCAATCATATTACAATAGAAATATCTTACTATTTCGGGATACATAAATTGGGGTAAATCGAAGAATTTCTTCCAACCCATATCAGTGAAAAAAATTTCAACTGCATATTCCTTTCCTTTGGGCAATTGAATAGCTCTATCCGGAACCACAAATTTGTCCTTAAATTCTGGCCAAGAGTCATACCTAGTTTTGTCTAGGAAGAGATAATCATCGAAGGAAGGAGTGGAAGAAGGCATGGATGAGGACTGTCCAAGTGAACCTTTGGCTTTCTTCAACATCCTTCTCTCTTTCACTTCCTGTCGCTTGCTCTCTCCTTGCGTCGGAGCAGTCGGCGCCTGAAGTGGAGGAGGCCCGGCGTTCTTGGTGCGAGGCATGGTGTGAGGCTTTGTTAGGATTTTGTGGGGAGAGGAGAAGAGAGGGGTGCGGTCGAACCAGGGGAGATGGCGAACGTTGGAGAAGCTAGGGTACGGTCGAACCAGGGGAAATGAAGGTTTGATCGGGAGTTATAAAGGGAGATTAGAGTGATAATGACTGGAAAGCCCTCACTTATTGTCACACGATCCGTGGCTATCGACCGTGGCACACAATAGGTCTAAAAATGAAAGCCCACAATCGATCCAAAGAGTTGGCGGTCGACCATCCAGTGCGAATGTACGCACGGTCGACCGTCAGGAAGTCTGGATTGACCGTCAGTTCCAGAAAGTGAGTTTTGAAATTCAATTTAAAATCATTTTTAAATCAAAACATCACAAAACTTTGCATACACGTGTAACTAAATATTATGAGCTAAAAACAACTCTTAAATCATGAAAATTACTCAATTTACCAAAATTTAGCATTCAAGTAGGATATTGTATAAAAAGCAGATAAAGAGGTGACCATACCTTTTCTTTTTAGCTCCTTTATTTTGGACATTCCAAGCTCCCTTAGTAGATAGAGAAATCTGTCTTCACTCAAGGTTTTGGTTAGAATATTCGTAATTTGATGCTTGATGCTAACAAATTCAAGTGCTATATCTCCTTTTTGTGTGTGATCACAAAGGAAATGGTGTCAAATTTCTATGTGCTTTGTTCTAAAATGTAGGATGGAATTCTTTGATAGGCTTATGACACTTGTGTTCTCACATCTAATGGGCATTTTGCCTACATGTATGTTGTAATCTACCAATTGCATTTTCATCCAAAGTAATTGTGCACAACAACTACCCGCCGTAATGTATTCCGCTTCGGCGGTGGATAAAGCAACTGAATTTTGCTTCTTGGAGAACCAAGAAACAAGTGCATGACCAAGAAAGTGACATGTACCACTTGTGCTTTTTCTATCAAGCCTACATCCGATAAAATCCGCATCGGAGTAGCCAATTAGATCAAAAGATGATCTTCTAGGATACCACAAACCATAATTTTGGGTTCCTATTAGATATCTAAAGATTCTCTTGACCGCAACCAAATGAGATTCCTTAGGACAAGATTGATATCTAGCACAAAGGTAAACACTAAACATGATGTCCGGTCTACTAGCGGTCAAATAGAGTAAAGAACCAATCATCCCTTTATAAAGTGTTTGTTCAACGAGTTTCCCATCTTCATCCTTGTCTAATTTGAGTGTTGTACACATGGGGGTTCTATAAATTTTGGATTCAACAAAATCATATTTCTTGAGTAGGTCTCTAGTGTATTTGGCTTGATTTACAAAGACCCCTCCTCGAGTTTGCATGATTTGTAAACCAAGAAAATAATTGAGTTCACCCATCAAACTCATCTCAAACTCACTTTGCATACATGTAGCAAATTCTTCACAAAGTTTATCATTTGTAGAACCAAAAATAATATCATCAACATAAATTTGAACCAAGAGCAAATCTTTGCCTTTTGATTTGGTAAATAATGTAATATCAATTTTTCCTCTACAAAAATCATTATCCATCAAGAATTTGCTAAGCCTTTCATACCAAGCTCTGGAGCTTGTTTTAATCCATACAAGGCTTTAGTGAGCTTGAATACATGATCTCTCAATGTGTAGTCTTCAAATTCGGGGGGTTGTTCAACATAGACTTCTTCCTTTAGTAAACCATTTAAGAAGGCACTCTTAACATCCATTTGATATAATTTGAAATCTTTGTAAGATGCAAAAGCTAGAAGTAGTCATATGGCCTCAAGTCTAGCTACCAGTGCAAAAGTCTCATCAAAATCAATTCCTTCTTGTTGATTGAACCCTTTTGCAACAAGTCTAGCTTTATTCCTTGTAATTGTCCCCGATTCATCCATTTTGTTTCAAAAAATCTATTTAGTACCAATAACGGGATGATCATAAGGTCTAGGTACCAAATTTCAAACTTCATTTCTTTCAAATTGATTCAATTCTTCTTGCATTGCTAAGATCCAATGATCATCCTCTAGTGCTTCCTCAATCGTTTTGGGTTCAATTTGAGATAGGAAGGCTAGATTTGTACATGCATTTAATGAAGATCTAGTTTGGATTCCTCTTGATGGTTCACTAATTATCAATTCCTTTGGGTGTGAAGATGCATATTTCCAATCTTTGGGCAAATCATGATGTTGATCACTAGCTGTAATTTCAAAGGATTCCTCAAATCTATTATTTAATTTTTCAACATCATTTTGGGTTTCATCTACTACACTTTTTGAATTGTCATTAGAAATATCATCATCTTTACCATCAATTCTACTAGGAGCTATAATCATTTCATCAAAAGTAACATGCATTGATTCTTCAACTACTAAGGTTCTTTTATTAAAGATTCTATAGCTTTTGCTTCTCTCCGAGTATCCAAGAAAAACTCCTTCATCGGATTTAGAATCAAATTTTCCAAGATTATTCTTGCCATTGTTCAAGATAAAACATTTGCAACCAAAAGCTCTAAAGTACCTAATATTTGAAATTCTTCCTTTCCAAAGCTCATAAGGGGTTTTATTCAAAAATGGGTCTCAAAGTTACGCTATTAATCATATGGCAAGAAGTATTAATTGCTTCAGCCCAAAAATACTTAGGAAGATTATTCTCACATCATAGAGTTCTAGCCATGTCTTGTAGGATTCTATTTTTCCTTTCAACAACACCATTTTGTTGAGGGGTTCTAGGTGAAGAGAAGTTATGGGAAATCCCGTTGTCATTGCAAAACTTTTCTAGATGGGAATTCTTGAATTCTCCTCCATGGTCACTGCTAATGCATGTAATGAGAATACATTTCTCATTTTGGACTCTTCTACAAAAGTTTGTGAATTCCTCAAAGACTTCATCTTTGTGTGCAAGGAAAATCACCTAAGTGTATCTAGTGTAGTCATCTACTAAAACAAAACCATATGAGCTCCCACCTAAGCTTGTAGGTTTGGTTGGTCCAAAAAGGTCCATGTGAATGAGTTCTAATGCTCTTGTGGTGGAAACTACATCTTTAGGCTTGAAAGAGGATTTTACTTGTTTTCCTCTTTGACATGCATCACAAATCTTATCTTTCTCAAATTTGATCTTGGGAAGTCCAAGAACAAGGTCTTTTCGAGAAAGTTTGGATATCAAATCCATCTGTGCATGTCCAAGCCTTCTATGTCATAACCATGAATTATCATTTAAGACACTAAAGCATACATCATTATGGCAAACAAGATCATCAAGATAAAATGTGTATACATTACCATCACGATGACCTACTAGCAAGATTTTATCACTAAGAGCATTCTTAACATAGCATTTTGAATCTTCAAAAATAACTTTGTTACCTCTATCACATAATTGACTAATGCTAAGAAAGTTATGTCTGAATCCTTCAACTAAGAGAACATTTTGAATAATAATCGAAGAGGTTTTACCAATATTGCCAATGTCAATAATTTTTCCTTTTCCATTATCTCCAAAGGTCACCATTCCTCCATCTTTAGATTGAAAGGTTAAGAACATGCTTCTTTCACCTGTCATATGTCTTGAGCATCCACTATCAAGGTACCATCTTTTAGCCTTTGTGTTGGTATTGATATTGGATCTTATGCATTCCTACAAATAGGAGATCAAACCTTGATTTTTGGTACCCAAATCTTTTTGGGTCCATTTGCATTTGTACTATGCATAAGAGAAGAAGATGAATGTCTAGGTGCCATAATTTTATTAGCATTAGCATGCCTCATTAGATAGCAACTAGGTGCAATGTGACCTACTTTGCAACAATAATGACATATAGGTGCTTGTGCTACCTTAGGAGGATGAGAAGAAGCTTTAACAAAGTTAGTCTTCTTTTGGTTGTTCACCTTCCTAGGGTTGTAGCCAATTCCTTCCTTATTTAAGGAGTTCCTTTGCCTATCATGGATCTCATTTAACTTGTCTCTACTCTTCACGAATTTAGCTATAGTGATTTTTAAGTCATTAACCTCAAGAGTGAGATCTCTCTTGGATTTCCTCAAGAAGATAAGTTCCCTTTGCGTATCATATTTTGTGTTCTTCAATATGGTGAGCTCATATTCGTATCGTCCGTCAAGCTCTGTTGTGAAAAATGCTTCCCAGGGTTGATGCTCCGATCGACCGTCGCTTCTTTACTTTTCACCAACATCCTCCATGGTCGACCGTCGCATCGTCTGTCGAATCGTCCATGAGCCTACAACACAAAATCCAAACCTCGCGGTCGACCAGTCCATCGACCATCACATCGACCGCTAGGCTCTGTCACGAAAATGGCCTTTCACGGTGGATGTAACAATCGACCGCGAGCCAACATTTCTATATGTCAAGTATAGTGCATCGTTCGCGGTCGATCCATGGATTGACCGTGAGGATGACCGTCGCATCCCCACGGTTGATCCATGCATCGACCGTCAGTACATAAACTCATTAAATATTGAACTTTAGACTTTGAATTAAAGGGATAATAAATATTAAACATATATTTTATCATATTATGTATGTTGGCATCATCAAAACAAGGTTAGGATCAACAACAACATCGGGGACGAAGACCAAGCCGGATCTCTTCTTCCCCGACCATTCAGGTAGGGTTTCCCTAGTTGAATCTTTGATTTAGTCCTAAGATGTGTTCGTGGTTGCTTTCTTCATTGTTTTTATGCAATTCTATGCTAGTTTGTTCACTGATTTCGTATCAATGCTTTTGGATTTGGATTGGGAGGGTTTTCAACCGGATTTTTGTGGATTTCTCTTCTAACTTGCTTCCCTAGGTTTAGATCTTACGTGAACCAGGTTTAATCGATGATTGATGGGGTTTATCAAGCTGTTCTTCCCGGATTTAGTTTTCTTCCCCTGTTCTGTGAAATCAGCTGGCTTCTTCTTGGATCTGGTGCTATTCCACGAGGAATCTCACTTAGCTTTCAACATGAAAGTTGTAGGCCTTTGGGTCTACTCTCAGTTCCAACTTATGTCATAGTTTTTGGATTTTTCTACGATTTATAATGAATTGTTCCGTGAGCTGTGACGAAATCGATCTTTGACAGATTTGTGGGTTTTTATCTGAAAGAATGGGTTTTGCTTGATCTATTTGTTTCAATCTTCTCGTAGTAGATTGTTAGGGATCATGTACGCTAATTTTAGGAAAGTTTTGAAGGATTTATGGCGAGTTTTAAGCTTGTGTAGCCCTAGGTTTCAATTATGCAAATTGATATCTTTTATGTGATGAATACTAGGATGCTAACATGTGATTTTTCATATGGATTTCCTGTGAACTTAACATGGATTTCTCGAGAGAATAGGCTTGGGTTTTCTATTTATGAAAATGCTAACTGAAATGAATTTCCTCGATTTTCCCCTTATCAATGTTATGTTAGCTTTTCTTATCATGTTATATATATGGGTTTAAGTGCTTAGTATAAATGGGCGGAAGGTGTGCCCTAGTTTTGTAAACTGTATTCATTATTGTTGTTGTAATTGTGTGGCCGGGGGTGTGCTCCATTGTAGGAATTTCGATCGATGGTCGTTTGTGCCGTTGTAATGCCGAAATTTAGATTGAATGTGTAGTTGCTTGTTTTCGTCCTGTGTTGCCGTTGTTGTCTTAGATAGGTCTCTAATGGCTTTAGACCCTTTGCTATGTTTACCCCTCTAGCTAACTGTAAGCTATGCCTAGCCCTGTATATTGATATGTCATTCTGTTGCATGCTTACATCTCTTTATTTGTGCCTGAGCATTGCATGCAGTTGATTGCATTAGATGCATTTTAGGTTAGGGTGTGGGCGATGGGTCAATCGTCGATCCGAAGCTCTCGGATAGCTCGGGTCTAGCTCTAGGATTGTGGTTGGGTAGTCAGGTCTAGGGCGAGATTGTGGTACTATTGACTTATCAGATCTTGGTTCTTGAGGTTTAGAGGTCGTACCATCCTCTTTTGCCAAGTTTGAGTGTGGGTGTGCTTTACTTTTCTGTTATTGACGTTTGGAGAGCGCTAGCCCGCGTGATCCCTGGCATGGTCGACATTTGGGGAGCGCCTAGAGCCGGCGTGATTTCCGGCGTGGTTGGCGATTGGGAAGAGTCCAGAGCAGGCGTGATCCTCGTCGCGTTTGCATGCTTGTTGTAGTTGCACCTTAGGCTTGACAAGGAGACGGTTCAGTTGCAGTTTCCCCTTTTCTTGAGTGTGACGTAGAGTAGAACCCTACTGGACATTATGCTCACCCTACCCGGGCTGCGTTTGCAGATGCAGACGTCAGTGTCTTTGTAGCTCCCAGCATATCAGTTTTTGGTGGCGCGTCGACTTCTGGAGGGCGTCGAGGTGATTGAGGATCGGATCGAAAGGGTTAGACAGTTTTGTATACATTATCCCTCGAGGATAAGTTTATATGTATAATTTTCCATTTTTGAGAATTTTGATTTATACCTGTATAACTCTGATGTTAATGGAATAATATGTTTTAGATTATAATTATGCCATTAGAAGTCAAATGTTTAAATTATTTGTGGTAATTGTTTGTATCGCGCCAGATTGGAAGTGAACAGGTGTAGGTCCCCTCCCTCACGTCCCGGTCCCGATGGGTTTTCTGGGCCGGGGCGTGACAAGTACTACCTTATACAGTACTATTTCATCTTTCTCATTTTGCTTACGAACAAATACCCATGTGTATTACACTGGTTTGACATCTTCTGGTGTCTGGGCTACATGTTCAAAAACATTTCGTTTTACAAGTGAGTTTAATTCCGTTTGAATAGCTTCCTTCCATTTTGGTCAATCAATTCTATGCCGACACTCTTCGATAGTTTTTGGCTCAAGCTCTTCATTACTTCCGGTAATGTCAAGAGCAACTACATATGCATCTTTTCTCTGTGTGTACATAATTTATCGAGATCTCGTCATTTTCAGGTAGTCGAGGCTCTTCTGGAGGCACATGAACCTCTTCAGGAGGTATTTTAGCCTCTTCAAGAGATGTTGGAACCTCTCTAGGAGATAAAATTTCGAATCTATTCGGAGCACAAACTTCAGGTTTATCAATCTCTTCATAATTATTAATATTCTATCTAGTTTGTTCCTTTGCTCTTCTTTTTCTTGGGACTTTATCCTTAGCCAATAAGGCTACCACGCTTCTGGTATGCTTTAGATTCACATGCTTTAGGATACTTGGAATGTCCTTCGGGAACATCAATATGTGATGGAGCATTTGCTGTTGGGATGTGTGATTTCATCACCCGCTGTGAATCAGTAAATACATTAGACATTTGAGTCGCAATTTTTTTGCAAATGTATAATCTTCTAAACTTCAAGTTCAGCTTGACTTGTCCTAAGGTCAAGATGAAACAACGTCGAAGTGTACCGTACGATTTCATGTTGAGCTTCTGACTTCTTCTTGTCTCCCCTAATGGTGGGAAAACTTACTCATCAAAGTGGCAATCGACAAAGCATGCCCTAAACAAATCTCATGTCAAAGGTTCTAGGTATCTAATGATAGAAGGAGAATCAAAGCCAATATAAATCCTGAGTCGACGTTGAAGGGCCATCTTGGTTCTCTGGGGTGAGGGAATTGGAACATAAACATCACATCAAAAAATAATGAAGTGGGAAATATTTGGTTACTGATAAAAACAAGTTTCAATGGCAAGAATTTATAATATGGAGATGGTCTTATATGGATCAAAGATGTTGCATGCAATACAACATGTCCCCAAGCACATATAGATAACTTAGACTTCATAAGCAATGGTCTAACTATGGGTTGGATACGTTTAATAAATGGTTATGCTAGACCATTCTGAGTATGTGTGTGTGCAACATGGTGTTCCATATTTATCCCTATCGATACACAATAATCGTTAAACGTTTGAGAAGTAAACTCACAAGCATTATCTAAATGTATTGTCTTGATATGATAGTCTGGGAATTGGGCTCGTAACCGAATACTCTGAGCTAAAAGTTTAACAAAAGCAATGCTACGAGGATAGAAGACATACTGATAACGCAAAAATTAGAAATTTATAATCCGAATCACTACCTTAGTGCTAGAACCACTGAAACCTATATTCTTAACCTATCATTTATTCTTTACTTTTATTGATCTGACCTCCTCGAAGTGCAAGAACCACTTTAAGCATTTCACCAAGTTTCCATTCTTTGATGCTAGTCTTTCCAATGAAAACTTCTTACGAATCTTTGTTGAGAGGTAGGTAGATCTTGCCATTCTTTAATCAATTAGATGAACTTTCTCTCATTCTAGGAAAACGTAGATAGTTCTTGATTACGGATTAGAAATTCCTAGCTTATTCTCATAATATTATTATCCCGATTTAGTTTAATTCGAGTTAAGAGTAGTTTAAAGACCAAAATCATTCCCTTTCCTTAACTTTTGCTCTAGAACTATAAGAGGTAATTAGACTTAATACTTCTTTTCTCTGTAGACCGACTCGGACTCTTTGCTATCTATCCTTAAAGTAGTTAGTTAGTGATTCGGATTATAAATTTCTAATTTTGACGTTCTTGTTAAGACCACGACACTTTTCAAGGCGTGTCAAAATTTTGGCGTCGTTGTCGGGAAACTAGAATAGTAAAGTTAATTGCTTAGTGTAGTTTTATTTTAATTAGTTATCTTCGTTTTGCTTATTATATAAAAGACAAAAAATAGTACTAGTGCTAATATTTCCTATCTTTTTGATTGAGTGTTAGGGACTTTGACGAAGCACCTTCCAAGCGGAGAAGGAGCATCGATCAAATCTTCACCGAGATAACACTGTTTGTATTTCTAAACTTTATGTGCTCTGGTGATGTGATGCATGAATGAATGTTAGTAAAGATTCTAATTTGAATATTATATTGCAAGAATTTTTGAATTCTCGTATTGCTTGGCATAGATCTTTAAATCTTTCATCTGATTCATCCATGGAGAACCTTAACCCTAACGACCGTAATGATCATGAGAAAAACTCGATCCATCCTGAAGATCAAGGCCGCATGGCTATGAAAGATTTGAAAGTCCCAGAGGGGGGTGAATTGGACTCTTTTGAAAAACTAGATTAATGGAAAAATCAGGTAGGAGAGAACTAACACCTTAAATGCTTGTAGATGAAATAAAAATTAAAGCAAAATAGCATGTAAGAATAATATCAATGAAGGTTAGAGAGATGGCACCGATTTTATAGTGGTTCGACCCAACTCTTGGTCTACGTTCACTTCTCTCAAGGCTCCCCTTGAGGTTCCACTACTTGCAAATCCTTTACAAGTTTTTCCTCCAAGCTTCCAGATGCTTGGTGACCTTACAATCACAACCACTTGCTGTTGGATAACTCTCAAAGTACCTCTTCACACTTGAAGAAGGTTTACAAAGGTTGTAGCTCAAAAGAGAATAAGTAGAAACTCTTGCTAAGACTTGCTCAGATGATCTCAATAATAATGATAAGAACTGTGACAAGTTTACATCAAAGAACTACTTATATCTGGGCTTTAACCAGCTCAACAAGGACCTCCAACGGCTCTCTGTAACTCTCCAACGACTAGTTTTTTTACTCTGCGCGTTGCTGGCGGTCGATCTATGCATCGTCCATCATATACAAAAACTCAGCCTTTTTGATCGACGGTCGATCCATGCATCGTCCGTCACGCCTCACGGTCGACTGTGAAATTGACTGTCCCATCGTCCGTCAACCTCTGTCAAGAAAAAGGCTTCCCACGGTCGATGCTCCGACCGACCGTCGCTTCTTCACTTTTCTTCATAAATGCTCTACGATCGACCGCCGCATCGACCTTCGCATCGTCCGTCAGGCTCTATCAAGAAAATGACTTCCTACGGTTGATGCACCGATCGACCGTGAGTCAACAATACATTTTGCCAAGTATGGTGCATCCAACGTGCAACGACACGGTCGATCCATGGATCTATCGTCACATTCCCATGGTCGATCCATGCATCGACCGTCAGTACAAAAGTGACTTAAATATTGAATTTAAGATTTCCAATTAAAGAGGTAATAAATATTAAACATATATTTTATCATTTAATGTATATTGGTATCATCAAAACAAGGTTAGGATCAACAATCTCTCCTTTTTTGATGATGACAATCCTTTTAAATGTGATGATAAAATATTTTGACTCCCCCTTAATCAATGCATCCATTTCTTTCAAGAAATGTGTTCTAAAGTGAATTATCAAGATGCACATAAGTCGTATATCTCTAAAATGATATGAGAAGTTCCATTTAAGATATGTTGACAGAATAGTTTGGATTTTAGCATGTTCACTTCTTTACAATAATAACATTTAAGGTTTTATGAAGTGATTTCATATTCAACATTGAGATTAAAACATTTTACATAACAATATCCAAACACATTTGCGTTTCATTCAAAAGATTCCAACACTTACATACAATACTTCCATTCAAAATCATTCGGAAAGCTTTGGATTTACAAGACTTTCATTTCAAAACAAGGTTTTCCAAAATATAAGAGTAAAAATATGAAATGTAGGGCTATTGTTCAACATTCATTCATCACACTTTTTCCCCCCTTTGGCATCATAAAAAAGAAGTAAGAAGCATGGGGATTTAGGATCAATCAACTGAAGGTGTGGAAGGTGGGAATTCAGTATTGATGTAGGAAAAAATGTCTTCAAGTTGCTTGGATATCTTGGCGTGATCTTGGGAGAGTGTTGTTTGGGAAGTCTTGATGTCACTTAGATTTACTTCCATTCTTCCCAATCTTGCTTCAAGCTCATCAAGTCTTTGTGCCGTGTTGCAATGAGCTCGGCTACTGGAGGGGTCACCTTGAAATCTGGGTGCATCTTCTTCTCCTCTTAAATTTTTTCCTCATCATGCTCTTCTTGATGCTCGCCTTCCTCATCACCACTGATATCAGGAAAACCGAGGCCTAAAGCACGTTTGGCAGCCTTCATCTTTTTATAGGTAGATTTGTTGAAGGGTTGAGAAAGGGGTTTTCTTTCATCAACAGCTAGGTTGAGGGTAAGGGCTTGGAAAATTCTTGTTTGAAGCCCCCCAAAAGGTAGTGATTGCCTAGCATTAATGTTAAGCGTCTCCTTGATAATGAGATAACCTAGGTTTAGAGGCTTCCTCCTAACCATGCAAGAAAGAACATAGGTATGGATGGGCTTCATTGTATTAATTGTAGAGATGGTATCATGACAGTCACGTTTGGTAATATGGAACTTCGTTTAAATATCTTTCATGCCTCAAAGAATCATGCATATGATGATGATTGTTTTATGATTAATGCATTAGTCAATGATGATGAAGTGAATAGTTGTGTTGATGATACACTGCCTAAATTATTGCTGAATGTTGATGCTCCGTGTGGGAGTTTTGAGAATAGTTCTGATATGTCTATTGTGATTGAGGATGATGCTTTTGAACAACATTTGTCAGATTTGCATGGAGATTTTCTGAATACAGATGTAGTTCTTCCGGTTGTGAATGACGAGAATAGTGATTTGAATGAGTTTTCATCGGTTTTCAAGCCTGAAAATGAAGAGGTTTTAAAGGATTTTAATGATCTTGATTTGATTACTGATGTTTGCCGAATTTCGTAGAAAGAGTCTCTCATTGAGCCCTTACCTTCTACTTTCTCAATTCCAGCTATACCTTCTTTGGCTGCACCGCCATATTTAGAGTTAAAAACGTTGCCTTCCAATCTGAAATATGCCTTTGTTGGACCTGAGTGAACTCTTCCAGTGATTATTTCTTCTGCATTAACCCATGATCAAGAATCTCAACTACTTGAGGTTCTTAAATTGCATAAAAGAGCTATAGGATAGTCCATTGGTGATCTTAAAGGCATAGATTCCTCGATTTGCATGCATCGCATACTCTTAGAGGATGATACCAAATGTGTAAGGGAGATGCAACACCCCCTTAATCCTCTTATGAAAGATGTAGTAATGAAAGAGGTAATTAAACTCTTAGATGCAGGGATAATATACCCTATTTCGGATTCTAAATGGATTAGCCCAACTCAAGTCATTCCTAAGAAATCTGGGATCACAGTGGTTAAAAACAGTAAAGGGGAGGATATCCCAACTAGACAGACCACAGGATGGAGGGTTTGCATTGATTATAGGCGTCTTAACGCTTTAACTCGTAAAGACCATTTTCCATTGCCCTTCATTGACCAGATTTTAGAAAGACTAGCGGGCCAATCATATTATTGTTTCCTTGATGGTTATTCTGGGTATAATCAGGTGGCCATAGATCCTAATGGCCAGGAGAAGACAACCTTTACATGTCCTTATGGAACGTTTACATATCGTCGCATGCCCTTTGGCCTTTACAATGCTCCAGCTACATTCCAACGTTACATGTTTGCTATCTTTGGGGACATGTTTGAACAACTCTTAGAAATATTCATGGATGACTTCTCTGTTTTTGGCCAATCCTTTGAATCATGCATTGCAAACTTATCCAAAGCTCTTGCTAGGTGTGAGGAAACTAATCTTGTTTTGAGTTGAGAGAAAAGCCATTTCATGGTTACAGAGGGTATCGTTCTTGGCCATGTGATGTCAAGTAGAGGGATTGAGGTAGATAAAGCCAAGTTAGAACTCATTTTCAAACTTCCTCCTCCTTCTTCAGTTCATCAAATTCGGTCATTCTTGGGCCATGCTGGGTTCTATCGGCGATTCATTAAAGATTTTAGTAAGATCTCCCGGCCACTCTATGTGCTTTACTGGTGAAGGATATTCCATTTGTGTTCGATGATTCTTGTCTTAACGCTTTTAATATCCTTCATTATTCACTCTCTTCAGCACCTATTGTTCATTCTCCAGATTATGACCATCCTTTTGAAATCATGTGTGATGCATCTGATCATGTTGTGGGTGTTGTTCTCGGGCAAACTATTGATAAACTTCCTCGAGTCATTTATTATGCTAGCAAAACGTTAAACAAAGCCCAAGTGAACTACACGACTAGTGAGAAAGAATTGCTTGCTGTGATTTTTGCCTTAGAAAAGTTTCATTCTTATCTTCTTGAATCAAAAGTCATCATCTTTACTGATCATTCAACCCTTAGATATCTTGTTACTAAGAAAGAGCTCAAACCTCGATTAATTCATTGGATTATGCTTCTTCAAGAGTTCGATCTTGAGTTACGGGATAAAAAGGGAGCCTTAAATGTGGTTGTAGATGACCTTTCTCGACTTCCTTTAGATGTCATTGATGAGAATGCATAATTTTATATTTTATCCCTTAATACTTAGTCTCCTATGCTTATTTAGTTCCTAAATACACTCATTATTCTTATATTTTGATTTAGGATGCAATTGAAGTCCTTAAGTCGAAAAGAAGCTAAAAAGAGTGCATGGATCAACTTTAAAGATTAATATGTACCAGATCATGAAGAACCAGATGATGTGCCATACATGGTTGGAAAGCTCTTGAAGTCTAGATTCTGGAGAATTTTACGGTTCGTGATTCCGAGTTTCCTAGAGGAAGTTACGGCAATTTTAGTACCGATGGCGCAGTCTGGATGGCAGAACAGTAATAAGCTGAACAGTCCGAGCGATCCAACACCCAGAGCAGGATCGATCGGACCATGCAGAATCGTGACAGAACATATATTTTTTGGCTGAACATGGTCCGATCGATCGGACCATCACTCCTAATGAGCCAGATCGATCCGACTCCTAGAGTTGGATCTATCGGACTCAAAAATAGCCAGAGAAGGAGGATTTTTATGCATCCGATCGATCCAGCCCTTAAAGTTCGATCGATCGGACTTGGAAATTAAAGTTGACAGAATGTATGCTTTCTAAAGGAGCGCAGTTCGATCGATCCATCCATCGATCGGACTCGGGCGTGACTATAAGTTGAAGAGTTTAATGAGACCGATCGATCCAACACCCCGAGTTGGATCGATCGGACTTTCCCCAGTGAATAAAATCGACGATTGTGATCTAATCCGAGGGTGGATACACTTGAGTCTATAAATATGACTCTTTCTAGGGTTTGAGGGGGATTTCTTGGACACTTTTGGCTACTCTTTCTCCTCCTTTATATTTTTTCTAGGTTTTCTTTTGCTTTATGAAATCTTTTGGAGGATTGTTCTCGATGGCCCTGCGTGGCTAAATCTTGATCCTTGGTCGAGGAGACTGAAACCTCGGAACGCTGTACTTGTGTTGTTTAAATGCAACCGCTTGTACTTGTGTTGTTTAGCTTCATCGATCTCCCTATTCGTAACGCTGCTACTAGATTAAATCTACATCGCTTGTCTTAGGTTGTTTAGTAGTTAGGGTTAATTGGATCGCTTGTTTCTAATTAACTGAAATTGAGGAGAGATTCGAATTGAATTCGGACGATGAATATTCATGGTATAAATTGATTGATACTTGCATCTATGATCAGTTATTGGATTCCGGTGGTGGATGTTGACTCAGACCAAGGTTTGTTCTCTTGATTCAATTTGTTTCTTCGCTTTAGATTATTTCTTTATTGTTTTTCCTCATGTTTAAAACCCCCCATCTTTGTTCACTGAGCACAAAACTAGGCTAAACACTCTTCGTGGGATCGACTCGTACTCGCACTACTACATTTATTTTAACGAGTACTAGATTTATTTTTGAGTGCCTGCGACAGCACATCAATCAATGATTCATTCCCGAATAATGATACCTTCCCCGATGAACATCTCTTAGTTGTTGATCAAGCTCCGAGACCGTGGTTTGCACATATCGTAAATTATCTTGTTTCCGGATTCACTCCTGCTCATTGGAATAAACAAGATCGAGATAAATTCTTTTTGAAAATCAAATCCTATGTTTGGAATGATCCTATCCTTTTTGAGCATGATCTGGACCAAATTATGAAATGTTGTGTGCCCGAATCTGAAATTATCTCCATCGTGACATCATGCCACTCTCATGCATGTGGAGGACATTTTTCAGGCCGTAGAACCGCAACCAAAATCTTTCAGTCTGGGTTTTATTGGCCCTCGATTTTTCGTGATGCTCACAGTTTCTCTAAAACTTGCCTTTGTTGTCAACAGTTGGGTAGTATTTCTCGTTGAAATGAAATGCCTCAGACTCCAATTATTGAATGTGAAGTATTTGATGTTTGGGGTATTGATTTCATGGGCCCGTTTCCTCCTTCGAATGGCTATACTTACATCTTATTAGCCGCTGATTATGTTTCGAAATGGATTGAAGCCGTAGCCACTATGACCAATGATCACCGAGTCGTAGTCAAATTCCTTCATTCTAATATCATCTCTCGATTTGGTCATCCTAGAGCAATAATAAGTGACGGTGGATCGCATTTCATGAATAGGTATTTCCGTCACACTCTAGATAAATATAACATTTCCCATAAGGTTGCCACTCCCTATCATCCTCAAACCAGTGGGCAAGTGGAGGTGTCTAATCGGGAAATCAAACGTATCCTTGAGAAAGTAGTGTGCTCGGATAGAAAAGATTGGTCCATGCGCTTGAATGAGGCTTTATGGGCGTATAGAACAGCATTCAAAACACCTATATGGATGTCACCATATCGATTGGTCTATGGTAAGCATTGCCGCTTACCAGTGAATCTCATGGACAAAGTGTGGTTAACTATTAAAAAGGTTAATTGGTTACCTACAGGCCGGAATGCTCGTTTGCTTCAACTCAAAGAGTTAGAGGAAATACGTAATGAAGCCTATGATAATGCTCTTATTTATAAGGCTCGAACTAAAGCTTACCATGACAAGTTCATTACTCAGAGAGCCTTCAACGTGCGTGACAAGGTTTGGTTATTTAATACTAGACTTCGGCTTTTCCCAGGAAAACTTAAATCTAGATGGACTAGTTCATTCGAAGTTACTCAAGTCTTTCCTCATGGGGTTGTTGAAATCCGTCATCCCAACTCTGATTCTACTTTTAAAGTGAATGGCCAAAGGTTGAAACACTACGTAGAAAATCCTCTTACCGTAGAAGCCACACAGCTTTTGCATGAACCGAATCATGAGTAACTGCATTCTCCTTGGGTCGAGCTAGAGACGTTAAACTAAGCGCTTGCTGGGAGGCAACCTATTCTTGATGTGTTTTAAATTAGTTCCTTTCTTTCAAGTTTTCTTTGCATGCTTGATTAATTTCTACTTATTTGCATGTTTGATTTTGATTGTCTGATAATGATGTCATCACTGTTATTGGATTGTTGTGTTAATTGTTAGACTAGGGTGTCCGCTCTTTAATATGAATGGCCTTGGAGAGGTTAGTATTAATGCATAGGTGGTTAGAGCTTAATTTCCAGGTTCTAATACAACCTCTTGCGTTTTGACGAGTAAGATCGATCCTTCAAGGAGGGAAGGATCGATCCTTCTTTGCACCGCATATTACATAACCTGGGTATAAGTAGGATCGATCCCACCTACCACTAGGATCGATCCTAGTTGGTTAATTAATTGTGTCAGAGCGGGGTGTTTTCTACACTACACCTCATGATCGATCTTTCTATCCCTCCTTCAAAGGTAGACCATTTAATATAGTAAGATCGATCCTTTCACGTGAGTATGATCGATCTTATGTGGTAATTATTTGTGACAGAGCGTGGTGTTTTGGACGAGTACCCTCCGGATCGATCTTTCTATCCATCCTTCACAACTAGACCAGTTGAGTAAGTAGGATCGATCCTTTTCATCATGATAGATCGATCTTGCCTATTTATACACTTATTCATCCGATCGCACCAGATGCATCCACGTGGCGAAGGATCGATCCGGTAGGTCTAGGAAGATCGATCCGGTAGGTTTAGGAAGATCGATCCTTCTCGAATCTTTTGAAAATAATAATAATAATAATAATAATAATTAGAAACCACGCCGTCGTCGTCCCCAAGTCGAACTCAAACTCCAATTTGAGCAACTATCTGTTCGCCGGCATTTCCATCTTTATCGTACTAGATTTCTACTCCGACTAGATCTCCTAAAGCTTGGGTCTATATCTATTTCTTTCTCTTTGTGCCCTCCGTTCTACACAATATTCCTTTACCTCCGGTTGGAGTTCTCCGTCGTCCTCCCCGATTCCGACGAGCTCCTCCAGGCTCTACTGTCCCACGTATTCTTCTTTTCTACCTCTGGTAAGGACCCAAAGCGCCTCCTCTTTATCTATACAGCTTTCTCTCGATCTTTCGTTGTTTCTAAGCGGCGGACCTACGGTTTTCGCCATGGACTCCGACCACTGACGCATGCAACCATGGCCGGTGTCCACTGTACTTCCTCCCTTACTTTCGTTCTCTTCTCCCCCTGTCTTTCTTTTTCTCTTTCTCTCCATCTTTCCCCTCCTCTGTTTCTGGCCATATTAGTTTTCCCTTCACTTCGTGAAGGATCGGTCTTCAACTTCTAGACAGATCGATCCTTCCATATCCAGTCTTTCTTCACCTTTCTCTTCTTAATTTTTCTCTCACCAATGACCGTTCTAATCTACAGGCGTACGCCCAAGATGTCTCGATCTAGCCACTCATCGTATTCCACCAGTGACTGCCATTGTTCCCTACAGACCTTTGTCCTTTCCTGAGCCGCGACCCCAGCCATGATACTAGTACCTTCGATGCTTGCTTGGATTGCATGTGTACCTTTTAGGTTTCTTGCATCTAGGGACGTGTGGTGGCATGTTTTTATGAGATTTTTGTTGTTTGGTTGGCTCACTTTCTTATTCCGGTAGGAAGCAGATATTTTTGTCCTATTGTGCACCACTTTTGTATATGCTTGACATTCTGAATATATTGACATGATTTTTGGATATGGGGGTGTACCCCGGGGGTGTAGGAGACTGAATGTGCCAATATATACTTGTGTGGGTGGATGAATATGCTTATTTCTTGTGTTGCTGCAGGTGGAAGCTTAGGATAGTTTACCTTTTATGTCATTGTGTGTTGAATGTTTGTGCAGCCCTTGTGCTTACTGAATAAATAGAGGGGATGCTGCCCAATTTTTCTCTAATTCTGCATGTTTATTCTATTATGTACTTCATTGCAATCACGGGGTATCTCTTCTCATCTTTTCCAGGGTTCTCATATTCTAGTATCTCTTCATTGCCGTCTGAATATCACGGCATTTTTTTTTAGCGCTTACCCCTGCTCCATCACACTGGTTTTGTTCCTGTCACTCACCACATGTGCCTTGTCCTTACACGTGTTCTCATGTGATCTCTATCCCTTACACTATTTTCGTGTCTGAGGACAATCCCGATTAAGTTGGGGGATGATGGAGTTCGAGGAATTTATTGTTCATTATCATTTGTCACGACAAATTTTATACATCCCTTATAATGTGTCAGAAGAATGAAGTTAAGATGATTGTTGATAACGATGCATAACTTAGAACATTATTCGATGATTTATTCACGAGTTCATATGTCATGTAAAATTTAGTAACTTTAGCTATGCATGGCATGAGTTCTGTACTTTAACACCTTTACCATGGTTTAGGGATAACTTGACAAATCTTATTGTAGTTGAGCACTTTGATATGTGGATGAGTTGAAGTTAGATTCTGAGCCTGAGACTAGAATAGATTTATGATTTTAGATCATAAACACATGCAATTTTCTGTCTGTAAAAAGTATTTGTTTATGAAAAGTGTAAGTTTTCAACTTAGTAGCCGGGCAGGATGCCTAACCAGCGTTCTGTTCGTGTCAAACAGTTGAATTTCCTAACAATGAGAAAAATGACTTCATACTTAGTAACCGGGCAATGTGCCTAACAAGGTGTATTGTTCGCGAAAAACGGTTGAAGATCCTTGTGAAATAAGAAAAAAAAAGAACAGAGATTGTATGTGATAAGTGGAAAATATGTGCTTACTTAGAATTGTGATCTTGACTAGTTGAATGCTTAGATATAATGGACACTCTGACACATGTAGAACCAAATCCACACACTGGAGAGTCAAAGTTATTTTTTAATCATGATTAAATATGTTGAAGTATTGGAAGTGTGCTATGACATGTTTTTATTTACTCTACTTTTATATGACTATGGATTGAAGAATAGATTCATGGATATTGTTTCTACTTAGTGCATTTGGATCAATCAATATGATAATTGATTTCGGATGATATGTTAAAGGGGATGTATAGATGTTTGTGGGTATCATCACTGGAAACTCTCAGGAGACTATAACTCCTCCACTGGGGCCACCCAGGGGTTTAAAGGCTTGTTGCACATGTTAAGTGCAATCGTGAGACCTACGAAAGTGGCTAGTTAGATTTACTGCTTTAATTTTAATTTTTTGTTTGCTTTGCTCGAGAACTAGCAAAGATCAAGTTTGGGGGTGTGATAAGACTTGAAAAGTGCACAAAACACCCTTGTAATTTGGCTTTGTTAATCTCCGAGCAATGCTTCACTGACTACTTTTATCCCACTTCAGGTATAACTGACCCTATTATGAGTTAGATCAAATTTGGAGCTAAAAGAAGCATATTCGGGAAATTCTGGCATGAAGGATCGATCTTCCTTCTTGAAAGGATCGATCCTACTCGTCTAGTAACTTGACAGAGAGCAAATATAAAGGGATCAATCTTCTTTCATGGAAGGATCGATCCTCCACGGGACGTATCAAGACAACAAGTAAAAGATTGATCCTAATCAACTAGTAGGATCGATCCTTTGCGGAACGTCGCCAGCAATTGAAGACAATAGGATCGATCTTCCTCCTTGGAAGGATCAGTCCTTTGCTACCAAAAAAGAAGATCAACGGCCCAGATCTAATCCGTGGGTGGATGCTTTCCTAGGCTATAAATAGTCAGTTTTTAGGGATTTTTGAGGAGGGGAGCTCTTCCTGGACCTTTTTGGGCAGAGCTTTCTTGTCCTTCCTTTGAACTTTTCTTTGAAGATTCTTTGGAGGAGATCCATGGCGGAAAAAGTTCATCGACTTTCACCTATGGATCGACCCCTAAAGATGAGTAGCTAAAACCCTAACCATGAGATTCCTATGATGTAACTAGGGTTTCTAGGGAGTTCTGAGATCTATGGCTTGTATACATTATTGATTGGCTTATGTGGATTGATCTTTCGTTCTTTTATATTATGGTGCTGATTTCCTGTTGGATGTGTGGATTATTCTCGTCTGCATTTGATTCTAGAGCTTATGCATGTTAGGGCTTGGATTGGATTCATCTAGTAAGGGGATCATGCTAGTACCATGGTATCTCAGATGAAATCTTCTTCGTGATTAGAGATTGTATAGTGCTAGAACCACTATAGTAGTGCTAGAACCACTATTTTATGTCTCTAATCCTCCATATATCCTATCTTTGTAGATTTGGCCATCAAGATACTAAACCCATCTTGATCTTACACATAAAGCCATATCATTACTATTACATGTGATGAATTCATCATAATCAGAGGATTCGTTAGCAGTGAACGTAACTAATCATTCGGTCATTGACTTTTAGATAACTTATCGTGCCGACAAGGAATCCTAACCAGAACTTGTCGATTGATAGGGAGAATTAGCCATTCACCTGTCAACTATGAAGACAAGCCATTCATCGTGATTAATGTGCCCTTGGCTTAGAATGACATGGTAGAACCTTAGTTATTGATTAAGAATCATGTGGTCTCTTCTCTCGTACTTATAAACCCTTTAGTATAAATTTAGTTTAATATCAAACCGTAATCTTTTCCCAATTCATTGGTAGGAGACTAACTAAGCGTTCAATCTCAATCACCTAAGTCCCTGTGGATTCGACTAACCTTAGTCATTGGTAGGAGACTAACTAAGCGTTTAATCAATAACTAACTAACCTTAGTTATTGATTAAGAATCATGTGGTCTCTTCTCTCGTACTTATAAACCCTTTAGTATAAATTTAGTTTAATATCAAACCGTAATCTTTTCCCAACTCATTGTTAGGAAACTAACTAAGCGTTCAATCTCAATCACCTAAGTCCTTGTGGATTCGACTCGAACTCTCCGCTTTCTATTAGTTTCTTAGTAGTTAAAATAGAGCACCGAAAAATTATAGTAATTTTGGTTAGACCTGTTTAAGCCATGACACTTTTCAAGCTCTATCATATAGGAGAGCTTAAACCAACTGCCATGACTCTACAATTAGCTGATCGTTCAATTAAAACCCCGGGGGTGTGCTTGAAGATGTTCTTGTTAAAGTTGATCAATGTGTGTTTCCTGTGGATTTCGTGGTATTGGATATAGAACAGAGCTTGCAAACTAAGAAAACCGTTCCTATAATTCTTGGTCGATCTTTCTTAGCGACTGTAAATGCTTGCATTAATTGCAGGGATGGTATTATAACAGTTACTTTCAGTAATATGGAATTGAAATTGAATATTTTTCAAACATCAAAACACCATGCATATGATGATGATTGTTTCATGATAAATACTTTGATGAATAATGATGATATCGATATGTGTGTGGATGATACTATGTATAAGATAGTGCATGATGATGATATGTCTAGTGAAAGTTATACAAGTGCATGTGATGCTTCATTCTTAGATGATGATGATGTGGTAGTTAGAGATAATTTGCTAGATCTAAATGTTGATTTTCCAAAACTATGTGATGAGATTGTGGATGTTAACAATGATATACCAACTTGTGATGCTAATGGTCTTGATATTATTGATGTTGTGACGAATTGTGATTTTTATGAGGATCTTTGCAATATTTTATTGGAAGAAATTTCCGATTGAACCTTTACCTCCTACTTCTTCAACTCCAGCTTTACCGTCTTTGATTATGCCTCCTAATCTGGATTTGAAAACACTGCCTTCTAATCTTAAATATGCCTTCCTTGGACCTAATTCTACACTTCCTGTGATTATCTCCTCTTTGTTAACCAAAACTCAGGAGTCTCAATTGATTGAAGTTCTTAGGTTACATAGGAGAGCCATTGGATGGTCCATAGGAGATCTTAGAGGTATTGACCCTTCTATTTGCATGCATCGTATACATTTAGAGGATGAAACTAAAAGTGTTAAAGAGATGCAATGTCATCTTAATCCTTTAATGAAAGACGTTGTCATGAAAGAGGTAGTGAAACTCCTAGATGCTGGTATCATATATCCAATTTCTGATTCTAAATGGGTTAACCCAACTCAGGTAGCTCCTAAGAAATATGGGACCACTGTGGTTAAAAATGAAAAAGGAGAAGAAATCACAACCCGCCAGACTACAGGTTGGAGAGTGTGAATTGATTATCGGAGATTAAATACCTTAACTAGGAAGGATCATTTTCCTTTACCTTTTATTGATCAGATCTTAGAAAGGTTAGCAGGTCAATCATACTATTGTTTCCTTGATGGTTACTCAGGTTATAACCAGGTAGCCATGAATCCAGTCGACCAAGAGAAAACGACCTTTACATGTCCCTTCGGAACATTTATGTATAGAAGAATGCCTTTTGGTTTGTGTAATGCTCCGGCTACGTTTCAACGTTGTATGCTTTCGATTTTTGGAGATATGATTGAGCAATTTCTAGAAGTTTTCATGGATGATTTATCTGTTTTTGGTAAAACCTTTGAATCCTGTTTGTCAAATCTTTCTAAGGTGCTTGCTAGATGTGAGGAAACTAACCTTGTGCTTAGTTGGGAGAAAAGTCATTTCATGGTTAGTGAAGGAATCGTGTTTGGTCATGTGATTTCGGGTAGAGGAATAGAAGTAGATAAAGCGAAACTTGAATTAATTTCTAAATTGCCGCCTCCTTCTTCAGTTCGTCAAATCCGATCATTTTTAGGTCATGCGGGATTTTATCGTAGATTTATCAAGAATTTTAGTAAAGTATCCCGACCTCTCTGTGCGTTACTTGCGAAAGATGTTCCTTTCGTATTTGATGACTCATGCCTTAAAGCTTTCAACATCCTTGGTGACTCGCTATCTTCAGCACCTATTTGTCATCCGCCTATTTATGATCATCCTTTCGAGATTATGTGTGATGCTTCTGACCATGCCATTGGTGCTGTACTTGGGCAAACAATTGATAAATTGCCCAGAGTTATCTACTATGCTAGCAAAACCTTGAATGAAGCCCAGCTTAGTTATACTACCACTGAAAAGGAATTGCTAGCTGTGATTTTTGCCTTGAAAAAATTCCGTTTATATCTTCTTGAATCCAAGGTTATTATTTTCACCGATCATTCGGCCTTAAGATATTTGGTAGGAAAGAAAGAACTCAAGCCGAGATTAGTCCGTTGGATTATGCTTCTGCAAGAGTTTGATCTTGAATTAAGAGATAAAAAGGGAGCTTTGAATGTAGTAGCCGATCATTTATCTAGACTTCCCTTAGATGTGATAAACGATACAACCCCAATTAATGACACATTCTCTGATGAACATCTTTTTGTTGTTGATCGTCCTCCTACACCTTGGTATGTGCATATTGTGAATTATCTTGTCACCGAATTTATTCATTCTCATTAGACTAATCAAGACAAAGATAAATTCTTCTCTAGAGTGAAATCCTATGTTTTGAATGATCTGATTCTCTTGAAACATTGTCCTGATCAAATTATGCGATGTTGCATTCCTGAATCCGAGATTATTTCTATCTTAACCACTTGTCATTCTCATACTTGTGGAGGACATTTTTCTGGCCGAAGAACAGCGGCCAAAATCTTTCAATCTGGTTTCAATTGGCCAACTGTATTTCACGATGCCCATCGTTTTTCTCAAGCTTGCCTTAGGTGTCAATAGCTTGGCAACATTTCTAGTAGAAATGAAATGCCACAAACTCCTATCATGGTTTGCGAAATTTTTGATGTTTGGGGCATCGATTTCATGGGTCCTTTTCCTCCTTCAAACGGATTCATGTATATTCTTTTAGCAGTTGATTACGTATCTAAATGGATTGAAGCAGTAGCTACTAGGACAAATTATCATCGAGTTGTTCTCAAATTTCTTCATTCAAATATCTTCTCTTGATTTGGTCATCCTAGGGCGATTATTAGCGATGGAGGGTCTCACTTTATGAATAGATATTTCCGTCACACTCTTAATAAATACAACATCTCTCATAAAATTGCCACACCTTATCACTGTCAGACTAGTGGCCAAGTAGAGGTGTCGAACCATGAAATTAAGCGAATTCTGAAATGGAGGTGCGGTCGGATAGGAAAGATTGGGCCATGCGACTCAATGATGCTTTGTGGGCATATCATACTGCTTATAAAACTCCGATCGGTATGTCCCCATATAGAATGGTTTATGGTAAACATTGCAATCTTCCAATAAATATCATGAACAAAGCTTGGTTAAATATTCATAAAGTGAATTGGAACCCATGGATTGGATTTAGTACGCGCTTGCTTCAGTTAAATGAACTAGAAGAAATCCGAAATGAAGCCTATGATAATTCTCTGATTTATAAAGCCTAGACTAAAGCATATCATGATAAATTTATACATTGTAGAGTTTCTAACATTGGTGATAAAGTTTGGCTATTCAACGCCAAGCTTCGACTCTTCCCTGGGAAACTTAGGTCTAGGTGAGACGGCCCCTTCATAGTAAAACAAGTCTTTCCTCATGGAGCAATCGAAATTCGACATCCTAAGTCTAGTTCCGACTTTACAGTGAATGGCCATAGATTGAAGCCTTACATTGAAAACCCTCCACAACTAGACCCTACGATGACATTGGACGAGCCGCATTATCGGTGATTGATCGTGAACTATGTCGAGCTAGCGACGTTAAACTGAGCACTTGATGGGAGGCAACCTATCCGTTTCTAGTACTTTGCTTTCTTTTATTTATCCTGTAGTTAATTTATTTGCTTTTCATGGGTTTTCGTTTGTTTCTAGCTAAGTGTGAATGATATCCTATTTAGTCACATAATGCTTGCAATGCTTGATGTGTTTTGGATCTTGCTCTGCAATTCTGGAAGAACGCGATCGATCTTCTTGAACTTAATGGATCGATCTGGTTTGTTAGAGCTGGTTGACCCAGACACTAGGAAAGACGATCGATCTCCTTATTGCCATAAGATCGATCTTTATCGGGCTCCTTGGAAAAACAGAACACCCGAGTCGGACTCAAACTCGTGTCGTCTTCTTACCGCCGGCTTCGCCTCTAATCCTATCCTACTCGTTTTACAATCCGCATACAACTCCTAGAGGATGAGAACCCTATATTTAAGCCGGCCTCGTTCCCTCCGTTTCATCACCTTTGTCTCTCGTCATCCGGTGTTTTCAACCAGATGTCACTCCCGTTTCCGGCGTGGATCTCGGCGTCTCTGGCGTGGATTTCACTAGCAAGTTCATCCTAGTCCTATTCGGTAGGGATCCCAGTCTTTTCCTTCTTTCCTTCTCTCTTTTCTCTCTCAGTTCTTTTGTCTCTACCGGCAGATTCCATGGCTTTCGCCATGGATTCCGACCACTGACGTCGGCGACCAAGGCTGGTATCCTCCGTATTCTCTCTTCCTTCTTTTTCTTCTTCCTTTCCTTGTTCTTTGCTCTTTCTTTCTTCCCTTTTCTTCTCCGTCCAACCATCCCCTGTTTCCCTCTCGTCCGTGCTCAGTTCATATTTTTCCTCCCAGTCTGGGGATGTCCGATCGATCTTCATAATCCCTTAGGATCGATCTCATCGTTCCAATCATGGTTTCTCTCATCTTTCAGATACTAAACTAACCTATAGATTAATTACAGCCATGATCAATATCGGACTGGACCCTAGCTATCAGCCCTGTCGTTTTTCACCAAAGGGTGGTCGGTGGACGTTGCCCATATGATCCTAGAGGACATGGCGTTGTACTACTGAGGCGCCGTGCGGGATGGTCTGCATAACTACGTGACCAAAGCTGCCCCGCATCCATGCCTGATCTCAGCATTTCTATCCTCCCGCAGGTGTGTACCGGAGGGTGAACTGACTATCCCCACCGATGCCTTAGCTTTTGCCCGTTTTGACCGTGCCACCTGGGCCAAGGTAGTCGGGCATATGCGATCAGCCGGCGCGCCACTGAGACGGCCGCGCCGTGCGCCGCCTGGTCCACCCCAGACAGAGCCGTCCCCCACACCTGCAGCAATACTTCCTGAGCAGCCTAAGTTGAGTAACATCTACATAGAGGTACTGGTCATCAGTAGACGACATGATGCCCTCCTGGTCCTTCAGCGGGATGTCGCTCGGATTTTGCGAGCACTTGGGTATCTCTCCGACCGCCCCAGCGGACCTCTCCATCGTTCCCTGCCACTCTCCTGGACCGTCAACTCCTCGTCCATGAGTTTCGTGTTTTCATGTTCCTAGGACTTGTAGTTTCCATGCGTATCTGTTAGCACTCTTATACCTAGGTTCATGTCTTTTGTGGATGAGCACTTTTTGTGTGGTCGTTTGGATGACATTTTTGTACTTCACTCATTTCTGTATCTGGCTTGACATTTTGACTTATATACATGCTACCTTTGGATTATGGGGTGGGTCCTGTGGGTGACTAGTTTGTTATGTGTGGATGTGTACTCTTGTGGTGGTGGATATGATTAAATCTTGTTAGCTACAGGTGGAAGTGTAGGGTAGTTTACTTTTTCTATCAATGTGTGCTGAATGTTTGTACTGCCCTTGGACTGACTGAATAAATAAAGGAGATGCTACCCAATTTTTCTCTAATTCTGCATGTTTATTCCATTATTTCCTTCTGTGTGATCATGGGGTGTTTCTTCTACTATTCTCCAGGCTCCCACTGTTACGGTTCACATATTGCAGGGGTGTATTAAGACTTCCCGAACATACTTGGTCTTCACGATTAACCCTGATCGGTACATATGGTTTTACCTCTCACCAGGGTTACTGTTTTATTCGAAGCCTCATCAGGTTATCTCTACCCCTTACCCTATTTTCGTGCTTGAGGACAAACCCGCTTAAGTTGGGGGATAGCATTCATAAATTTCATGCTTAATTTTTTTTTAGATAACCACATATTATACATCCCTTGAATTATGCCGAAAGAATGAAGTTATGAGAGTTATTGACAAAGGTGCATGTTTTAGAAATTCATTTTATGAATTATTCTGGTGCTTGTATGTTATGTAAAGGATAGTAAATTTTTACGATGCATGACATTATTTCTATACTTCAACATTTTTACCATGATTTAAGGATAGCTTAACATATCCTAATACACATTTTCACTTTCACATGTTGAAGAGTTGAAATTAGATTCTGAACGTAAAACTGGGATAGATTTACAGTTCTTTGTCATGTCATAGAAGATACACGAACACATGCAATTTTCTGTTCGCAAAACGTATATGTGTCTGAAAGTGTAAGGTTTTCAACTTAGTAACCAGGCAGGATGCCTAACCAGCGTGTTGTTCGGGTAAAACAGTTGAATTTTCTGAAAAGAAAAAAAAAGAAGAAGAAAAAAAAGGGAAAATGATTTCATACTTAGCAACCGGGCAGTGTGCCTAATTAGCATGGTGTTCGCGTAAAACAGTTGAATTTCCTTGAAAAAAGAGAGATAAAATAACAGAGATTGTTATGTGATAAATTGAAAATATATGCTTACTCAGGATTGTGGTCTTGAATAGTTGAATGTTTGGATATAATGGATACTCTGAAGCATGTGGAACTTTATTCATACACTGGAGTGTTAAAGTTATTTCTAATCATGAGTAAATATGTTAAAGTATTGGAAGTATGTTATGGCATGTTTTGCTTAGCTATATCTTTATGTGACTATGAGTGAAGGGTATATTCATGGATGATATTTCTAATTCGTATATTAGAGTTGATGAGTATTATGATGGATTTCTAACAGCATATTCAAGGGTATGTATAGATGTTTGTGGGTATCATCACCGAAAACCCTCAGGAGACTATAACTCCTCCACTGGGGCCACCCAGGGGTTTAAAGGCTTGTTACACATGCTAAGTGTAATCGTGAGACCTACGAAAGTGGCTATTTAGATTTACTGTTTTATGTTTATTTTTGTTTTGCTTTACTCGAGGACTAGCAAAGATCAAGTTGGGGGGTATGATAACGCATGAAAAGTGCATAAATCACCCTTTTAACTAGATCATGTTAGTCTCTGAGCAGTGCTATTTTGATAGTCTATGATGTATTTCAGGTATAAGATCCTTCAATGAAGATTAAATCAAGTTTGATGCTAAAACGAGGCTATTCTGACAATTCTGTACAAGCCAGATCGATCCGGGATGAAAAGAAGATCGATCTGATCATTCCAGCAAGAAGCAACCCAAGTGAAGAAATCCACATCGATCTAATACAATCCAGATCGATCTACTTTTGTAACAGAGAGTTGACAGAGAGCTCTTTTCAAGAAGATCGATCTACTCCAAAGAAGATCTATCTGAACCTGGAAGCGCTAGTCATCCGTGAAAAGAAGATTGATCCGTTGTCCCAAGAAGATCGATCTTGGTCGAGCAAAATCCAGATTCTGAGTTCACGGAAGGAAGAAGATCGATCCTTTTTCAAAGGGAGATCGATCTTTTTTGGCGCTACGGGAAATATCAATGGTTGAGATCTAATCCGAGTTAGGGTTTACTAAAGCCTATAAATAGACCCTCTTTGGGAGATTTTTGGGGTGTCTCCATAGACGAATTTTCTTCATCTCCTAGGGTTTTTCCTTTGCTTCTTCTCAAAACTCTAGGTTAGAATCTGAAGATTGGATTCATGGGTGGAGCGTTTCATCAACTTTCATCGACGGGTCTTCTCTTTAAAATAAGTAACTAGGCTCTAGTCTAGGAATTTCTATGATGTATTAGAGATCTTATCTAGGGTTTCCTATGGATTGGAGCATGTACTCTTTGGATGGTTTTTAATGGATAAATCTCATATTTTCATATCTCATTGGTGTTGATTTTATTTTGTGGATGGATGGTTTGCTCTTTTATGCTTCGATCTAGATCTTGTGCATGTTAGAGACTAGGGATAGAGTTGTTTCATGATACTTTCATGCTAGAACCATGATTGATCTATGTTTATGAATCCTAAACCCTAGATTAAGATTATAGGAGTGCTAGAACCATTACCTTAGTGCTAGAACCATTGAGACCTATATTCTTAACCTATCATTTATTCTTTACTTTTATTGATCTGGCCTCCTCGAAGTGCTAGAACCACTCTAAGCTTTTCACCAAGTTTCCATTCTTTGATGCTAGTCTTTCCAACGAAGACTTCTTACGAATCTTTGTTGAGTGGTAGGTAGATATTGCCATTCTCCTATCAACCTTCGGAAAATCATCTATGGTATATGGATTTGCTCTCATTCTAGGAAAACCTAGATAGTTCTTGATTACGGATTAGAAATTCCTAACTTATTCTCATAATATTATTATCCCGGTTTAGTTTAATTCGAGTTAAGAGTAGTTTAAAGACCAAAATCATTCCCTTTCCTTAACTTTTGCTCTAGAACTATACGAGGTAATTAGACTTAATACTTCTTTTCCCTGTGAACCGACTCGGACTCATTGCTATCTACCCTTAAAGTAGTTAGTTAGTGATTCGGATTATAAATTTCTAGTTTTGATATTCTTGTTAAGACCACGACACTTTTTAAGACGTGTCAAAATTTTGGCGCCGTTGCCGGGGAACTAGAATAGTAGTTAAGTTAATTGCTTAGTGTAGTTTTATTTCAATTAGTTATCTTCATTTTACTTATTATATAAAAGACCAAAAATAGTACTAGTGTTAATATTTTCTATCCTTTTGATTGAGTGTTAGGGACTTTGACGAAGCACCTTCCAAGTGGAGAAGGAGCATCGATCAAATCTTCACCGAGATAGCATTGTTTGAATTTCTAAACTTTGTGTGCTCTAGTGATGTGATACATGAATGAATGTTAGTGAAGATTCTGATTTGAATATTACATATTGCAAGAATTTTTGAATTCTCGTATTGCTTGGCATAGATCTTTAAATCTTTCATCTGATTCATCCATGGAGAACCTTAACCCTAACGACTGTAGATTTGTTCTGGATTTAGTGGAGTATAATGCATCATCGATTGATAGTTTTGTTCATCTAGGAAAAACTATTGTTGCTCTTCCAGAGCCTTCAATCAGGTCTACAAGAATAGATTTTGTATTAACATTTGATTCTTTCAATGTTAATTGTGAAAAGTACTTATGATCTCGAAGTTTCGTCTTTGTTGTTGCACTATTTGCAAGACATGCATCATCATCCATCTGGGAAATAATTATAGCATTAGAAATATCCATAAGATATTTATAAACTTTAAACTATATAAAGATAACAAACCAAGTTCGTACTAATGGAATAAAAACACACTAGTTATATTACATAACACTAGTAAATATCCATCCAGTCTTCAAAACCTGTGACGAAATCCGATACATCTAGAGATGTACCAACCATGGGGTTATCAAGGAGCGGGATATCAGCCAGCCCGTAAAAATCTGTGAAGTTCATCTCAACACACTTCTTCTTCCCTTTTGTTGTGTGTTGCTCCACAATATGCTTGGGCGCACTACATGTGCGAGACCAGTGCCCTTTCTCCCCACATCGGTAACAGTCATCATCCTTTTTTTTATAATTTTGCTCATGAAGCTCATTTCTCTTTCTATTCCCTAATTGATCATTTTTAGGGAAGGGTTGAGGGGCATTATATCATTCATGATAATAATGAAACCTATCATTACTTCACCCACGACCACGGCCTCGTTCGCGTCCGCTCCCACGGCCACGTCTATGACCATGTCCACGATAGGCACTGGCATTTGCTTCTGGAAATGTAGCATAACCGGAGGGACGGGACTCATGATTTTTCAATAGGATTTGGTTCTGTTTCTCATCTCTAAGTAAGGCATCGATCAGTTCAGAATATTTCTTATAATCACGTTGCCTATACTGTTGTTGTAAAATCAGGTTCGAGACATGGAAGGTGGAGAAGGTCTTCTCAAGTTTGTTTTGGTCAGATACGAGTTGCCCACATAGTTTAATTGGGAGGTGATTTTGTGAAGGGTTAAATTGTACTCACTAACAATCTTAAAATCTTGAAAACATAGATGCATTCAGTCGTACTGGGCAGTGGGGAGGACAATAGTTCTTAAATGTTGAAACCTATCACTCAAGCTTTTCCACAAATCTAGTAGGTACTGCGCAACAAGGTACTCATTTTTCAGATCCTCGTGGATGTGGCGATAGAGAATTATAATGGCATTGTCTTTTTGATTTGGCGTGACTGTATTACCCTCCTCAATAGTGCTTCCCATCTTTCTAACATTAAGATGGAGTTCAGCATCCAGCGCACAGAATAAATAGTTGCTTCCGGTAACATCCAGGGGGAGGACTCCAACTTCACTAAGCTAGCTATGATCAAACTATACAAAATAAATATGCCAAGAATTGAATAAAGTAAAGGAAATAACAAGTTTTTTTCTTTTTTTTTGAGCCCAGGTTTTCATGGCGAATCAGTGATCCGGATTCAAACCGTGGGTTTCATTCCCATAAGTCCGAGCGGCCGCGTTGACCACTCGGGTGGCCTCGAAGGGATGGTAGATTTTTATACAAAAATTTACATATAGCTTAGTGAATGGTGCGTATGTACCGCATGTATCAAAATCTTAAACCTGAAATAAACAAACATCATATAAGCCATAAAATAAAATTAGTATATATACTTCTGGTAAAGAAAATGTTTGTACTTTTGGTACAAAAATATCAATGTGTGTTTCAGGCACCATGACAATATGTACTTCAGGTACTAAAATAATTTTGCACTTCAGGTACAAAATTGTGTACTTCAGACACTCTTTCAATTTGCACTTCAGGTACAAACTTATATGTTCTTCAGGCACTACATATCTAAATCGAAAAATGATATATTAAGAGAATAAGTATAAAGCATAGGTTAGTGAGATATACCTGACGATCTTAACCTGGTAGAGTCTCGTGCTGATAACGTGTCGTAAATAATTGGAATTTGAGCACGAATTAAGTATAGAAAATATTAGAAGGGTGGAGAGTAAGAGGAATGAGCCACTAACTAAGGTATTCCTCTCACTTTAGTTGCCCATCATTTCATCAGCCGAATGTCCTTTATATAGGCACGACATCCACAAACTTACAAAACACATACGTTGCATATGCATCTCTTACATCTCCTAAGCATTTATTACAATTTTGACTTTTTGGTCATCCACTGTCAGTCACTTTTGACATTTTGCGTCTACTGTCGGTTATGTGTTTCACATGTTACAACAGTTCGCCTATTGTTGTGAAATTTATTCAATTTCTTTTCATCCTGCCTCATAACCATCTAATGTAATGCTATGAATTTAGGGGTGGGCGGTGTCAGTAGGAAAGTGCAGCGGAAAATTTTTCTTGAGTTCTTCCCGAAGATGGTGTCAAGACCCGTTCTTGACAAGCCCTCCTTTGTCTCCGTCAAGCACAAACATACACAAAGAGACACTCTAGTAGGCAAAGGGATGGCCTCTCGTTTCATTTACTCAAGCAATCGTACAAAAGAATTACCAGCCGCTCCAAACTCTCTTTCCCAACCCTTGGTTACACAATCACTCGATTATAAAAGAAACTCCAACCTATGCTGCACGGATATTTCACATTTGGAAGCGTACCCGTATCCGACACGTGTCGGATACGGATACGCATCCGATACGGTCGGATACGTATCAAATACGTATCTGATTATTTATGTCAACAAAGCATGTAATTAGAATTCGGATACGGCTGTGATACGACTATGATACGGCTATGATACATTTTACGATACGGTTAAAATACGCTTGGACATTTGGTTAAGACCTAAGAAGAGGTATGTAGTTTTATGTAGATGAATACATTACTATTAAATGTCAGTCTATTGGTTTTTAGAGATGACATAGATGAACAATTTGAAATTTGAATGCATTTTTTCAAATTTTAAACTTAGTATGATATTAAATATATTATTATATTATCGTATCCGTATCCTAATTTTTCAAGAATTGCTGTATCGAAGTGTCTGTATCGTATCGTACCCGTGTCCCGTACCGTTATCTGTGCTGCCTAGACCCCAACCCTAAGCCTCCATCTAGATGCCCCAACATCATGGGCGGTTGCTTCCTTATATAGAGGCCGGCTCCTAACTCTCCTCTATTTGGAAAGCTTCTTGTTCAATTCCAACTCCGGAGCCTTGATTAACCTCATGTCAATCTGGACTTTCACTTGGCCAATCATGAAGTTGCTCGCTTCACTTGGAATCCTAGTTGAGCTTAAACTTGCAACGGATAGCTCATTGTCAAACCACCCGACCACTTGACTTGGAATAGGACTCCTTCCTATTCTCGGGCGTCAAGTCTAGAATCTTCCATGTCACCTTCCTCATGGCCGCATCAAGTCCTCCCAAGAACCTAATCTAAGTGGAAGTTGGACAATGACTCGCTCGGATTAGCCCCAACGGCCAACTGCGTCAAGCCGGCCTGGCGCGCTAAGTACTAGTCCGACTAGGACTCCTAGTGCAACTCGAATTTCACCCGCGTCAAAACTTGCCATCACCCTCACCATGACGTATAGAGTCCTAAGGCCTGTTTGGCAACCCTAAATCTGACGAATGAGTTGAATGAGGAATGAGCTGAATGAGATGAATGAGGAATGAGCTGAATCTGGTGATTCTGTGGATTTTGGTTCTGTTGTTTAGCTGGTCTGTATGGAATGAGCTGAATCTGTTAATTCTGGCATTTGATTTGTCTGGTATGAATGAGTTGAATCTGCTCATTCTGTGGATCCTAGTGTTTGGTTTTTAAATCTCTAAATTGGAATCGAATGAATTTTCACAACATGTTAATAATAAAACTTTAGGTTTTCTTCAAATTAAGACATGTTTTCCGTTATAATAATAACAATACCCACGAGACTCATTTGTCCCTAGTTTTCTTCTAATCGAGCGATTTTTCAACTTGTGCATATTTCGTGACCAGCCATTAGTCCCTATAACTCAACAAAAGTAGTACAAACTAAAAAATTTGTACAAATATTATAAATATTCAAAGATCTAAGTCTTACAAAGTAGTAATTAGTTGAAAATTACAAACTTTTCAAGCTATACAAGCCTCGTACATTAGTCCTTATCATAAATGATAAACAAGAGTAACTTAATGACAACAACAACACATGAAACACAAAAGACAAGAAGACAACTCAATAAAGCATCATTGCATTTCTCCGTAACTTTCGGATCTTCATTTTTTTGCAGCAAAACATTTCTTGTCTTCATTTTTAAAATATTCAAAGTAGGCTTCCTTCGCATCCTCCATTGACATGTACTTCTTATAATAAGCCCTAGAGAATCCTGAAACTTGTGCATGACATTCTCCACAAGTTAGATAAATGCCTTATCTTCTCCCTCTAAATACTACGTAGGAGGGAGCCATACCTATGCATCAAATAGTACCATACAAGTAAGAATCAGAAGTTTGAAGGAGATAGTAGAAATAAAAAAACAATTTAGGATTCATAGCATAGTGTTCAATGCATAAAAAAGACATCGGCACACATAGCTCTATAAGCAGCTGAGAAAATCCTGAGTAATAATCAAGAAGTAATTTCTGATGATAATATTACACAAGATTCTATGCTCATACTGCTCCAAGTGATTTTTATGTTGAGAGCCAAATTAATGTTGACAGTGGATGCAACATCTTATTTCTAACAACTGATGATTTGATTTGGCAACAAAAACTTATCGTGTGTTTTTATGTTGAGAGCCAAATTAATGTTGACAGTGGATACATCATCCTATTCTCACCATCGCGTCGGAGGTCTAAGGCTTTTGGGATGCGAATTTGGAATCCCGTTGAATAAGAAATGCGGGGCCCGCCCGGATCGCGGATTCCAAATTGGATGGATCGCGGCGTCCGCTCGATTTGAACGGACGCCACCATCCATAAATGCTGGGATGCGGTGTTGGTCGGTTCCATATAGATTCTGTATATTAGTGCAAACCAAACACATGGATAAGTAAATTCAGAATCCGCTCATCCCCCTGATCGATCTAATTCATCCCATACAAGGGTTGCCAAACGGGCTCCTAGTGGATCTAGGAGTGAGAGTCCTAATAGGACTCGGAGTCCTAGTGGCACTCGGACTCTTGTTGCTACCGTGTTGCGCCGATATCGCTCAAATGTGTCACGCACAGCGGTCGCGGTGCAGTACAGCATAAGAGAGGTCGAACCCACAGAGAGACAAGCAGGAAATATCTAGAAACACATATAACAATATATCGAAAACAATCAAGAGCGATAAAAGTTAAGAAAGTAGATCGAAGATGTAATGATAAGATAGAGTTAACGAAAGAAATCAAGATTTGAATGAGGCTAGGCTTCAGGAATCACTTCACTCAGATTTAGGTTCTTCTCTTCTCAATGGTTCATATAATACTCAGTTAAGGGATTCACATCCCAATCACCTTAACCGGGAGATATAGAACTTTAAACCTAACAAAATATAAAAATGTCTCTTCCTACGATTGATTCTTCCTTATTATAGTTCTAATTTCATCCAACCCAAACCTAAGAATACACGATACCGGCTGTTACTACAGGCAACGCGCAGCAAAAGTTCATCGGGACAAAGCCCTAACTCTATCTAACCAGATCTCTAAGAATACACAATACCAACTCTCACAATCGGCAATGCATAGCAAAGATTCCTCGGGATAGAGCCCCAACCTTGTCTTACAAGATCCCTAAGAATACACAATACCAGCTGTCAATACGGACAATGCATAGCAAAGTTCTCGTGAGACTCGGTAGGAGAATCAAAAGAGATAACTATGGGATTATAAGATCATGAAAGAAGCATGACTGGATTCATAATATTAATCATCCACATAGAAACCTATAATCTGAAAATAATCTTTAAAGATCCAATACATAGAAAAGAGTTTAACAATAAAGATTAAAACTATGAACCATTGTTGGAGAAGAAGCCCTAGTCCTCGCTAGATCATCCGTCCGCCATGCCCACGGATTACTCGGCCATGGATGGAGATGTCTTCATCTTCTTCCCTTCAAAAACGTCCAGAAAGAGCCTCCAAAAACGTCCCAGAAGTCCCTTTTTGATTAGCCCTAACTTTCCTATTTATAGCCCCAAAGTCTCCCCATCCTCGGATTAGATCTAAACCGTTGATTTTCTTCACTGGGGAAGTAGGATCGATCCCTCTATAGGTGTCGGATCGATCCCACTCATCAAAATCTTCAAATTCTGGCTACGCCCGAGTCGGATCGATCGGACTATGGGTGTCGGATCGATCGGACTCAGTAGGATGGATGGAGGGATCGATCGGACTGTGTACAGCTGAAAAATATGCGTTCTGTCAGGTTTCTGCATAGTCGGATCGATCGGACTCTAGGTGTCGGATCGATCGGACTTTCCAGCGTATTTACTGTTTTGTCATCTAGACTGCGCCATTGGTACTAAAATTGTCATAACTTCCTTTAGGAAACTCAGAATCACGAACCGTAAAATTCTCCAGAATCTAGACTTCAAGAGCTTTCCAACCATATATGACACATCATCTGATTATTCATGAGCAGGTACAGTTTAATTTTTGAAGTTGATCCATATACTCTTTTCAGCTTCTTTTAGCTCCAATTTCCTGCATTTTCCAAACAACTATGTGAAGCAACATATAGATATAAAAATAGTAGTAAAGATGTTGATTAAGGATAATAATTTAGCAATTGAGATGATTATAAGGTTGTTCAGAGTGCACTTTTATGCACTCATCAGCGCCACCTGCCTTGGCCCGCGTCTCGCCCGCGCGCACGTTGTGCTCCTGCCTGGCATGCCCTGTCAAGCCTCTTGGCGTGCCATCCTCACGTCATGGTGTGCCACCCACATGACATGGCGCGCCAAGTTTTGCTGTTGGCTTGGGCCATTGCGTCATTACTAATCTTGCCACATCAAGTTGGTGATGATGCGTGCTGCTTCGTGTCATGACGTGTTTGGCTTGCCATCATGAGGCCACCAAGCTTTCCATGGCTCGTGGCACCGATCCCGTGCCATGGTCTTGGCCTTTGGTCGTGCCACCTCCAGATGGGGCGTGCCAAGGCCCGTGTTAGAGGCTCACAACCCTGACATGATTGGACGGGGCATCTGTCGATCATCTAAACGATGAAACCCAAGTCGTTATAAGAAATCCATGGGGATGGAGACTAGGAGACCTCAAATTAAGCGGTGATAGAGTGGTTTGAGTAATTTTTAAGGTGAGGTTTGGAAAAAAGAAAAATGAGACATGGATCTAAAAGATGGAAATAAGTTATAAAAAAGACAAATTTTATACCATGCTAATGACATTTTAGTCTCGTTAGCTACTAAAGGAATCATTTACAAGTCATTATAAGAAGTCCATGGGGATGATGACGGGGAGATCTCAAATTAACTGGTGATAGAGTGGTTTGGGTTGATAGAAGAGTTAAAGTCACTATGTTGATCAATGTATTGATAGTTCATATACACATGTTACATATATGGTATGCTATACCACAGGAACAAGATAAGACAATATATACATGTAACGCCCCCCTTCAAACTCAAGGTGGATCAAACACCGAGAGTTTGCCTACAAGATGTCTAAATCTAGGAGTAGGATGAGACTTCGTAAAGAAGTCGGCAATCTGTCCAGTGGAAGACACATGAGGGAGGAGAATGGTGCCAGTCTGAAGATACTGACGAACAAAGTGACAATCGAGCTCTATATGCTTCGTCCGCTCATGAAATACAGGATTGCTAGCAATCTGCATAGCACTGCGGTTATCGCAGTATAGTGAAGTAGGTCCTGAGGAAGAGATACCAAGGTCACAAAGGAGTCGCCGAAGATAAACGATCGACTTTGTAGTGGTAGACATGGCACGATACTCAGCCTCAGTATTGGAAAGAGAGACAACATCTTGTTTCTTACTCCGCCAAGAAACAAGAGCGTCTCCAAGAAAGATACAAAAGCCAGTAGTCGAGCGTCTAGTCGTAGGATCACCGGCCCAATCCGCATCAGAATAAGCACGAAGTATGAGATCAGAGCTGGAGGGCATAAGAAGAGACCGAGTGGTGGTTCCACGAAGATAATGAAGTATCCGAAGAAGAGCAGCATAGTGAGTAGAGCGTGGTGCGGCGACAAACTGACTCACAATGCTGACAACATGAGAGATATCTGGTCTAGTGATACACAGGTAAACAAGTTGGCCAACTAGCTGTCTGTAGCGCGTGGGATCCGAAAGAGGCTCACCATCAGTGGGACAAAGGCGAACATGGAGCTCAAGAGGAGTGTCTACAATGCGATCATCCGAGATAGCTGCTCGACTAAGGATGTCAGATATGTAGCGCTGTTGACAAAGTAAGATCCCACGTTCGCCCTGAGCAATCTCCAGTCCCAAAAAGTAGCGTAGAGGACTTAAATCCTTCATCTGAAACTGACTCCGAAGGTGAGCCTGAAGAGAGGTAATAGCAGCAGAGTCATCTCCAGTGATAATCATATCATCAACATAAAGGAGGAGAATCGCTCGCTCCTGCGATGAGGACCGCACAAACAGAGAATGGTCTTGAGGACTCTGAACAAAACCGGCCTCTGTGATAGAACTACGGAAGCGCTCAAACCAAGCACGAGGAGCCTGTTTGAGTCCATAGATGGCACGACGAAGACGACAAGTATGACCAATAGGAGCAGAGAGACCAGGAGGTGGACGCATGTAAACAACCTCTGAGAGATCTCCGTGAAGAAATGCATTCTTCACATCCATCTGAAGAAGAGGCCAGTGTCGAGCGGTAGCAACTGCAATGAGAGTACGAACAGTGGTCATCTGAGCAACAAGAGCAAAGGTCTCCTGATAATCAATGCCATACTGCTGAGTAAAACCACGAGCAACTAATCGGGCCTTATGCCGCTCAATGGCGCCATCAGGTCGCCGCTTGACCTTGAAGACCCATTTGCAGCTAACAGGCTCAATCCCAGGAGGAAGAGGAACAAGATCCCATGTGTGAGTATGAGCGAAAGCGCTGAGCTCCTCTGCCATAGCCTCCTGCCACTATGGAAGCTGGGCTACCTCCTGATAGGATCGGGGCTCATGATCAAGATGAATCGCAGATAGAAAGGCATGGAACTCAGGAGAATATGAGGCAACAGATGACCAACCATATCTATGGGGAGGGTGGTGAACTCGCCGAGGATACCGAGGAGGTGTAGAACCAGTAGTAGACGATGGAGAAGAGACAACCAGCGGAGAGTGATCGCTCGCAAATGCGTCGTTAAATCAGATACAAAACGCAATTTAGAATTTATAATCCTTCAATCAATACTACTCTACAAACGTAGAACAGTGGTGAGATCCGGAGTCGAACCACAGGGAAAGATTGTTTAACAAAAGAAGAAATCAAATTAAATCTCTAAACTCAAGTCCTAAGGCGAAGAAAAGGAGTTTCAATGGTTTTGTTATCTAAGAAATTAAACTACTGAAAAAGCAATGAAAAGGTTGGGATAAATCAATGAGAGAAAACCTAGGGATTACTCAATCCACTCTAATTTCACCTCTTGTATTCTCTAGTATCCTCTTGTTCTCTAATCTAGACATATGGAATCACGGCTTCTTAAGCTCGCATGAATCCCTAAAAGAACGCTCATATTATCCTACAGCATAGTCTATCTTTGCTTAGCATAGACTGTCTTCGGACTTAACCTGAGTACAATCTATCTTTGCTTAGCATAAACTATCTCAAAGGCATACACAAAAGCGACATTAAAATCATCCTACGAATCTCTACCATCAAGCACAGCAATCAAGTAGGTCTGAATATACGTCGAGGAACTCTGTTCCCTCAATTCTTCATAAAATAAAACCATATTCATAGGATCATGTCTTTGAAAAGATAACAAGAGTCAAACTAGAAAATACAAAGAAGCTACACTAAAGCTTCATGAGATCCCTAAATATAGAGTTTAGCTACTCATCTTTTGGATGAGATCCATGTATTCGATGAAGAAAGTTAGGGATCCACTCCGCATCTCCGTCATCTTCTCCAATCTGAATTCCTCTGTTTCTCTCTATGGAGGCCTCTGGTTTTTGGCTAACAAAACCCTTTTTATATGTTAATTCCCGGAATTAGGGTTTAGGGTTAAGTTAGACCTCAAGTACAACTCGGAATTCCTGGTTCAACCCTGACAGCTTCTTCCAATCGCGACTGGGTTCAACCGGTTTGGAATTTGAGAATGAGTCCAACACAAAAGATGTAGATTTGGAAGTCTACTGTCCTCTCCCGAAGAGTTTACAATATTTGGACTTAACTAAAATATTTAGCGAATATTCTCCCGCGCGTTGACGGACAGTCTTCCAGCAGCTATCAATCCATCTGGAATCTCTGAAAGTGTTCAACATGAAAGTTGTACGTCTTGATGTCTACTAGCTGTCATTAAAATTTCAGAATATTTGGAGATAAGCATAATTTCTGGTGAATATTATGCTAACAGTCGACAGAGCAGTGTATTTCAGCATATTAACCGAATTTCTTGCATTTCTTCTCAAAGCATGATCAAACCTGAAATCAACTAACAAGCTATCAAATACAAACACTCTAGGCATAACAAAGCTAAGTTAAGGGGTTGAATCATGAACATTTAGTGACTTACAACACCCCCCAACTTACACTTTGCTAGTCCTCGAGCAAAGAAAATATAAAAAGAAAGCAATAAATCTAACTAGCCACTTTCGTAGGTCTCACGATTGCACTTAGCATGTGCAACAAGCCTTTAAACCCCTGGGTTACCCCAGTGGTGGAGTTATAGTCTCTTGAGGGTTTTCAGGGATGACACCCACAAACATCTATACATTCCCTTGAATATATCATTAGAAATTAATTGTGATATTCATCAACTCTATTGCATGAAATAGAAATAATATCCATGAATACATCCTTCAACTCACAGTCACATAAAAATATGATAAATCAAAACATGTCATAACATATTTCCAACACTTCAACATATTTAATCATGATTAAAAATAACTTTGCCACTCCTGTGTGTGATTGGGGTTCCACATGCTTCAGAGCATCAATTATATCTAAACATTTCAACTATTCAAGATCACAATCCTATCCAAGCACATATCTTCCACTTATCACATAGCAATATCTGTTTTTTTTTCTCTTCTTTTTTTTTATATAAGAAATGTGCAATGCTATGATTTCTTAAGCTTTCTTCATGGTCCATGTAACGAGGTTCAAGCCAGTGACTCCCAAACCAGACGGTTTTAGGGCACTAAGTGTAGAACACTCTTCAGACTCTAATGCTCAAACCATGAAGGCTACAAATCATAACTAGTCATTTTTTTTAAAGGAAATTCAACCGTTTTACGCGAACACCACGCTGGCTAGGCACACTGCCCGGTTACTAAGTTGAAAATCCCCTTTTTTTCTTGTTTTTTTTTCGCATACTCAGATAATTGCATTTGTTCATGTATTTTCTGTGTCATGACATGAAATTGTAAATCTATCTCAGTATCATGCTCAGAATCTAATATCAACCCATTAACATGTGAAAGTGAACATGTGCATTAGGATATGTCAAGCTATCCTTAGATCATGGTAAAAGTGTTAAATTATAGAAATAATATCATGCATAGCAAAAATTTACTATTTCTTATATGACATACAAGTCTCAGAATAATTCATAAAATAAATTTCTAAAACATGCACCTTTGTCAAATCATATCCTAATTTCATTCTTTTGACATAATTCAAGCGATGTATAATATTTGGTTACCAGAAAATAAAAATAAAAATATATGAGCATGAAATTTATGAATGCTACCCCTCAACTTAAATGTAATTGTCCCCAATTACACTAAGTCACAAAAATAAATCAAGAAGTAAAGGGTAGAGATAACCATAATGAACGCCTCAAAATAGATTTCGCTCTTTTCCAATTTTAGTTTAGGCATCACCATCATTGAATAAATACATCCTTCCCCACCATAACCTGTCACAGAAATATATACCTTTACAAAAAGATCAAATATAACAAATAAATGCCGGTATTAGAATCATAGAAAATTTCAGCAGAGTCTCCTTTGTATTTTCATGATATATTAATCTGTACAAACATTCATCACATAAAACTATACCATGTACAGATAAATAGTAAAGGAGATAATACATCAAAAATAATCTTCTAGACATCACAGATAAGGAAATAAAGGACCAAAATATCAAGCAGGGCAACTATCAGTCAGCATCCGCAAAAAACATCATCACACACAGCGGCCGTCCGTGGCGAGATCAGAAATAAAATCCGCGAAAATAACGTGAATTGAACACCGGATGTTGCTCTAGGACGTCTAGAAGATCAAGGAATGCTCAACATGGTCTTGATTGAAGATCTATACCATCCGATCGGATATCGGATCACTGTAGCACCAGGATCATGTCCAGCAACAATCGGACGGCTGAAACTTGCCGGCGACGGATCACCGGTGAAACGTTGTCGCCGGAGGACGGGAACAGTACAGGAAGAATCGTGGAAGCCTAAGGAACGCATCTATGTAGTCTGATTGTGGAATTGAAGCTTCCAGGTGGGAGATCAGAGATGGCCGGCGCGGAGAGGTTGATTGCCGGAATTGCATTCCGCTGATCGGGGCTCAAATCAAGGACGGGGACGATTGAGTAAGGATCGTGGAAGGCTAATGAAGTGTTCTATGGGGTTTGATTGAAGAATGGGGCTTCCAGGCGGCGGATTGAGGGTGGTCGGAAAGGTGGAAACCGACGGCGGTTGAAGTCGATGATCCCGGCGGCAAGGAGTTGTTTTGATTGTGGAGGAAGCTTCGTGGTGGCATGAGGAAGGTTATGGAGGTGGTTTGGAGCGGTGAGCGGCCGTGAATGGCGGTGAAGACGACGGCGGGGTGGCTCACCGGCGTCGGAGGAGAAGGTGGCGAGGGAAATGAAGGACGGGGATGAATAGGTGGAAGGTTGGCGGAGGTATCGGCGGTATTTTTAGGGGCTGGGGACGACCGGAGAGGTGGCGACGGGCAACGGTGGTCGTCGGCTCGGGGATGAGCCGACAAGCCGGGACGACGAGCCGCGGGGAGAAGAAAAGAGCGAGAGGAGAGAGAAAATTCAAAGAAAATAAAGAAAATTCGGAAAAATAGGAAAAAGACGGAAAAAAAATGAAAAAAATCATGGAAAATCCTAAAAATTAAGGAAAATACAGAAAAAAAAAATAAAACTTGGGTTGCCTCCAAACAAGCGCGCAATTTTAAGTCTTTCGCTCGACTTCTCGAAAAGGTGCCATTATAGCATGGATCCGTCTAAATGACGGAATCGATCACCCCACTTGAAATAATTTCCTCCATATAATGCTTGAAACCAAACCCAACCCCACAGTAAATCCAGTAGTTGATGATGTAGGCTAACAAAGTTTTTCCTCCCAACAAGAGAACTAGAGACCCCACCCTCTATAAAAGGCAACCTATCGTAATGTTTCATCTTGCACCCCGGTCTACAGTATGTGTCCTCCAGAATAGTGAAACTATCAATCAGGTGAACTGGAAGTGAAAGGTCAAATATAGATAAAAGACGCGGTGAAAGCAGTGATGATGATGCAGATATAGAGAAAAAAGGAGGTGGCTCAACCTTAGGATACACTGCCGCATCTGTGCAAAGGTGAGTATCGGCATAATAAGCACACAATTGGCCCGTATCTATCACAGGTGCGGGAGTAAAAGATAGCAGTGAAAGGGGTTCAACCATCCCAGAAATAGTTTTTGTCTCCACAGTATGCCGATCGAGTGATTGGTCGGGCAAGATGTGTGTTTTGATATCATATTTCGATTGTGCAGTGTCCAAATTAACATCATCATCAGAATCAGAAGCATAGGCATTCACGATATCAGATAGCCTATCATTTTCCACTTCAACATCATCATCCTCCGAATCCTCAAACTCATACTCCTTTAGAATCACAGCCAATCTAGCATTATGTAATTCAACATCATAATCATCATTATCAGAATCATATTCCTTCAAAATTTCAGATACTCTATCATTGTGCAGTGTAGCATCACCATCATCATCATCATCGTCAGAGTCATAATCCCTCAAAATCTCAGATAATCTATCAATCATTATAACATGAGATTTATCATCACAGCAGTCAGTCAAACTATCAACACGAAAGCATTCATTCTCACGCTCAGGCAAACATGTAGTCTTAAAGATGTTCAGTTTAACATGCATAATACCAAAAGAGACATCCATGACACCAGTTTGACAGTTGATATTCGCATTTGCTGTAGCCAAAAAGGGACGTCCTAAGATGATAGGCACGGTTTTTTTACAGTGAACAGCGGGTTCCATATCCAAGACGACAAAGTCGACCGGGAAAAAGAAGTTGTCCACCTTCACTAAAACATCTTCTACAATGCCTCTAGGAGTCCTAATGGATCTATAAGCCAATTGTAGGCTGATCGGTGTCGGTTGGAGTTCTTCCATCCCAAATTCCTTATAAAGGCAGTAGGGCAAAATATTAACACTGGCTCCTAGGTCGAGAAGGGCACCATCAATCTGGTAGTCTCCTATGCAACAGGGTATGGTAGGAGTACCAGGGTCTTTCAATTTGGGTGGACTGTCATGTTTCAAAATCGAACTGACTTGTTCAGGTAAAAGGATTTTCTTGTCCCCTTTGTGTTTTGTCAGGCGTTTATGAGCGCACAGGTCCTTAAGAAACTTGGCATACGAAGGGATTTGAAGAATAGCCTGAAGTAAGGGTATGTTGATGTTGACATGTTTGAACGGTTCAAGGATTTCCTCAGTAGCTCTTCGGGCTTTGATGGTTGGGTATGGGTCCTTAAGGGCTGCAGGAAACGGTACCCTAGGTGTATACTTGGAAGGGTTAGGTTCCCTAGAATCAGAGAGGTTGGAATCAGGTGGGTTGTATGGGTCACCACCGTCCGTCCGATCGATCGGTTGTAATACCGATCGGTCGGCTGACGGCCGATTGATCGGAACTGTGTCCGATCGATCGGTACGGGTTCGTTCCCCTACATGATTGTCAACGGTTTTTCCACTTCTAAGGGTCACTACGGCCTTGGCACTTTCAAAATTTTGGCTTTCTATGTGGTGTAGGCCTCTGGGGTTTGTCACAGGTTGACTTGGCAAGTGACCTTCCTCTCTTTTGGCTATAGTGTTAGAAAGTTGGCCCAGTGAATTCTCAAGTTTAGCAATGGATTGGGTATTAGAATTACACTGGTTCTCTATTCTAGACACATTATTCTGAATTTTAGAGATATCACTTTTTAGGTCACTTCTCATTCCACTAAAATTTTCATTTATGACTGCAAGGATGGAACTCAAAGTGGGTTCATCAGATGGTTCAACAGGAGAAGGCTGAGGTGTATTCTGCAGATAATGTGGAGGGTACCCAGGATTTGGATTTGCAGAGGGTTTTAGCGGGTATTTGAAAGTAGAAGTATTGGATGTATTGTTTTGTCCCAGAAAGTTACTTGATTGTTGTGGTTTCCAACTAAAATTAGGATGATTTTTCCAACCTAGATTGTAGGTATTCGAATAAGGGTTATTTTGAGGTTTGGAAAAACCATAAGTTGAATTAGCTTGTTCCTGAACAAAGTCAGGGAAATTGGGAGCCAAATGACAATCAGTGATATGATGATCCGAGCTAAGACAAAGGGCACAAAAGTCAGGGGAAATCTGAATTGGAGGAGTCAAGGATTGGCCAGTTTTAAGTTGGTTAAGATCTTTGGTTAGGAGAGCTACTTGTGCAGAGAGACTTTGAAATTCAGAAATTTCATGAATTCCCCGAGAATTACGAATAGTGGTAGACCGATTCCTAGAAACTGAAGCGTTATATTGTGAGTTTTCAGCAAGGTTGTCGTACATTTCCCAAAGAGCAGTCCAAGGCTTACTAAGAACAACACCCCCGCAGCAAGCTTCGACCATCGTCCTATGACGATCAATAAGACCATTATAAAACGAATGGGCTAGCTGCCACTCAGGTACTTCATGATGAGGACATTCTCTAAAAAGATCTTTAAACCTTTCCCAAGCTTCATGAAACATCTCATCATCGTTTTGCTTAAAAGATATGATTATAGTGCGATAGTTTTGGGTTTTGATGATAGGGAAATATTTTTTAAGAAAAGCATCTTGAAGTTGATCCCATGTTGCAATCGAGTTTGGTGGTAAAGTATGAAGCCAATGTTTAGCCTTGTCTTTCAAAGAAAAAGGGAAGAGCTTGAGTCTAAAGGCATCATCATTAAAATGATGGAGTTTGAACATGGAAAGAAGTTCAAGGAAGCTAACAATATGACCATAAGGATCCTCATTTTCACGCCCATAAAAAGAAGGTAAAGCTGTAATCCAATTGGGCTTAATCTCATAATGAGTAGCATTAATAGGAGGTAGATTAATACAGGAGGTATATGTGAAAGGTCCAGGCAGAAAATGATTCCTAATTGGGCCTTCTATATGGTTATTGTTCTCATTGTTCCCCCCATTCCCATTATTATTTCCTTGCATCATGGTGTAGAAAGAATCAAGAGGTAGTTCAGGAATATCAACTTGTGAAGATCTTTGACAAAATGACTCTTGGCGGATGGATCTAAAAGTGTTTTCAATCTCAGGATCTAAAGGTGTTAAAGGAAAACTTAATGATCGCCTACCTTGCATATAATATCAACCACACACCAAAAAAAAAAGAAAAAGAAAACAGAAGTTTCGGAGGAGAGGAGAAAACCACGGAATGCCACAAAAAAAAGTACAAGTTTAGGTGAAGAAAACGTACCTGAGTGACGCGCGTCCGATCGATCGGTAAGATGGCCGATCGATCGGTAGGCCTTCCGATTGCTCACCTGGTAGGGCGATCGGTCGGTAATCCGAGTTGCAGAAAGCTTCTTCTCCAAAAAACTGTTGCTTTAATGCTACGAAAATCCCGAGAATTGTCAGAAAAATTCCTAAAAGTAAACGAAAAGTAACTGAAAATAAAAACCTAACTATGCCTAGAAAACGAGCAAAGAGAAAAATCAGAAACTTCTTTGAAAAATCAAAATCTTCCCCGACAACGGCGCCAAAAATTGATCGCTCGCAAATGCGTCGTTAAATCAGATGCAAAACGCAATTTAGAATTTATAATCCTTCAATCAATACTACTCTACAAATGTAGAACAGTGGTGAGATCCGGAGTCGAACCACAGGGAAAGATTGTTTAATAAAAGAAGAAATCAAATTAAATCTCTAAACTCAAGTCCTAAGGCGAAGAAAAGGAGTTTCAATGGTTTTGTTATCTAAGAAATTAAACTACTGAAAAAGCAATGAAAAGGTTGGGATAAATCAATGAGAGAAAACCTAGGGATTACTCAATCCACTCTAATTTCACCTCTTGTATTCTCTAGTATCCTCTTGTTCTCTAATCTAGACATATCGAATCACGGCTTCTTAAGCTCGCATGAATCCCTAAAAGAACGCTCATGTTATCCTACAGCATAGTCTATCTTTGCTTAGCATAGTCTATCTTTGCTTAGCATAGACTGTCTTCGGACTTAACCTGAGTACAATCTATCTTTGCTTAGCATAAACTATCTCAAAAGCATACACAAAAGCGACATTAAAATCATCCTACGAATCTCTACCATCAAGCACAGCAATCAAGTAGGTCTGAATATACGTCGAGGAACTCTGTTCCCTCAACTCTTCATAAAATAAAACCATATTCATAGGATCATGTCTTTGAAAAGATAACAAGAATCAAACTAGAAAATACAAAGAAGCTACACTAAAGCTTCATGAGATCCCTAAGTATAGAGTTTAGCTACTCATCTTTTGGATGAGATCCATGTATTCGATGAAGAAAGTTAGGGATCCACTCCGCATCTCCGTCTTCTTCTCCAATCTGAATTCCTCTGTTTCTCTCTATGAAGGCCTCTGGTTTTTGGCTAATAAAACCCTTTTTATATGTTAATTCCCGGAATTAGGGTTTAGGGTTAAGTTAGACCTCAAGTACAACTCGGAATTCCTGGTTCAACCCTGACAGCTTCTTCCAATCACGACTGGGCTCAACCGGTTCGGAATTTGAGAATGAGTCCAACACAAAAGATGTATATTTGGAAGTCTTCTATCTTCTCCCGAATAGTTTTCAATATTTGGACTTAACTAGAATATTTGACGAATATTCTCCCGCGCGTTGACGGACCAGTCTTCCAGCAGCTAAATATCTTCATCTTTTCCCAAACTGCTATCAATCCATCTGGAATCTCTAAAAGTGTTCAACATGAAAGTTGTACGTCTTGATGTCTACTAGCTGTCATTAAAATTTCAGAATATTTGGAGATAAGCATAATTTCTGGTGAATATTATGCTAACAGTCGACAGAGCAGTATATTTCAGAATATTAACCGAATTTCTTGCATTTCTTCTCAAAGCATGATCAAACCTGAAATCAACTAACAAGCTATCAAATACAAACACTCTAGGCATAACAAAACTAAGTTAAGGGGTTGAATCATGAACATTTAGTGACTTATCAGAGAGGACAGAAGATCCACAACAGAGGAAGTGTCACTGGTCGTAGGTAAGGGGCGAGGAGATGCCAAAAGGGATGGGGGAGTGGGGGTAGGGGTCGGTGGGACTAACGGATAGGATGGAATAGGATAGGGAGATAAGGAAGGATGGGGAATGGAGGTAAATGCTGAAGGAGAGACAGATAAAGGCTGAAGAAAAGTGAGATCCTGTGAGGCAGAGGAATAATAAGGAACATCCTCAAGAAAGAACACATGACGAGAATTACGAAGACGCTGTGTCACGGGATCATAGCAACGATATCCCTTGTGTTCAGAGCTAAGGCCTAGTAAAACACATCGGACCGACCTAGCAGATAATTTGGTCCGCTCGTGAGGAGGAACCAACACAAAACACGTACAACCAAAAACTCGAACGGGACGGTAGGCGGGGGGACTAGAGTAAAGACGCTCATAAGGAGAGACACCCGAAAGAAGAGGAGAGGGCATGAGGTTAATAAGATGAATGGAAGTAAGAAGTGCCTCAGCCCAGAAAGTGCGGGAAACCTGAGAAGAGAGGAGAAGGGCTCGAGTAGTCTCCAGTATGTGTCGATGCTTACGCTCAGCGATGCCATTTTGCTCATGGGTGTAGGGACAAGACTGTTGAAAAACCGTCCCATGAGACTGGAAGATAGATCGCATCTGAGAGGAGGTGTACTCATGAGCACAGTCAGAGCGAAAAACCTGAATACGCTGGTGAAACTGAGTTTGAACCATAGCAGTTAAGTGCTGATAAATCTGAGGAAGCTCAGATCGGTGACGCATAAGATAAACCTAGGTAAAACGAGAATAATCATCTATAAAACTGATATAATAAAGATAGCCACACATAGATGAGACGGGAGCGGGCCCCCAGATATATGAATGTACTAAAGCAAAAGGAGAGCAAGATTGAGTAGTACGCAGAGGAAAAGGCTGAGCTACAAATTTAGCAAGTTTGCAGCAGAGCAAAAAGAGAGAGAGGTACAGGTACTAGAACCCAAAACACCTGACCTAAAGAGACTATGAAGGTGCTCCTCTGACATATGACCTAGCCGACGATGCCAGAGATCAGCAGAAGAAAGTGAAGAGGCGGTGAGGGCGGTAAGTGATGAGGAGGTAGGGGGTGAGATAGGTAGTGAGAGTCGCAGCAAATGGTAAAGGCTACCAACCCTACGACCATCTCCAATCTCCAAACCTGTAAGTGGATCATGCACACGACAAGAAGAAGAGGAAAAAGTAACAGTGTAGCCCATATCACAAATACGGCTAACAGAAGCAAGATTCATATGCAACATAGGAACATGAAGAACATGGGGGAGGATAATGGGACCATTCGAGAGAGTGCCAGAGTGTAAAACATCTAAACGGTGTCCGTCAGTAGTGTGTATGGCAGGAGAATGCTCAGCAGAAACACATGAAGATAAAATAGAAGAATCATATGTCATATGAGAAGAAGCACCCGAGTCAAGAACCCATATGTGATCGAGAATACCAGGAGTATCAGCCATAGCGGCAGAGTCTACTGAAGCAGAGGAAGCGGAAGAGGATGACTGCTGAAGGAGTCGGTCAATATGCTGTTGGAGACTCTGTAGGGACGCCGGTGTAAGAGAAGGAAAAGCACTCTCCGATGGAACCACAGCTGCTGTAGCACGAACAGATCGCCCATATCCAGGAGGACCTTGTTGTTTCTCAGGATAGAGAACCCAACAAGAATCCTTTTGGTGACCCATCTTATGGCAATGAGAACATATGTGTCGAGGACGAGTGATCGAGGGGCGTGATGAGGAGGTAGCAGCGGAAGGGGCAACCATGTGCAAGAAAGTGGATGTGCTTGTTGGAGGCGGGCTGCACATGCACTGGAGGAGTGGGGAGCTTGCACTGGGCGTTGGGCGTGGTGCTGCGACGAGAGGCTCAGCGTTGAGCACTTGGCGTGCATCCAAAGAGGAAGAGACGGTGAAGCGACAGGAAGCTCGGCCGCACGTCACGGTCGGGGCGCGTGCTTGGCGTGTGCTGGGCGCGTGCGTCGTGGTCGGGGGCTCGGCCGCTCCAGAGAGGAAGAGACTCGGAGAGAAGGAGGGGAGGCGGAGCGACAGGAGGGGAGGCCACACGGGAGTGGGGAGAGCCGGAGAGGAGGAAGTCTCGGCCCTCGAGGGAGCCGGAGAGGAGGAGGTTTGAGTGGAGGGCCGGGAGGCAGAGCGCCGGGAGGGGAGGGGAGGCCGCTCGGGAGTGGGACCGGGAGGGGAGGCTGCTCGGCTGCTTGGCCGGTCGGGAGTGGGAGAGTCGGAGACGCCGGAGAACTTGGTGCTGAGGCTCTCAGGAGAGAGAGAGCTCGGAGGAGAGGAGCTCTGGCCGGATCGGAGGAGAGGGAGCTCGAGGGAGACGGAGAGGGAGAGGTCTCTGGTCGTCGGCGAGCTCGAGGGAGCCCGAGGGAGGGAGATGGTTCACGAGGCCGGAGCTCCAGGAGAGGAGGCCGGAGCGCCAGGAGGCCGGGAGGGGAGGCGAAGCCGCGAAGAAGGGGAGAGCATGAGAGAGGCGGCGACTGCCAGCGCTGTGGGAGAGGAGAACCTGGCTTGTCAGATACCATAATAGAAGAGTTAAAATCACCATGTTGATCAATGTATTGATAGTTCATATACACATGTTACATATATGGTATGCTATACCACAGGAACAAGATAAGACAATATATACATGTAACATGGGTAATTTTTAAGATGAAGTTTGGAAAAAAGAAAGATGAGACATGGATCTAAAAGATGGAAAAAGGTTATAAAAAAGAAAATAATTATACCATACTAATGACATTTTAGTCTCGTTAGCTACTAAAGGAACCATTTACGTAATATTCACCAATTTTTAAAGGAAAGAAGAAATATGAGATAATCTCTACAGCAAGAGATTTATGTGATGCATTAAAATTTGTGGAGAGCAATATGATGCGAAAAAATTACAAAAAAGAAGAAGAAATGAGATATCTGGTAATATCTCTTAAAAGATGAGAGGCCAGACTAAGGCCAAAACCCAGCGCCCGGCCCATCAAACCGTCTACAGCAAACCGACTCAACTCCATTGAACGGGTCCGGGCCTCCAGCCTATATAAACCCTAGGACCCGTCTCTTCCATTCGCCCTCGCATCTAGGGTTTCCTCAAACCCTAGCTCCTCCATATCTGACTCTCGATTCCCTCAATCTTTATGACCAATATATCCAGGTATGCCACTTAGTTCTTCCAGTTTCCCGTATTGTTTTCAGTTCTAGATTGGAATTGCACGAGATTTCATTAATTTTTAAGAACAGTTCAGTCTAATACGAACCCGGGATTTGCTTCTAGGTCATAGTATCTAAGGATAACCAATGCTAGGCCCTATCCTCACTCTCCCGGCGCCGCCGTTGGATGGGGACTTGGGCCCGCTACCGCCCTCCCAGGTCCCCTCCTCGGACGACCAGCCCTTGGCGGCGTCGTCCCCCATGGAGGCGTCGCCATCGCCAGCTCCGGTGGCGACGCACACGAGGACAATCGGGATCATCCACCCGCCGCCGGACATCCGTGTGATCATCGACAAGACCGCCAACTTCGTGGCGAAGAACGGCCCCGAGTTCGAGAAGCGCATCCTCGCCAATAACACCGGCAACGCCAAGTTTAACTTCATCATACCGTCCGACCCCTACCACGCTTATTACCAGCACCGGATCTCTGAGTTCCGCTCCCAACTCCAGTCCTCCCAATCTCTGACCCCTTCAACCACCACTGACTCGGCCCAGCCTACATCTGATTCTATTCCCAAGGCCGACGCCGCCTCTGAACTCAGCGACTTGGTTTCCAAGCCCGACCACTCTGCTCCATTCCGTGTGCCTCCTCGCAAGCCACTCGAGCCACCCGAACAAGAGCATTATACGGTTCGCCTCCCCGAGGGCATCACAGGCGAGGAGCTTGACATCATCAAGCTCACTGCCCAGTTTGTGGCGCGTAATGGGAAGTCCTTCTTAACCAACCTAACCAGCCGTGAGATCAGTAATCCGCAATTCCACTTTCTGAAGCCGACGCACAGCATGTTTACACTTTTCACGGCGCTGGCTGATGCCTACTCGAGGGTGCTGATGCCTCCCAAAGGGCTGACGGATAAGCTGAGGGATGGGTTTAAGGATGTCACCACGGTGCTCGAGCGGTGTTTGCATAGACTAGAGTGGGAGCGGTCACAGGAGCAGGCAAGGCAGAAGGCGGAGGATGAGATAGAGAAGGAGAGAATGGAGATGGCAATGATAGATTGGCATGATTTTGTTGTGGCAGAGACCATTGAGTTTGCAGACGATGAGGATGAGGAGCTTCCGGTGCCCATGACCCTAGAGGAGGTCATCAGACGGAGCAAGTTCTCAAACACTGATGAAGAATCTATTGAGGCTGCTGAGCCTGGAAAGGAGGTGGAGATGGAAATGGACGAGGAAGAGGTGCAGCTTGTAGCGGAGGGCATGAGGGCTGCGAGGCTCGAAGATAATGAGGGGGGGGAGAAGAAGAATGACGCTAAGGGGCCTCCTAATGAGCCAGAGCCTCCCATGAGGATTGTGAAGAACTGGAAGCGGCCTGAGGAACGGCTCCCTCCGGAGAGAGACCCAACCAAATTTGTGGTTTCACCGATAACTGGTGAGTTGATTCCGATCAATGAGATGGCAGAGCACATGCGCATCTCCCTTATAGATCCCAAGTACAAGGAGCAGAAGGAGAGGATGATGGCCAAGATTCGAGAGACGACACTTGCTGCAGATGATGAGATCTCCAGGAACATTGTTGGCCTAGCACGAACCCGTCCTGATATTTTTGGAACTACGGAGGAAGAGGTTTCCAATGCCGTTAAGGCAGAGATTGAGAAGAAAAAAGATGAGCAGCCGAAGCAGGTCATATGGGATGGCCATACAGGAAGCATTGGACGTACGGCCAATCAAGCCCTCTCCCAGAGTCTTTCAGGTGAAGAACAGGTTGATCCCAATAGTAATGATGGGAGGACTCTTCCAGGTCCTGCTGGTCCTCCTCCAAGACCTGGTGTTCCAACTGTCCGTCCCCTTCCTCCTCCACCTGGATTGGCGTTGAACATTCCTCGCTATCCTCCAAATTCTGTGCCATATTCTGCTGCAGTTAGCAGTGGAGGTCTCGTTCCCCAACCAGTAAGGCCACCTATTATACCAATAATCTCATCAGTGAGGCCTTCGCCTCCTCCCGTATCCTCAGTCCAGCAGCCTATGATGATGGCCAGACCGCCTCCAATGCCACAAGGGATTTCTATCAACCCAGCTATTCCTGTTCCGCCTCCTCCTGGATCTCAATACACACCTTTAGGGATGCCTAGGCCCTATGGTTCTATTCCCCTACCGCCATCTAGCATGCCCATAATGGCCCCACCGCCTTTGCCACAGGGCATGCCCCCACCACCACCACCGGAGGAAGCTCCTCCTCCACTTCCTGACGAGCCAGAGCCAAAGAGGCAAAGAGTTGACGATGTTTCCCTTATTCCTGAGGATCAATTCCTTGCTCAGCATCCGGTAATTTCTCATTTAAAATGCTGTATTTTTCATCATGTGCCTTTATTTTGAAAGTTCAAGAAACTAGCCAATGATGCAAGAGTTTATTTTGCATCTAATGCAATCTTGTATTTTGCAGGGATCTGTTCGCATTTCTGTATCCGTTCCTAATCTCGATGAAGGAAACCTTAAAGGACAGAATTTGGAGATTATGGTCCAGTCACTGTCTGAGTCTGTGGGCAGTCTCAAAGAAAAAATTGCTGGAGAGATACAGCTTCCTGCCAATAAGCAAAAGCTGAGTGGTCGTGCAGGTTTCCTGAAGGATAATCTGTCCCTTGCTTATTACAATATCGGACCTGGTGAAACACTAACTCTTGCTTTGAGGGAGCGTGGTGGAAGAAAGAAATGAGAAACCATGTTATGGATTGGAAGGTTAATGATGAACTCAGTTTGGTTGAAGATGAGACTTACTAGTTACTAGTACTAAGGCCGTGCTTTAGGGGTCACTTATATGATTGAGATTTGAGATTCTTGAGAGACTTGCTTGTATTTGCTTAACTGATGACTTTTTGGTTCTTAATGCAGATGTCATCTGGACATGATCATTGTCTAAAGTGCTTCTGAGGCAGTGCATATGTTCTACAGCAGTGGCAAGCTGAGAATGAGTTGATCTACTTTCATTGGCATCATTGTGTATTGCTATTTTGAGCTTCTTTTGAACCTGATACTATATTAGCTTTGGGATATTCAGATAAATGTCCATGAGTATCTGCTATTGATGACCTAGTATATATCTATTTGCTTCTTAGTTCGTGCATTCTGTGTTGTGTTTCTCATATGTCTCATGGTCCGCAGGTTTTGCTTTCTGATGATGGCAGTTTGGAAGGTTTTGATGCAATAATCTATATGTTGCTCAATTTGTAATAGGAAGGTCTATGATTCCTCTTCATATACAGTTACCTTTGCAGCATGGTTTATCATTGTCCAAATGGGACCACGTGCGCTGCAGCTGGATGCTCATGTAGGTTATCATTATTAACCTTCCCTACCCTACTAGTTATCAGTGTGTATCATGCATAAAAGGTTATGCATGGTGATATTTTATACTATGGTGATGTATCACTATAAGGTGTCGCTGGTGTTTGATATAACCGAAATCTTTAAAGCATGAATTTGCAAAGTCTTTCGTTTTGTATTAGTTCCTTGGCGAGGAAAGCTTGCTGAAGAGAGTTATAATATTCTCATGGTAGGATCATGGGAACTAGGATGATGATGCGATCCACTACCTTGCCATATTGTCTTTGGATTGCAGGTATAACTCTTTTTACACTTGGCCTCATTGAGTTGTCATTTTTTTTATAGTCAATAAGGGTAGAAAACCATGGCCTGGCCATTCAGTTATGTATGCCCTTGGCACGGAGAAGGGATGTAAATCATCCTCAACAGGGGAGAAAAACTGGGGAGGAGTATTATAGGTCATTTTGGAAGTGGACTTAGTTTTTGATGTTATATGGGCCAAGGCATCACTCTAACTTGATTATTTAATATCATGTATGTTTTGGCTCAGCTTGATTTGATTTCAGTTGATTGTTTCTTTTGTTATTCACTGTTAAGATCTAAGGCAATATTTAGTTTTACTGTATCCACTAATGAATCTCCCTTCTTAGTGACATCTGTCCTTAGAGTTTAAGTTCATACATGAACCTATTGAAGTTGTATCCGATACAGTTTGGGGTATTGATGATTAGCTTGTGTTTGGAGCTTTTCGTTAAGTCATAATATACAGAAACCAGTTCAATAAGCATAGTTGATCAAATAAAAGTTTCCTTATAGATTTCGGAAAGAAGTCAGACATCCAACAATGTATTGGACTATTGGGCGCATTCTATTATGCAACCATATTTTTTTTGTGCGACCATTTCTGTTAGAAAATGAAGTGCGAATTTGTATTGTTTGATCTACTGATTAGCATAGGCATGCTTTCACTGTCTAAGGGTGTCACATGGTAACAGATAATGGTCACATAAATGTTTAAAGTAACTAATAATGCCATGTCTGATGCACATGGCATGCTGGGAGAGAGAAGGAGAGCCAATTAATCTAGATGCTTGAGAACCCAAATACTGTAAGGTGAATGATTTCTGAAGACAGGGACACAATTTGCTTTATAAAGTAGTTTAGATGAAGCTAAATATAAATAGGTTTGGTTATGTTCTGAATTAGTCCCAACATCATATAATGTTGTTTTTGGGTACAGCCATATGAATCATATTGCAGTCATCTATAATGTTAACTCCAAGAGAGGTAATGGAACTTGCTTAAGCAGTTGTTTGCAGGAATTGCTGGCTTTCTAGTTGTCATAATGATGCAGATTTTAGCATTGATTTGTCTACTATCATTGGAAGCTGTTCTTCCTTACTAAATAGGTGATTGAAAGTATGTTGACATCGTCCATTTTCTACCATAGATCAGGGGTATATCATCATTTTAACTCTCTCTTGTTGACATCGTCCATTTCTACCATAGATCAGGGGCAGTATGCATCATTTTAACTCTTTCTTTATATCAGTACAAAATCTGGGATATAAGACAGTCTATGTATGCCTGTAATGATTAGCTATTTGAGTATATTTGTTGCCATAAAGGACAGAAGTGGATGTCTAGAAGTTCATTCCATGTAGGCGAGATTGGAACCAGCTCATAGTGAACTTAGTTAAAAGTGTGTACCTACTCATTCAGACTTTCACTAATGTTACTGAAACTAGAAAATAATCCTATTCTCATTTTTTTGTTTTACTTTTGTTTCTCAGTCTTCCAAAGTTGCTGACTATGATTCAGCCATACATTTACATAATTTGATGGTTGATTGAAGTGAATTTGATGCTATCTTTGATAGGTGCCCGCTATAAGTTAGATGGATTTCTACCAGCTGAGATGTCTGCAGTAATATGTGTGAAGACTCTCTGTCTATTTGAGTATATTTAGTTAAAGTATGGATTTCAGACTCTGTCTATTCTGGAAATGTTGGCTCATAGTAAGCAACAGTCATAAGTCAATTGTCTTCATATTAGTGTGGTTCCTGAGTCTGCCTGATTTAACCTTTGTTTGTGACTGTGGTTGCGTACTGTTTGTGTGAGTCAGATTTCTGTCTAAAAATGTTGATTTCTGGAAGAACTTGTCGTCTTCTGATCATCATTACCTTTATTGTAGGTTTGTTGATCTCCTACAACGACTTCACGCAGTTGCTACAATTTGATGTTGTTCTTCAAGTCTTGGTGGTGGAGGAAGTCTTTGGAAGACAAGTTTCGATGTCCAGACATAGATTTATGTGATATCTTTATTGTTGGCTCAAAGTTTGCTACATGATCATTGTCGGTGTGGTTTTAACACATCTGAGACCCTTCTGGATAAGGACTGCTCTCTACCTTTAAGGTCCATATGACTTTGGTCTTGTGATGATTGACTCCCATTGGGTTCTGATGTTTCTTTAGCTTTTGCAGACAAAATCTGATCTAGAACATGTTTTCATTCATACTAGGATGTCCACCAGGTCATGAAATGATCCGGTTGAACACAAATGCCTGAAAAGTTATCACCACGAGGAACTCCTCGTATTTTGTTTCGGATCTGACATTTGGATCCTGTTGAGTTTTCCCAACATAGAAATGCTTGAAGATCAGATTGTCATGAAATGCTTTGATATTAGTTCAGGTTGTGCTAAAGCAGCCTTCCCGTCTGGAATATTTGATTGGAATCTGAGACCGTATCTTGCTTGGCATTCATAGCAAGAAGATGGCAATTGCATTTGGGTTGATACATTTGGAAGGAGGGAACTCATTCGCATGGTGAAGAATTTAAGGGTGTGTGGTGATTGCCATTCCTTTTGCAACCTGGTTTCCAAGGTATATGACCACGAGATTGTTCTCAGGACCAGAACAGGTTCCATTGTTTCGGAGGGGGTTCATTCTATTGCAATGACTTTTGGTGATCCAGTGATGGATTCAACAAAGATGGCAACTTACATATTGCATCAAGATGTTTTTGTCTGAAAACAGGAAATCAAAATCAATAACAAAGATAATTGCAGGGAGTGTTCTGAATTTCAATAATGCAATGATTAAATTGAGAAAGAGAAAAGAGACGTGTGATGGTATTTCATAATATATCTCGTACGATTGTACATCTTGTAGGGTCAAGAACAATTTTATATTGTTGAAATTCGATAATTGGTAATCAAACAAAAAATATCAGAAGATCAAGTCAAAGATCTTTGTGGAATGAAAGTTATTGAATTATTTAAGGGTCTAAAGACAATAATGTTTGCTTTTCCCAGATGAAAAACTCTACCTGACCACAGAGATGGTTAGCAGTGAACCTGAGTATGCACCATTTTATAAGAACTCTTGCAAAAGTTGCGTTTACTGTGGCTATGAGAACAAACTCTTTCTGTTCAGAATCAAAAGTAGATCACATGAAACACAATAACATCCTGCATTTCAGACTTTGCACTCAACCAGAAAAAAATCATCTATTGTCGCCGTATGCAGTAGATTCATAGGCAGTTTTTTAAAGCATCTGTTTCCGTGCATGAAGTACTTGTTTCAACATTAAACTCTGCATCCAGACAGTTAATTGTGGATAGAAATTCAGTATTCCGACAGTTTCAAGTCGATAGAGATTTGCTTAGGTCTATCCGTAGGATCCTAGGAAGAAACCATCATAAACAAGCAAACATTTTACTTCCATAGACCTGGTTCTCAGAAAACCGCCTTTTCTTGTAACAAAACCTGCTGTTAGGAAGCTAATATCAATTGGTTTACTTCCTTTCTGTTCCCAAATCCAACTTGCTTTTACGAACCATAATTGGATCGTTTGTAGTTTTTGCTTTTATTCTGTGGGGGAATACATTCCCCTTCTGGAACTATATTCATTCAAAACAGAGGAACATATCATATCCAGTAGATGGAATTGCAGAAACAAGCACAGGGTTTTGGTCCTCAAAGTTTCATGATAAGAGTCTGAGATCAACTTATTCCAAGAACACAAACTACAGCTCAAACAGATGAGATTCTGCAAACCTGAGCTTCTTCCAATCTCAGGCATGTTTCTTGAGAAAGTTGACAATGAGCCCATTAACTTCATCTGGGAACTGCTCCTGAACAAAGTGAGACCCTTCTGGGATGTAAGTGATCTCAAGATCAGGGACGAAGTGCTTCACCTGGCCACTCCCGATGTAAGCTTCCATCCCTGGAAACTTGATCACATAGTCCTTCTCTCCCATGATCAGCAGCACAGGCCCTTGAACTCTAGGATCAACCACCTTTGTCCCCTGTGTCTCCTTGCTCAGTGCCCTATGGAAAAGCACACCAACCATGCCATTAAGAACTTTTCAAAGCAGCAGCAGCAACAATGAGAAGAATGGCTTCACAGTTACCTATAAGGCATCTCTAATGGATACCGGAAGCCGGATTTCTCATAGAGAGAAGCATAGACGGCGAGATCCTCTTCGGAGAACCATGGAGGCAGAGGAGTGGAAGGGTCCACCAGGTCCATGACCTCTTGGTCCTCCTTAGCTGTGGGGACTTCGCTACTCGAGAAGAGGATGTAGACGTTGCGCACCACCGTCTTCACATCCAGCCGGCCGAAGTCCGCCTCTGCTCTGCCGGGCTCCTGTCGATCATTACAAGGTCAAAAATCGGTTCTTTTTTGGTGAGATCAGAGATGGGTTGAGAGGAAGTGGCCGGATTCGGTCCGGCCACCGGAGCTGTCCACTTTACCCGCCACCTCGGTATGTAGGCATCTTTGGGGAGATCACCAAGAGAGGAGAGGGGCATGAAAGGTATGCCCAAGGTTATGACGCCGGACACCCGGTCGGGGTGACGGAGAGCGAAGTCGTACGCCGGCATCGCTCCGAAGTCCTTCGCAACTACAAAAGCCTACAAAAAAAAAAGAAGAAAAAAAAGAATCCGAGATATACTCTGAAATCGATCGAAATAGCTCACGTGGATTAGAACCAAGAAAAAGAAAAAAAAAATTGGTACTTTGGTGATTGAGAGTGCGTCAAAAATGGCAAAGAGATCGGCGACGAGGTCTTCCCAGGATGCGTTCTCAGGCTCAGGAGGCTGCTCGGAGAGTCCGTAGCCGCGGAAGTCCGGCGCGATGGCTCGGAATCCGGCTTTTGCGACGGCAACCATCTGATACCTCCAAGAGTACCATATCTCCGGGAAGCCATGAAGGAACACAACAGTCCCTGATTCCCCTGCATCCAAGAGGCCACATTACTCATCAGATACATGGAAAATTAGTGAGTACTTTAGAGGACACAAAAAGAAGAGGACCTTCTCCGGTGTGGGCGACGTGAAGGCTGAGGCCCCTGATGTCCAGCTGGGAGTGTTCTATCTTCTCCATTTCCTCTGTCCTTCTCGCTTCCTCGGTGGACGGGTGAGGATGCTATTTAAGGACTACTTTAGCAGTAAATGGTCAAGAAGGGTGGTGACTGGAAGGTAGGACCGTCTGGAAGTTGTTCAGAGTCCATAGACATAAGAGCTATTCAAGTGAGCGAGTTGATGGGCTGGTGAACGACAGAACTAGGCACCAGCAATAAGATCCGGAACTTCTGAAAGAGAGAACTGCCAATAAGCTAAACAAGCATAGCTCAAATATGATTTTGAAAGCTCGTGAAAAACTCGAGCTCGGCTCGAACTTGGCAGAAAGCTTAAGGGGGGCGTTTGATTGCTGAAATCTCCCGATGCATGGGATCGTAAGATGTATATATTAGGTGGCATGCATCGGATACTATATGTACTTGTTTGGTTGTCTTTTGGATTAGCCAATACACTATATATATATATATACACTAGTAAATGTCCGTGCCTACGCCACGAATATTATAATTTACTTTGTATTAAACGGGTCGGGTCGGGTATTGACCCGTTTAATAAAGGCTGAACCC